>UESW01003905.1:1433101-1626349 GCA_900491605.1 Calamus simplicifolius | reverse complement strand
CCTTGCAAATCAATTAAATCTGGAACTCAGGTTACTACACAACATTGTGGAAGAATTTTATTTCCAAAAATTGGTAGATTTGAGTACGTCTCGGAGCGAGACATTCTTTTGATGGATTGTATAATTACTGGAAGCCAGTCAACCTAGCTGGCATGATGATTGGATATATGGCAGAGGCTGCTACAAAGAAAAGATCTACACTGCCATATGGTATGATTTTGACATTAATCTTTAGAAGCCAAGGTGTGCTTATTATGGAGAATGAACCCCTAAGAAAATTGAGGCACACTGACTATTATAGTATCTCTACTATTCATCGGATGGGCTTCAAGAAATTAAATGGTGTATGGATGAAAGGAGGAAGAGAAGAAAGAGCTGAAAGAGATAGAGCAGAAGAGACCAGAGTAGAAGATATCCCTGGACCATCCACTGCGGGACCATCAGTCCCTGATCCATTATTGCGGGACCATCTACAGCTGGACCTTCAGAGGCCGGACCGAGCACAGTTCCCTCTCCTCCACATCAGTCTATTACTGCTTCTGGGAGATTCTCTGATGAACAGATTGGTCAGTTAAGAGCTTTGCTTGCTGAATATGATAGTCAGAGATCTCATGAGATTAATCAATTAAAAGAAGACTTTAATCAGTTGAAAAGAAGAACTTAACTCGAGACTGACATGATCTCCTTTTCCATAAGCAATTCTGTTGAATCCTTTGGTGCTGAACTTCACAAAATCTTTGAAAGGATGGAAGGCATTGCTGATGGCTCGGGATCTTATGTTCATGCAACTGGTCAACTGAAGAAGGACATTGACCTTGCAGTCTCACAGATTGAAGCTTGTCTTGAAAATTTAAGAAATCTCAAAAAGATGATGTAATGGAAATCATAGGTCACTTGAAGAAAATTGTATTCAAACATATCTGACCTTGATTTTGATAGTTTGTATTTAGGAATTTTTGAATATCTAATGTATTTCATTTTGGAATGTACATGAATCAACTTATGTAATGTTTCTTACTTATGAAATGCAATTTCACATTTTCAAATATTGACTGCTTGAATCCCTATGTCTTATTGAACCTACAATTTTTCTCTAATAACTTTCTTTATCTAATACTCTCCTTATTGCTGATAACAAAAAAGGGGGAGAGATGGTTGAATATGCAAAGAAGAAGACTTGAATTTTAATGAGAGATGGTTGAATATGCATAAAGAAAGAAAGAAAGGGGAGAAATGATTGTTTATGCAAAATGACTTGAAATTTTAATCAGTTAAAATTCGATTTTATATATAGGGGGAGCTATTCAATGCAGGGGGAGCTTAACAACAAGCTCAATTGCAATTTTCTGCACATTTAGTTAAATGTTCATAATTGATGGATTATATTGAACTCATGCACAATTTTAAAAGTTTACTTTGAATATTGGCATCAAATCCTTCATTAAAAATGTTTTAAGTTTTAAAATGACTATAATCTTTAGTTCGAATGAATTTTTGAATGCATATACTCAAAGTTTTTGTTATCATCAAAAAGGGGGAGATTGTTGACCCAATTGATGATTTTGATGATTAACAAAACTATTTGAGTATAACAATTGAAGGCTCTAATGATTTTGATTAAGTTTTCAGATTATAAGTCTATTGAATGATCAAAATCAGGAGTTACAATCGTGTTCTGGATCGAATCTAATGTCTAGGTAAGATTGCAGACATTAGAGTCGACTCCGAGAATCACAGAGCCGACTCCGGATCTGGCACGGAAGTTAGAGTCGACTCCGAGACTGTTAGAGCGACTCTCACAGAAGAAGCAGAACGTCGATTTTTCTGGCCCCGACCTAGAGTCGACTCCGGGTAAGTTAGAGTCGACTCCAGAAAAGTTTCTTGTCGACCCCAGAAAAGTCAGAGACGACTCCAGAAATAACGTTTTAAAGTGTTCGAGTTAGAGCCGACTCCAGAAAAGTTAGAGTCGACTCCAACCCACCTGGAACGAAAAATCAAATTGCCAGATCAGCTCTAACGGTAATATTTCTATTTTACCTTATTTCTAACGGATATATTTTGTTACAAGGTACACTCCAACGGATAGTTTTCTTCCAAAAATGGTTGAAAGAAATCTATAAAAAGGGAAGACTATCATTCAAAAAAAAGAGAAAGAAAAAGGAAAAACAAGAGAAAATCGAAATAGAGAAATCCCATTTCAAAAATCCGAAAAAGAGAGAGCCTGAATCTCAAGAGAAAACCTTCTAGCTCAAATCCACTCCACTCCAAAAAGCTCAAGAGGAATCCAAGGCATTCAAATCAAAGTTTTGGTGGATTTCCCAACTTGGAGAAAGAAGGATTCGTTTCTTGCTTTTCAACCCTTCTCAACTGCTTCAACTGTGAAGAATCGGAGCTGAGGCTTGATTCAATCCAGCAAGGAGAAGAAGAAAAGAAGAAAAGAAGAAAAGCTCAAAAGCCAACCAACTATAAATCAGGCTTTTCTAAACCTTGTTTTCTTTTTTGATTATCTGCTCATTAAGGAGCTTTGTAATTGAAAAACAACATTTCTATTTTTGTATCTAGTTTAATCTGGGGGATTGAACTAGTGGAGGTAGTCTACCTCGGTACAAGCTTGGTATAGCTTGTGTTAGGGTTTTGTGCTGGTGAGCCCGAAAAACCAGCTGGGTTCGTTGTGATCCCGGAAAACAACAAGTTTGAGTTGTGAGCTTGTAAAACAACTCGGCTGTAATCAAGGAAGATTATAGTGTGGACCCAAGTGAATCTTGGGAGTGGACGTAGGTGTTGGATTACCGAACCACTATAAAATCTTTGTGTTTGCCGTGCTTTCATTGACTCTTTCTCTATCTCTATTTATTCCCTGCACTTTTTATTTATATTGCCTTTCCTTCATTCTTCTTAAGCAAACTATTTTAAAAGGCTAATTTTTTAAAGAACCCAATTCACCCCCCCCCCCCCCCCCCCCTCTTAGGTTGTCATCTGGGCCAACATATTCATCTGTAGAATACCTTTTCGAAGGTTGACGTTGTCTGATAGATCTTCTCAGCTGAGGCTCTGTAGGAGGTTGCTCCTGATCTCCTTCATGCTCAACATGTCCTACAGGTGAGTTAATACCTGCTCCTGCACTATTTTCTTGTACATCTCCCCTATCACCCTGATTTACTAGAGGAGTAACTGGATCACAGTCTGTTAATCCTCCTGCAGAAGACTTGACTGACACCTCCTTCTTGAAGTCTTGAAGGGTTTGATCTTCAAAAATACCACATCTCTGCTTCTGAATACCTTCTGCTTTTCTGGATCCCAAAGTCTATACCAAACTCATCATGTGAGTAACCAAGCAAAGCACATTCTTTTGTCTTACCATCCAGCTTGGACCTCTCAATGTCTGGAACATGTGCAAATGCACGACAATCAAACACTCTCAAGTGCTTATAAGAGACATCTTTTCCTGACCATACACGCTCTGTAACATCACCATCTAGAGCTGTACATGGTGATAAGTTTATTACATCAACCGCTGTCTTCAATGCCTCATCCCAAATCTTTTAGGTAACTTGGACTGTGAAAGCATACATCTGATCTTTTCCATGATGGTGCGATTCATTCTCTCTGCAATTGCATTATACTGAGGAGTACCAGGAACTGTCATCTCATGTTGAATGCCATGTGATCTGCAATAATTATCAAATAACCCTGTGTACTCACCATCATTATCTGACCTTATACATTTCAGTTTCTTTCCTGTCTCTCTTCAACTCTGGCATGAAACTCTTTGAAGACATTAATAACCTGATCTTTAGTCTTCAAACCATAGACCCAAACTTTTCTAGAAAAATCATCTATAAAAGTGACAAAATAAAGTGCACCACTGATGCCTAACATTAACTAATCCACTAGGAGTTTTTGTCCTCAGAGGACCACAAACATCTGTATATATACGATCCAAAACATGCATTTTTCTAGATAAAGCAGGACTAGCAACAGAAACTCTATGTTGCTTGCCAACCAAACAATCAACATATGGGTTCAGATGTACACCTTTAAAGTCTGGTAGAACTTCTTCCTTGGAAAGAACTTGCAGCCCCTTCTCACTCATGTGTCCCAGTCGTTTATGCCACAACTCCATGCTGAAGTCGTTCTCTGTAACATTCAACTGTTCACCATAAGCTTAGCCTGCAACCTGTATAAAGTGTGACATTTCTTCCCACTGGCTACAACAAATGAACCTTTACTGAGCTTCCATTGCCCTTTATGAAATCTGCTATCAAATCTTCATCATCAAGTCTTCCAACTGAGATTAAATTTAGCCTCAAGTCAGCTACATGTCTTACATCCTTGAGCACCAACTTACAGCCAAGATTGGTCTTCATGTGGATGTCACCCATGCCAATGATGTCTGCTGTGCCTTGATTTCCTATCTTGACAACACCAAAATTTCAGTCTTATATGTAGAAAAAAACTCCCTCCGTGGTGTAGCATGATAAGAAGCACCTGTATCAATCACCCACTCATGATTCTGACACTCACATGAGAAGATACCATCAAAAGTAGACAAAATCAAATAATCATCACTCTGCACAGTAGCTGTGATATTCTCCTTTGACTCTGTATCCTCCACTTCTTTTCCCTTTTTCTTACTCTTCTTAGGCTTCTTACACTGATTCTTGTAGTGCCTTTTCTCACCACAGTTATAGCAAGTAATATCTTTTCTTGACCTTGATTTGCTTCTACCCTTGTATGAATTGTCTCTATTTCTAGACTTTGACCGTCCTCTATTCTCTGAGACAAGTGCCTGTGAATCAATCTGAGAAGTTGCTGAATTTTTCCTTCTTAACTCCTCATTCAACAAACTGCCTGTTACTTGACTCATGGTGATAACACCGTCTGGTGCAGAATTACTGAGGGAAACTACCAGTGTCTCCCAACTTTCTGGCAATGAACTGAGAAGTAACAATGCCTGCAACTCATCATCAAGAGACATTTTCATAGAGGATAACTGGTTATTATACTCTGCATTTCATTCAAATGCTCAGCATAGAAGCACCCTCTTTATATTTCAGATTCACTAGTTTTCTGATCAAGAAAGCCTTGTTGCCAGCTGTTTTTCTCTCATATAGACTTTCTAACTTTTTCCAAAGAGAGTTTGCAGAAGTCTCAGTGGAAACATGTGAAAGACACTATCATCCAACCATTGCCGAATAAAACCGACTGCCTTCCGATCTAACATGATCCAAGCATCGTCTGTCGCTGTAGCGGGCTTTGCTTTGACCCCTTCTAAAGGTTCATATAGATCCTTGCAATATAAGAGGTCCTCCATCCTTGGTTTCCATATCATCCAATTATTTCCGTTCAGACTGATCATGCAGGAAACATTACCGGCCTCCATGCTTGCACACAAAAAAAATTCACAGGCTTTGATACCAGTTGATGGGAAAGAATCCGTGTACGAGCAAATACTAGCAGACCGTAATACGCAACGGAATAATAAATAAAAATGCGCAAACCACACAATCACAGAAACACCAAGATTTACGTAAAAATCTCTTCAAGATAAAGGGAAAAAAACCACGGGCAAGCCAGAGAAGAAGATCCACTATAAATAATAAATATCCAAGTCTCAAAGTCCCTTGCCAGAACTTAAGAAACAATCACAAGAGAATAATAGGGATATAAGGATTACGTCACCGAAAAATACGGTCTCTTGCGTTACCTCCTTATTTTCTTCCCTTCTTTTCTTCTTCTTGTTTTTCTTCTGCAGCACATTCACGTGATTCCTGGAGTGGAAGTCCTCCCACGTAGTTAAGCACCAAGCAGCAGCCCTTCCTTCTCTTTCCCTAGCAATTCATGCTCTTAGAAAAAAGAAATACCTGCTACATGCTTCTCCTATTTTTTCAGACGGCTGCTCCTTAAAAAAGAGAAAACCCCAAAAAGGAAGGCGGCTACTCCTTTTATAAAGAGAGAGAACAAATCCTGGTAGTAAAGGAGTAGCGCTCCCTTTTGCCCTAATGGGCTGAATAAGTGGGCCATGGGCCCAACAGCCGCAACACCGGTGAGGGAGAGGAGGAAGAGCCTTCGGTGACCCTCGGATGCGTCTCTCACTACCACTCATTGAAGACACATTCGATCTTCTTTTTAAAGACGGCTATCACCAGCAGATAATAAGAGGGTTAACTTACGAAGCGCCTCAAAATCCGAAGAGTCCCAGAGTTACAAAGAGACTTTAGCGACTCTTGGGATATTTTATGGACGTATTAATGGCACCCAGGCCAACATCATCTATCAAAATTCTTCTTCACGGTTAGAATAAAATCTAATGCAGCATGGCACTCAAACTCACCGGATGAATGTGTTGAAAATTACGCTAAATTGATCCACTTCATTTATTTACTTATTTTTAGACTTGGCTTCACCTTTCTTCCCCTTTGCAAGAACCTATTCCAACGTTTTAATGCCTTGGTCTTTGGTCTTAACAGATGCTCACTGTGAATCCAACCATATATGCACTCAGTGTTTCAGTCCATGATATAGATTCGCTTGGATGACTGTTAAGAGCGTATAAGCTAAGCGTAAAAAGCTTTTATAAATGGATTAATGCAAAATCATGGGTTTTTAATGTTCAAATCTTCATCAGGGTGGGTGCTTTAATGTTCAAATTTTCATCAGGGTGGGCGCTAAATATGCACATCCTTCTTTAAATTTCTATCTCAGATATTTCCTCGAACAGAGACCAAATCTTTGGTCATGGGCGCCAACGCACCTCGTTCCAGAAGTGAAGTTGCAAGTTTATTAGTATTAATTTTTTTTTGAAAAAATAAGGGAAAAAAAGCAGCAGCAATAGCAAAAAAAAAAAAAAATGCAAAGGATAAAAGCTCAAAAGTTTATCCAAAAAATTTAATAAAAATATTATTTAAATATTTTAATCTTTTATAAATGCTTAGAACTTTTAATAGTGAAACTAAACATTTTTTTGGCATGAGCTCTCATTTACTTTTCTATTCAAATCTTGAATCTTGATGCCCTTGTTGGTTCATGTTTAAATTCATATCAAAATTTAATCATAAACAAAATTTATTTATGGTATCCTTTTACCATATATATTATAAGTTAGGTTTATTTTAATACCAATTATAATAACCTATAATCTTATTTAGAAAAATCTTTATGCTAAGTCTTCTCCTCAGCATATTTAAAGGCAGAATCATCCTTCCTTCAAATACTCAAAAATGCACTTGATTTCACTCAAACTTTTCCCAGCTGTAGTTTCTTATTCAATATAAGCATGCTTTCATTGGATGAACCAAGAGTTGTATCCCTTGTATTGAATACACTACATCAATATAAGACTTCCGGCATCTCACATTTTTAGAAATCATATTAAAATTATTTAAAGAAAGATTTTAAAAAATTAAACTTTGTCCACTAAAGTGATCTACAAGGTTATACAATTTAAAATATTTTAAAAGTTATATTTATACTAATAATATCCGATGTCAAATTATTTTAAAAAAAATAAATTACCTAAGTTAAGAATATATTTTTGGTACTAAGCTATATTGTGCTCTGCACTCAAATCCTAATTTAAAGCCCTATCCAAGGTATCATGTTGCTATAAAAAATATAAATAAAAACAACATAACTTAAAAAATAATAAAAATCCCACCGACACAAACCTATGAAAGTAATTCAAATAATCAGCAATAAAATATGACAACAATTGTAAATATGTAACCATATCAATTTTTCTCTTCAATTTCTCAACATATTATCAATATAACCTTTCTGCTCAATGATAATTATGAAAGAAAATTAATCATGAATAATTTATTTATGATCAAATTTATCATTTCTAAAAATTTACATTATTATTAACTCATCTTTTCAGCTTTGGACTAGCCATGGTTATACTTTAATCTATAACCGGCAAAGCATAAAGTTATGCTTTAGCCGACAATTAACAAGTCATATGACTATGTTTTAGCCCATGATCGGCAAGTTATAGGACCACATACATGGGATAAGATGGAGTAAATCACTCAAAGAGTGATCGCTCCATTTGAAACATGATTTTAAATCTTAAGGATAGCGGGTGTCCTATCTATCCTATTTGTTTCATTTCAATTATGTAAGAAAATAAGATTTCAAAAGCCATCAACATGGAGAAGACTCAACTCGACTCAACTCATCTAAGCTTTTTTTTTTAATTACATGAGGTCAGCTATATGAATCTGCTTTCTCCACTCTATTCTATATATTTAGAACTAAGTCGACATTTAAATTATAAATAGTTACATCTTTTTTAATTATTTATGTCCATGTTAGTTTAAGATAGAGGGTGTCCTATCTATCCTATTTCTCTCATTTCAATTATGTAAGAAAATAAGATTTCAAAAGCCATCAACATGGAGAAGAAGATTCAACTCAACTCAACTCATTTAAGCCTTTTCCCAACTACATGAGGTCAGAGCTACATGAATCTGCTTCCTCCACTCTACTCTATATATTTAGGACTAAGTCGACATTTAAATTATAAATAGTTACATCCTTTTAATTATTTCTATCCATGTTAGTTTAGGTCTACCTCTACTCTTATTCTTATCATGAATTATTAAAATATCACTCTTTCTAACTGGAGTATCTAAAGGTCTTCGTTGTATATATCCAAACCACCGTAATCAATTTTCTTTCATTTTATTTTCAATTGGGGATACTCCTATCATTTCTCTTATATGTTTATTTCTAATTCTATCTTTTAAAGTTTTCTACATATCCATCTTAACATGCGCATTTCTATTACACTTAATTTATTTACTTGCTATTTCAGTATTGTGCAACACTCTGTTCCATATAGCATAGCTGGCCTAATAGCAGTTTTATAGAATTTTTCTTTTAATTTTAATGGATACGTTGATCATACAATACTTCCAAAGCACTCCTTATTTAATCCATCTGCTTTAACTTTATGATTCATATCTTCACCTATTTTACTTTTGCTAGATAATTGATCTCAAATACCTAAATTTTTACTCCTTAGTATCTCTTGGCTTGCAATCTTCATTGATTCTCTATTGTATTTTTACTTTCACTAAAATTACATTTCATGTATTCAGTTTTAATTCTACTAATCCTAAAACCTTTAGATTTTAAAGCTTCTCTCCAAATCTCTACCTTAGTACTTACTCCAGATTTAATTTTATCAATCAACATTATTTCGTCTACTAATAACATATACTATATGATATCATCTTGAATATATTTGGTTAATTCATCCATAACTAATACAAAACGATACGAACTAAAGATAGATCATTGATGTAACCTACAGTAATTAAAAACTTACTAGTTTCTCCGAATGTTGTTTTAACAATAGTTATTGCTTTATCATACATATTTTTTATCAATTCTATATACCTTTTGATAACTTCTATTTTTCTCTAAAACCCACCATATTATCTCTCTAGATACTTTATTATATGCCTTCTCTAAATTAATAAAGATCATTTGAAGGTCTTTTTTTTCTTTTTTTCTACACCTCTTCATCAATCTTCTTAATAAATAAATAGCTTCCATAGTCGATCTTTCAAGCATAAATTCAAAATGGTTATTTGACACCAAAGTTTCTAGTGCAGGAGCAAGAGTGAGAAAAAGGTTGCAGGGTTCCATTTGGATCTCTGAACCGTAAAAGTCTTATTTTTTTAGTTGGTCGAGTCCAGTCTATTACTGAGTCAGTCAAGTTTGGTTTAGTCCAATGTTCAGGTCATTCATTTTTATTTTATTTGAGTCCTATAATAATTCAAAGAAAATGTATTACTCTTATTAAGACCCTACTAAAGATATTCAGAAGAAGCCCAGATTAGGCAGTATTGATAACCATTCGATCTTTTTCAACCTTATTCATACCCTACCCTTGGAGCTCTGCATAGATTAGATCCGTCTGCACCATTGATGACGTGGAATCAATCTTGTCCCTCCATATTGCCATCAATAATTTTGGCAACCTTAGGCACCCCATGAGAAAGAAATTTGTGATCCCCTATTATGCTTTAATGGGAATGAAGATCAGCATATCAACCATTATGGAAAGAATCTTGCACCCCATATGGACCTTGTTGATAAAAGAAAAGAAAGAAGGATGTCACCTCAAAGCTTCCTTCTTTGCTTGTAGTCCCTTGCCTTCATAATTGGAAACCATATCTTGCTGATGCCATTTTGGTTGAACCAATGAAGAAAAAGAATCTTTACTCTACGATAACAAATATTCAACTATATTTTATAATTCCTATCATTTAGTACTCTAATTGTTGAACTTATTTTGTAATGGTATGAAAGGTCTATAAAACCCTTCTCTTGAAACGATGAATAAAGAAAATGAATGAATAAAAAAAAGTTTTAGAACTTTCATCCAAGTTCTATTTCCGTTGCCTTGAGCAATTGATCCTCCGTGAGGGAGTTAGGCGTGAGGCCGAAGTATTTTTGCTACCAAACCCTAATCTAGTCCATCTCCACTATCAAGTTCCATCAAACAAATCCTAATCCTCATATCACCATCTCATAACCGATCACCAATCCTCTTCCCCTAAATTCTAGGCATCCATACTTGAAACCCTAGCCACCACCCTCTCCCTTGATCCATCTCCAAAGCCACCGCCCTCTCTCTTGATCCATCTCCAAAGTCGCCGTCCTCTTTGATTCATCTCAAAGCCAAGGATACCTTCTTTACCCATGAATTGAGATCAAAGAACCTCATGTGGAAGATATTTTCTCATCCAGAAATCCTGGCCGCAAGCGAGAGATCTTCTACTAACACTAGGAGTGCATCATCATCGGGTAAATCAACCTTTTCCTTACCCTATGATTCTGATTCTGTGAAAGTTTATGAGTATGTCTTCTTTGGAGTTTCTAAATTTCAGACTATTCTGGTATGCTTCTTCATTTTTTTAAAAGTTCTATTCCTGAACCGTTACTTTCTACATCACATAATCTGCTCTCTTACTCTTTCTCTTATTTTTGATGAATTAGTCATCTTCTAAAATATTACAAAAATTAATTTTCATCAATTCATTGACTGCATAATCACCCCTGCCCTTGTGCTGCATCAGTTTTAGCTCTTATTTGATTTTCTATTACTCTCTTTCATAATTTCATTGTATGACTTATCAACTTAATTCTTCTATAATTTTCATAGATTTAAATATCTTTGTTTTATATATAGATATTAATATTTTTTCTCTAATTATCCGGTATTCTTTTAGTTGCTACAATCATGTTAAACAAATTGGTTAACCATATGACTCCAATTTTTTCTAACCCTTTCTAAACCTCAATAGAGATCGTATCTGGCCCTAATGCCTTTGCATTTTTTATTTTACTCAAATCCTTTTAACCTCAAGCATGCTAAATCTACAAAAAAATTATTTTTATTTGTTACTACTAATTTATCACATCCTTTTACCCTTAAATTTACTAAATTATTTTTATTTAATAATTTTTTAAAATAACTTTTCTATCGTTCTTTTATCTCTTCTTCTTTTACTAAAACTCTTTCATCTTTATCCTTAACACATTTAATAAAGTCAAGACTTCTTATTTTTTTCTCTTAGTTTTGTAAGTTTATATATAGTTTTTTATCTTCTTCATATCTAGTTTATTATATAAATCATCATAGCTTTAAGTTTGGTATTACTTATCACTTTTTAGCTTCTTTCTTTTCATCCCTATACTTTTTAAGTTTTTCTTCATCCCTAGCCTCTTGTCAAATTTTGTAGGTTATTCTTTTAAGCTTAATGATAGTTTAACTTTCTCATTTCACCATCAAATTTTTTTCCTTATAGTTCTACTCCTTTTAATTTTTTAAGATCTTCTTTTGCTATATTTTTATACATTTAGTTGCTTTTTATACAATAAGTTGGAATCGCTATCTATATCCATAGTCATTTCTTTTACTAATTTTTTAAATAATTCTAATTTTTTCCTTCCAAATTTTATCATTTAATTTTTGGATTAATAGTTTTATATTTTATTTTTATCCATATGTTTGCTACCATTATCCTATGTTGTGAAGTTAAACTTTCTTCTGAAATAACTTTACATTTTGCATATTATTTTATCCACCTTTTAATTAAAAAAGTCTATTTTACTTTTATTAGACCCACTTTTAAATATTAGTAAATATTCATCTCTTTTTTAAAATAAGTGTTTGCTATTGTTAAATCATACACCACTATAAAATCTAATAAGCTCACACCAGCTTTATTTCTATCTCCAAATCCATATCCTCTAAATACCATTTTATATTTATCACTCTATTTACTACATATCCATTAAAATCTTCTTCCATATATATCTTAATTTTTTTCTTATGATACTTCTTGCGTTACTTCATCTATGTCTTTCCAAAATTATGTTTTAATTTATTGGACTAATTATACTTATGGTGCATATGCACTAATTATGTTAATTATATTTTTTAATTATAAGTTTTAAATATATAATCGGTCTTCTTTTCTAGTTACATTAACAACATATTCCTTAAAATTTTTATCTATAATTATTTTTACTTTATTTTTATTTTATATTTTTTAGTATAATATAATTTATATCCTATATTCTTTATTTTTCTAGATCTTTTACCTACCCATTTAGTCTCTTGTAAGCATATTATATTTATTTTTTTCCTAATCATAGTGTCAACTATCTCCATTGCTTTACCTGTTAGTGTTTTTATGTTTCAAGTTGCTACTAAGCTGACTATCATGTGGACTAACTTCTTTACTCACACTCGTCTATAGTGCAGAAATTCTTGTCATTTATCCGCACCCAGGTATCTGTGCGATGCTCTTATCCATTTTTTAAAATATGTACATACAATGCGTCTTTTAGCGGAAACGTTCTAACCCTTTGCATAGTTTGATTTAGTAGATTCATGTTTTAAAAGATCTGACGAAGTTTTACGCTGGCTATCAGCTACTTAACACAAGCCTCTCCTTTATCTGGAATTGGGAGCAGCCTTAACGGAGTTAACATGGAGAAGAAGAATAATAAAAAAGAAATAGAAAAAAAAAAAATAATAAAAAGGTGGGGGAGAAGGAGAAAAGAAATTTCAAGAAGGGAAAAGATAAAGAAAATAAATTTAAAAAAGGAAAAAAATTAAAAAAAAAGGCAATGAGAAAAGAAAGAAGAAAAGTTAATAAAAAGGAGAAAGAAATAAATAAATAGAAAAGAAGGAAATAAATAAATAAATAAATAAAAATAAGAAAGAAAAGGAAAGAAAAAATAAATAAGAAAAAAGAAAAGAAGATGAAAGATACCGAGGAAATGCGCTGGATGGATAAGGAAAAATAAAGTGCATTCTATCTCATGAAATCTTTTTCTGATATTGCGATCTCATGAAATCTTTTTCTGATATTGCGATCTCATAAATATTGCTCATAAGAATTAAAATCTTTCCTTAAATACTTATTTCATACGCTCTTGCCGTCCCCTTTTATCTCTGAATTTCAGAAGAAAGGAGAGAATATTCTCATCCTTCATGGCTCTCTCTCGCCTGTTGCTATACCATATTGCCTTACTTTCCCTTCAGCTACATGCTAGAGCCTTTTCTAAGCAAGTTGGGTATGGCTATCGTTGGTCTCCTTCGAAGAGAACCCAAGTGGAGGAGGATTAATAGGATATCTCCAAGCGAGGCATAGCACTATAACTTATGGCCTTGATATCTCCCATCTAAGGCTCTTTGTCAAGTAAGCAAAGAAGGAAATTGAAAGAAAAAACAAAATCTATTTCTTGAAAAAGAAAAAGAAAATGTTGTATTCTTAGTTGGTTCTATATTGTTCTATGGTTAGGAATTGGTTTCAAGTTAGTTTTTACTTAGACTAAAACCATTATCTTTGGAATTGGTTTTAAATAAGTACAATATGTGTTTTATTGTGAAAACTTGTTATTCCTCTATAGGCTTTTCCATATGAGACTTTTGGCATAGAATAATTTAGCCAAGATAAGTGATCTAAGCGAAGGTGATGAAATTATTATTTTTGATTGTACTCAAATAATTCTGTATTACAATGATCCCATTTTATCTCTATTTCTAGTATCATTACCTAAACATTGACCCTAAACTCGACATTGAGGACAAGCATCCTTGATCACCTTAGGTTAATGAGCTTGAATTTAGATTTAAGGATCAAAATATGTCTTGTTTGTAGGACAAAGGATGTTCAAAAAAAATATGCCCTAACATTCAAAGAGTTGCATTCTTTCGAATTAAACAATGAAAGTTTTATATTGATAATTTGAGCCATTAGATGTTACTTATAATCTCTTATATTTTTGTATATATAAATTAAGAGATTTAAAGACTCCTAGTATGTGCATCAAATGATCAAAAATTGAAGTTATATAAACTATCCAATATTTGGTCATTTAATGCAAAGGCCAATAGTTTTTAAATTTCTTAACTTTGATGTGTAATCTATTATAGATCATTTAACGGCTTGAATCATTAATATAACTCTCATCATCCAATTCCAAAAAGGATGTAACTCTATTAGTTATATGAAGCATAACTTGATTATATTGATATAAAATATTATAATATCAAATTATCATGAATAGTATTATAATTTAATCTAATTATATAATAAATAATATGAAATAACATTAAGAATTACCCTAGTTACAAAGTATATCAATGATGGCTTTAGTCATGCATAGTTATCAAATCAAATATCGAACCAATCTACAATGGGTTTAATGGTTCAATGTTCCCTCTAATAAGTCAATGGTTGAAGCATATGAATAATCAAAAATAATAATTTAAAAACTTGATCCATAATGATAAATAAAGATAACTTCTCTAAAAATTCACCTAATTTTTGTTAGGTTTAAAATTTAAGTCATTAAAATTAAGTTATTTAAACCATAAGAAAATAATATTCATACTAATACTTGAAATTAATCTCAATTTTTTAAAAAAAATATTTGAAACCTCTTGATCAATTAAAGACAGACAGAGATGAGAGAGCACTAGATCAATTAAAAGAAAAGAAAATGAGGATTTAGACTAAATGAAGAAAAAAAATCTTAAAGGGAAGACTAATATTTAAATTATATTAGTTAAAATATAATTTTAAGGGGCATAAAAAGAAAATTAGTCCAATCTATTGAATTCACACTAGGCCAAAAAAAAAAAAAAAACTGATCTCCTATTTTAACTAGATCGATTATATAATTGGTTCAATTAAAGAATAAAATTGGTTTGGGATCCAGTTCATCGATTGGACTAGTTCAAGTCTAATAGTTGTTATTGCATAGTCAATAAACTTTGATCAAACTGATTAACTATTTATTTGAAGATCTTTAATCACTAAGATATAACATACTAAATATAATGGCTATTAGAAATCAGACTGCTTAAAGATAAAGATTATCGATTATTTGATATCATTGTGGCAATCTCATTTGATATCATTGTGGCAATAAAGATAAGGTTTTTGAATGAAAGAGTCTTGGCATTTTCATTTCTTATTTGCTATTTATGATTGTTTAATACATTACATTATCTTTCTTGAAGAATCTCATCGTATAAAATGAATGCGGGTAATAATGATTTTTCTTTGCATTATCGATCGTCTAATATGCCTTAGAAGAAACCCCTTGCTTCCCTCGTGGGCTTCAAATAAATTCCTGCTTTATTTGGTACCAAATACTTTAATGGCCACGGCTCTTTTCTCCAGCTTTAGATTATGGGAAGATTATATAAAGAAAGCATGATTACATTCTTCATTAAGATGCCTAGAATACATTCTCCTTAAATGGAGTCTGGAAAAACTCTGAATGGACTTTGAATTTGCAATTCGTTATCAGTTCCTCTTCCAGGGTATATATTATGTGTTCTGTTATAAAATAATGGTATATAAATAATACTAATGACACCAGTTCGATCCTTTGTTAATAAACTACAGGCATGAAACCCGGGATCGGTTGAGAGTTCATATAACAGATGCAGAAAATGAAAGATGGGAAGTCCCATACGACCTTCTCCCAAGGGAGCCGCCCCCGGCTTCAGGAAGTTCGTCTGGAAAGCCTTCAGGCAATACCTTCACAGCTTCAGAGTATGCGGGAGATGAATTAGTCTTCAGCTACATAGCCGACCCATTTGGGTTTGCAGTGAGGAGAAAATCCAATGGGCAGACCATCTTTAATTCAAGCTATGGGACCATGGTCTTTAAGGACCAATATCTTGAGATTTCCACTCAATTGCCAGAGACTGCTGCGATCTATGGTCTTGTTGAAAACACTCAGACTGGTGGGATCCGGCTGCGGCCAAATGACCATTACACTCTCTACGCAGCTGATGTATTATCGACCCATAATCTTAATACCGACCCCTACGGGTCTCACCCTGTCTATATGGACTTGAGGAACGTTGAAGGAGAGGCCTCTGCCCATGGAGTGTTGTTGCTCAGCAGCAATGGAATGGATGTGTTCTACCGGGGAGTTCTCTCACATACAAGGTCATTGGAGGAGTATTTGATTTCTACTTCTTTGCGGGACCGACCCCTTTGGCAGTTGTGGATCAGTACACCTCATTGATTGGTCGCCCTGCACCCATGCCCTATTGGGCTCTTGGTAAATTTCTTTCCTGATCTATTTTTCTTCCATCTATACTTTTCATTTGTGTTACTCTGTGATTTTTGCTGGTCAAGTATATACTTTGCTGAGCTATGTTTTATCTTTTATCTATACAAGCGCATATGTTGGCATTCACTTCTGAGGAATCTGTTGGAATTTATGTCTTACAATATATAGGTCGTTGTTGGCGTTATTCCTATATGCATTCACTCCACCACCCATATACAAGTTAGGGGGTCGGCATGTTTCCTGTGAAACTAGCGATGATGATACTTCCAGTGTTTGAGCTAGTGGTGGTTAGTTCTCTGTGTTCATGCCAATGCTTCTTTATATAACTTTAGTGAAAGAATTAGTTTAGGGACTACAGCTTGAGATAAATTTGCTGTTTTGAAAATTTACTGTTTTTTTAAAAAATGGCTTTTTGACAATAAATTTGTTGTTTTTGGAAATTGAGATACCTATGCTCGAGTCCCACTTTTTTACTCATATTAATTGCAGTTACTATTCTCCATTTCACCCATCTGACCCTGTGCGTGCGTGTGTGAGAGAGAGAGAGAGAGGATGACAAAAATTAAATAAAAAAAAAACCATTCTTCACCTTGGAGTTTATAGAATTTCTTATGCGTTGTTGGTTACTGTGGGTAAGATGGAAGCTAGATTCATATCCATCATACTTTTACCTACAAACCAAGTTCTTGTCCATTCCCTTTTAAATGGTCACCATTATTACGAAAAAAACAGACAAGAAAAAGTGTCCAAATAAGATAAGATCCAGGACCATTGTGCACTGCCATTGATCTTGTGTTTGTCCTGGACTCTTCTACATAAACAAAATTAAGGGGCCAGGTAGACCGTTATATAATTAACGTTTCATTGGTCATTGATTCTTTAAACAATCAGTCTTATAATAAAGAAACAATAATTTGGTTTCTTAAATGGAACTGGCTTCTTAGGCCCAGAAAAACCATTACGGGCTGATGCTTGAAAAAGTGTACCTGAAGAGATCATGATGTTTAGAGATTACCAAGCAAAGACTGAGATGTTTAACTAAGTTCACCTGAATATCTAACCTATGTTGCCTAACCAAAGGGGCGGTTCATAAAAAAGAAAAAGAACTATAGTGGAGCTAATCATCAGGATTTGTAATGCTTGGTAACGTTGCCTCCTCGACTTTATTTTGCAGGATTCCACCAATGCAGGTGGGGCTATCGCAACCTCTCTGTTGTGGAAGGGGTAGTGGAGGGCTACAAAAATGCCCAGATACCTCTTGATGTGATCTGGAATGATGATGATCATATGGATGCAGCCAAGGATTTTACTCTCGACCCTGTAAACTACCCTCGTCCAAAGCTTCTGGCCTTCCTTGACAAAATCCACTCTGAAGGCATGAAGTACATTGTCCTCATCGACCCTGGAATTGCTGTAAACACCAGCTATGGCGTCTTTCAGAGGGCGATGGCCAAAGATGTCTTCATCAAGTATGAAGGTGAGCCCTACTTAGCACAAGTTTGGCCTGGGCCCGTCTACTTCCCTGATTTTCTGAACCCAGAAACAGTCTCCTGGTGGGTTGATGAGATTGAACGGTTCCACAATCTTGTGCCGGTTAATGGCCTCTGGATCGATATGAATGAAGCGTCGAACTTTTGCACCGGAAAATGTGAGATTCCGAAAAATCACTCGTGCCCAATTCCAGACACGCCTTGGGTTTGTTGCTTGGACTGTAAGAACATAACAAATACGAGGTGGGATGAGCCACCGTACAAGATCAATGCATCAGGGGTGAAAGCCCCATTGGGCTACAAAACTATAGCAACAAGTGCGGTGCATTATAATGGCGTATTGGAGTATAATGCGCATAGCATCTATGGTTTCTCCCAAGCAATTGCTACTCACAAGGCACTGCAAGGCCTCGAGGGGAAGCGTCCCTTCATCCTCTCACGCTCTTCTTTCGTGGGATCAGGATCGTACGCTGCACATTGGACAGGTGATAACCAAGGCACATGGAATTATCTCCGATATTCAATATCAACCATGTTAAATTTTGGTATCTTTGGTATGCCGATGGTGGGCTCGGACATCTGTGGGTTCTACCGAGCACCTACGGAGGAGCTTTGCAATCGATGGATCGAGTTGGGTGCATTTTATCCCTTTTCAAGGGACCATGCCAACTTTGCCTCACCCCGGCAAGAGCTCTATCAATGGGACTCAGTTGCCAAGTCTGCCAGAAATGCCTTGGGATTAAGGTACAAGCTGCTTCCATATCTATACACATTGAACTATGAAGCCCACATCAGTGGTGCCCCAATTGCAAGGCCGGTCTTCTTCTCATTCCTTAATTTCACCGCGAGTTATGGCCTGACTACTCAGTTCTTGTTAGGGAGCAGTGTCATGGTATCCCCTGTCCTAGAGCAGGGAGCATCATCAGTTAAAGCATTGTTCCCTCCTGGTACTTGGTATAGTTTGTTCGACTTGACCAAAGCTGTGGTGTCGAAGGAGGATGAGCACTACACAACGCTCGATGCACCACTAAACGAGGTTAATGTGCATGTCTACCAGAACACCATACTTCCCATGCAGCGAGGAGGAATGACCTCCAAGGAGGCGAGAACCACTCCATTTACTCTTGTGGTTGCCTTCCCTCTTGGAGCCACGCATGGTGATGCAAAGGGAAATGTCTACGTGGATGATGATGAGCGCCCAGAGATGAAACTTGTGGAGGGTGAGGCAACGTACGTTGATTTCTATGCCAGCGTCCGTGGGAAGAATGTGACAGTGTGGTCTGAGGTGCAGATGGGAAAATTTAGTTTGGACAAGGAACTGATAATTGAAAAGGTGATCGTATTGGGAGTGGGAGGAAGTGGAGACGGGCTTGCGATTGAGGCAGATGCGCCGCCTGTAAATGGTATTTCTAATGCTCATTTCAGTGAGTCTGCTTCAGAGCATGTGGAGAAGCGGGAGGGTGGGAATTACAAGAACAGTCCGATCGGTGAGGTTGGAGGGCTAGCATTGCCACTAGGGAAGAAGTTCTCCATGTCTTGGAATTTAGATATCAAAGGATAAGTTTAAATTTTCATTAGACCTGTCTCGTGGAAAAGGCTTATATGAGTTGGGTTGAGTTATCTCGTGGGGATTCCTAAGCTACTTTTTTGGTTTCAATCTCTTATTTTGTTTTGTTGTGTCAGATTTCAGTTCTCTTATTTTGTCTTCTTGTATCTGATTAGGAGATGGATTATCGAATAAAGACCCAAGAAAACCTCTCTTAGCTGTTTAATTCTAAAATTTATATACGGTGAAAACAAATCTCCAAGCTTTGTTCCTGGTTTCTGATTCGATTGACGTTCTACTGGCTAGCTCAAAATAGCTGCTACATTGGTGTTGTTTTCCAACTTTCTGATGGCGAAGATGAGTTTAATTAGTTATTGCACCCTTAAGCTTATCATTTGCTGCAAGGGAAGAAGCTAAAGTGGAAATGCAGGAACATGCAGTAGTTAGAGAGAGAGAGAGAGAGCATTTCATTTTTTTTTTTTTTTTTTTTTTTTTTTGCTGGAGTGTGAATTGAGATGGTTCCACTCCAACTTTCTTATATTTATCTAGTATAAGAATAACCTAACGACTCTCCTCCTCACTCGAACTTCTAACTCATGATCTGAGCTCTATGCATCTTTTGGCTCGATCTGCAATGATAACAATAGAGCAGAATATATTCAACTATATCCTTGTAGGTTTTAATTTTTCTACCTTATTTAAATTTAAATAACTAAAAAGAAATAAATTTTATCTTAATTTAAGGATCAAGGTATAAAATCTTTTGCTCAACAGCTTCTTCTTATGCAAGTGGTTTCAACCTTGCAAGTTTGTATCTATTAATCAAAATGTATTATTATGAAGAAAAAAGAAAAAAAAAGGTTGGTGCAGTAGTTGTGTCCGATAGTTGAGTCAGCTAAATTTGGATAGCAGCTCGCTAGATTAAAAAATAATGGACTAGCATAAACTAGAGTAACATATCATGATGATGGGGCTAGTTAATGATATAAAAACTATTACCAGTATGATCCCAACCTACAATTGGAATATCATGGAAAACAAGGAGAAAGAAGGATGTTCTCCGCAAAAAATCACTTACAATCCACCTAGAGAGAGAGAAAAGAAAAAAAAAGAAAAAAAAAAAGAAAGAAGAGAGAAATAAGGGCAAGTGAACGCTTTGACTCTCTTTTTCTCTCTCAAAATAGGGAAAAAGGTGAATGGTGGGAGAGGTGGTAATGCCATCGGCTAGGCTGGTGATTGATGGTAATAAAGGGCAATGGGTGATTAATGATGTCAGTGGCCAAAAACCTAAGAAAAAGTAGAGCAAAAAAAAAAAGGCTAAAGAAAAAAAAGTCAAAAAGTAGAAAAGTCAAAAAGCAGAAGAAGCTAAAAATTTCAACCATCCACTAATAGCTATCAACCAAAGTTGAAAGAATAATCAAAAGAGAGATGATGGGTACAACTATAAATCAAGAAAGAAATAAGACGTAATAATCTCTAGCAAGCACCTTTCAACATTATTGAAAATAGAGATATCAAAAGGAAAAATTCAGAGGGGAAACTACTTGGCCACTAGATCGATCTGCTCGATGTTTAGGATCCTATTTGAGTTATACATTGTGAAAAAAACAAAAAATCATCACTGTGAAAGAAAACCGAGATGGTAGTCCATAGTGTTAAATCAAGGAAGCAGGGGTGATCAAATAAATAGAGAGAAGCCTTTATTTCCTCAAAATCTCCATTGGAGCTTAGTTTTATTTATTTTTTCCTCAACTTCTCCTACTAAAATAGGGTTTTCACATTGACTAGAGTGGTGTTGAGTTGACTCTGAATCAACTTGGCTGGCCTCATTTTTTTTCTCGATCTAAACCAGTTGTCACGCCCCAGTTCCAAAACCCATGCTAGGGTGACAACTCGCCGCATGCCAGGCATGAAAGGCGTCTCGAACTTCATCACATAAATCAATATAAAGCAAAAATTTAAATCCATGATTTATTACAAACCATAATTATCAGTCTTGGGCTACCTGCCCTACACACAAGCAATACTGAACTATATCAATATAATGAAACTAAGTTTATTTAATAGAAGCTCCGTCTATCCCAAATATCCTTCTTCATTCCTGAGGCTCTGAAAAATATTGCGAGAATTCTATGAGCTCACACTCAATAAGTAAGCCTAATACAATTTCAAATTACATTTATCATGCTATAGCATATTCATGTCATCAGATCAAAATAATTTGGAAGCTTAATTAAATAATAAATACTAGAATATGCAATGTAAACCAAACACTGTTTATACTGCCATTGTTTTTCTTTATGTGTCCCACGGCCCTACAACACTCATCTTGTGTATCACTCTTAAATGTCTCCTAAGAGGAAAGGTCCTGATACCAGTATTATGCATATCATAATCTGTCATCAGAACACATCCTACGGATGTGTGTCCTTCACATATCTTTTCCTATGGAGGTGGATCACATATCACTTGGCATTTCAAGTCATATTAGAACCGCGGCGACACATACACTAAATTTCACTGTCATCATCATGATTGCGTATTATCATCTCGATAGTACTAACATAATTTACAAAATTAACATAATTATATTTTTGCATATACATATAGGTCATATCAAAACAAATACTTATTTATAAATTCGTGGTACTATACATTAATTCAGGATAAATGAACTTCATTTTTCACATTCCATAAATATGCATCTAATTATAAATTCATAATTTATAAATTAAATAATCTATGAAATTATAATACTTGGCTTACTTACCTCAGTACGCAAATCCCAATTGATAACCCAGCTATTTGGACACCTGGGCACCTACAGCATCATTTTACATAATTAAGTTTCTAAAATCTGAATAATACAGTGACTCTTAAGACTCTACCCGGATCACTTTACTAGCCCAACTTTGGGCTCGAAATCTCTCAATATATACACCCAAATAGGGAAACAAAAGTATCCCCAGAAACTAAAATCAATCCTGATTTGGACCATAATTTTATTTTACCATTTTTAGCCCATTACAGGGCCCAAATAGTGGCTCAAAAATGGCTCTCAGACTGGCCCAATAGGCCCAAAATTGGCTCCGCCCATCCGGCCCAACTTTTTTTTTCTCCTATTACTGTTGCTCCCTTGTTTCAACCGAAATAGAAGCCATCCGTGCTGGCGGCCAAGGCCACCGCCGGCCAAATTAGGGGCGGCCTGACCGCCGGTGGCCGGACAACAGCCGATCGCCGCCGCGGCGGCCCCCCTTCCCTCTCTCTCTCTCTCCAATTTCACTCCCAATTCCCCCTTTTCTCTCATGGTTTGCAGCGGTTAGGAGGCGTGCCGGCGGCACGGCCGGCCAAATTTGGGGCGGCCCGGCCGCCGGTGGTTAGACCAGAGCCGGCCGCCGCCACAGTCAGCTCCTCCCTCCCTCTCTCTTTCTTTAATCTCTCTCTTCCTCTCATTCACCTTGCCGCGGCACGTCTCTTTGCCGGCGGCACGGCCGGCCGAACCTCCACCGGACACACACCCGGCGCCGATGGAGGTCACCGACCGTCGTCCAGGCCCGGCAAGGCCCACACCGCCGGGCCCGAACCAGAATCGGCACGGGAGAAGGCTGCCATGGCCTCCTCCGCGCCCGACTCCCTCTCTTTCTCTCTTTTCCTTACTTTCTCTCTTTCTCCCTTCCAGGCATGGACAGAAGGACTTACCGATGATGATGGGAAGGAGGCATTCGAGGATGATGGGAAGGAGGCGTTCGCATGATCCTTAAAAGGCAACGCAAACTCCTCAAATCAGGGGATTTGGGACTCCGTTAGTTACGAGATATTTGAAAATACAATTGTCAGGTGTTATCCATTTCAGAAATATCGCGATTAAGTTTTGCGATCAGGTAATCATATCCCGAGGGTTTGAAATTCAAACGCCTCGCACAGCTGCAGAAGTCCTTGGAGTCAATCGTTTCGATCTCACGATCAATTCTCATGGGCAGTTAACGAAATCCGGGGATTACACCAGTCAAGTGAGTTGAGCCTTGGTTAGGCCAAATCAATGGGCCTTGCAATAAAAGATTTACATGAGAATCTGAGATGTGGAGCCATTGAGATACTAAAGCCTATCAAGTGAGATTATAAGCCATGTAAAGATAGCACATTTGAAATGCATGTATGATATATAAATTCTTCTCTTCTCTAAACATAAATTTTTGGTGGTGAAAAATATGCAGAGTTTTGTGAAAGATTGTGCCAATAGATGAATACTTCTCAAGAAAAAATTATGAAATTATTTTATAATGCACCTGTAAGGAGAAAGCCATTAGATCCTGATTGCAAGCCTTCTTCAACGAACTAGGGATTTTATTGCATCTTCAACTCATCGAGTGAAGATTTGTGAGTTGGCCTTTGAGCTCTGGATATGAGTTTATAGTATTACTCCATGAAACGTACGTAGCTATATCATGCATCTAACTGCTGGAAGACAGGTTTGAGACTAAGACAATACAATGCAACAAAAAGGCATCTTCTTGAGCACTCCTGAAGGAGAAATGTTAAAGAAGGATTCCCCTTGGTATTTTCAAGTCTTTGCGTATGAATCCTGATTTTTCACAAATCTTGGGCCAAAAGCTCCATCGATGGTAAACAAAGCCTAGGTTGTTAAACATGGACCTTTAGTCCACCAATTAGTTGTCAATCAAAATGACAAACGCCTACTCTTTTTCCTTTTATTTTTTTTCTTAATTTGCAGACAAATTCAAATGCCATTGTGATATTTTAAGAAGTAAGACCTCTCAATCGAGCTAAGCTTGGTTAATTAGCACTCTTAAAACACTTGCAGCAAAATTTCGTTATATAACCATATGCATTCTAGTCATCATCATAAGGTTTCAATCCTTTCATGCATTATTTAGCCACACATTACCTCCACACCATCTAAAATCTTAAAGAATTTCTAATCTCTAATACATGCTTGCTATGAATTAGATAATTTGACATTATAAGCTATGGAGATCAACCATATGGATACCAGAGCCTGAAGTAAAAAGGTATGTCAAGTCCCATGATGAATAAAATCTTGCAGTAACAAAAAGGGCTCTTCACCTATATAATTTCTTGAGGTAAGCAAAAAAAAAAAAAAAAAAGCCTCTTCAACTATCTCATCATCACTTTCGACGAATATCTTTTTCTGCTGCTGCTGCTACTTTTTAATTCCTTTGCATTCCATTGAAAACTTATATTTCAATCATAATATTTTAAACCCTTCTTTAACAGGGACACTATATGTATACAAGACTTGCATATTGTCACCACACATAACTGAAATTATAATCCAAATGGGCATATATTACATATTCCTCAAAATGAAATTGTCTCTGCATTTAGTAGAGTACGTGAATATCAGCTATCTATAATAGTATGGCTCTCTCAATCCTCCAAATCTAGCTTTGCAACAAAATCCTAAGACTTTGAAAAAACTATGATAAATATAATATGAGTTCAAAACTCAACAAAGGATCTTTACATATACATATATGAATATATAGTAAATATCTATATAATAATTAAATTATATATATATATATATATGTATGTATGTATGTATGTATGTATGTATAATGCCGCAAAATATCATGTCAAAACTATGCGTTAAATATAAAAAAGATCGTTCACAGCTTCATCTTTGTTATTCAATATATTGAACTATATCACTTTGATGCCACATCTTTGGATTATCATCCAAGTGCATTATGATGATACATATATGTTGCCCAGCTATGCAACCCAAGAAGGAAAGTGAATTGGATTCTTTTTAAAAATTAAAATTCAGCAAATAAATGATATTTTAAAATTTTAAGATCATCAAGTGTGAAGTAATGTAAGGTATAGTATAAGCCAATCAAGCACAAGTAAATAATCACACACAAACATAGGTTTATAATGGTTTAGTGCCAAACTCTACACCTACGTCCACTCCCAAAGAACCTTTTGAAATTTTTCTTCACTAATCGTTATCCAAACGATTACAATCGTAACTAACCCAGCTAGCTTCTTATTTACTAAGTATAAAAAGCCTTACAAAGAACCAATTATGAGTTTGACACACCCAACATAAGTTTCAACCAAGTTGAAACTCAAATAAATCAACAATGATACAAATTTCAGAATAAGATAGCTCCTATATGAGCAAATGAAATAATAATGGCACTTTACAAATATTGGTAAGTCTCCTCTTTAAAGAGCTTCTCTTTCTTGAATATTATGGCTTTGAGCACTTGAGAAAGCTTCTCTTGAAGTTTGGTGGAGCTTTGAATGAGCTTTAATTGCTTTTGAAAACTTTGGCTTAAAGACTAAAACTTTTATGAACTTTCTTCTTTAATTATCTTAAATCACTCTTAAAAACTCTTACCAACCCTTTAATCATCATTTGAACTTGTATTTATAGTCTTCTAAAGGATTAAAACGTTAACTAGTCATTTTGGACTGTTTGGGGTGGTTGGATTGAGAGTCTCAAAGCTTGAATCATGTCAAAACTAGTCGTTAGAGTGCTAGTTACTAGGTTAGTTGGTTACTATGCCAGCTAACTCAAAGTTTTCTTGGATTCCCCATGTTAGCTGGCTACCATGCCTGCTAATGGGCCATTAGCTGACTACCATGCTGGCTAATGGATGGCTAGCTGGCTACCATGCCAGCTAATGAAAGAAAACTCATTGGAAAAACATCTTGAAGCCATTTTTCACTGTGTTAGTCTGCAAACATGCCGACTAATAGAAGAAAAATTTCTCAAAACATTTTTGAAGCCATTTTTTACTATGTTAGTCGGCAACCATACTAACTAATGAAAGAAAATTTACTGTAAACACTTTGTGAAGTTCAAATATCTATTGTTACCTGATATTGGAGTCAATTACCTTGTTCCAACTGTCCATAAATGATTCCAACTTGATGAAAAACTCTAGATTTGATGAATCCAAATAAGTTAGCCCTTGCATCTTGATTCTACTCCATAGAGTGCATACCCAAACAACTTAATTCCATTTAATTTTGCCTTAAATCATTCTTCATTTGTCTTTTTCTCCTTTAAAACTTTTTTTTAAACCAAAGACCTTGTTAAAAGCTTAGATTCCATTTTTTCATTTGATGACTAATGTAAACCTACATTGCATTGTAGCTCAATACCAAACTCATTAGTAGCTCACTTAATTATTTTATAATCATTAAAATTAATGTGGGGTCAACAATATCAATATCACTGAATCAGAACTCCACGCATATAAACCTAACCTAGCCTTCACCTCATGCTTAGGCTAGTTCTCATGCCACATATTATAAACTTAGTCTGGCTATTTCTTTAGACCCATAATGGTTCTACGCGGTGTTATCTGGCTATCAGCCTAAGTGACATCAATGCCACATTTACACAATGCCAATCTAGCCATATCCTTAAGCCATACAAATGCCACGTGTCTAAGTTGAGATGGATAGAACTAGTGTTATGTATCATAGAACTAGTGTTATGTATCATCAACTAAGTCAATGCAAAATGTTATAAGCCTTGTTTAACTATCATCTCAGGCCCAAACTAGTTCTATATGGTGTCAATCTAGTTATTAGTCTAGGCCTCACCAATGTCATTATATGTTGCCAATTTAGTCATCAACATATATTGTATCAATGCTACATCCATATGGTGCCAATCTAGCCATCAGCTTAGATTGTACCAATGCCACTATATGCTGCCAATCTAGCCTTTATTTAGGCTGCCCCAATGCCATATCACCAACATCCCTATGATTAGTTCACATGCCCATCTCTCACATCCACTTCATCAATTCTCTAGGTGTTTTAAATATTCAAAACATATTTCAAATTTGTATGATCACCCGGCTGTACCAAAAAAAAAACATATTTAAAATTTGCATCACTATCAACACCTAAAATCATTATATCATAGTATAAAATAACTTATCTCTATACATAGCCCAACAATGCTATCTGAGCTAACAAAATAACTCATATTGGTATATAGCCAAAACATGCTAATGAATGTATGAAATCATGATATATGCTTATAAAAGTATATGTAAGAATAATATATACATTGCATATAAGTTTGTACAAAAATTTCTACCTTAACTCACTAATCCACCAAATCCATATGCCCATGATCAACCAATAATACATGGCATGGATATTGATGCATTGAGTCCATACTATCACTCCCCCTCACTCAAGAGTGGGTTATCACCTATTGATCATTAATAATTGATCCCAATTCAGCATATATTTGCTCAGTAGATCCTTAATCTTGATAGATCACTTGATTAGAATCATCTTAGGACTCAATTTAGATTAAATCAAATTGGAACCTAAGTAATTAGAGATAGATATGGACCTATTCTAGATTAATTAGGTCAATTAGAATCAAATTAGGGTCCAAGCCAATCAATTGGGTCAGGCTTTAGTTAATTAAGGTTAGATCTAAGCTCAAATCAACTTAATTAGGATCAAACTTGCTTTAATTTGGCTCAATTTGGCTAGGCTCCTCCAATTAGGGTTCAAGAATTTAGGCAATTAAATTATGAATTGGGCTTCATCTAAACTAACCAGGCTAGAACCCTAATTAATTGGTCAGATGTTGACTTAACTTAGTCAATTTTGGTTGGGCTTGGCCTTAATTAGGGTTAGTAAGATCAAATTAGGCTAGATTAGGTTTAGTCTGCATCGAGCTAGGGCTTAATTAGGCTAAGCTAATTTGATCAAAATGCTAAGAAAGGCTCGCGATGATTTTCTTCTCTCAAAGGCCAATTGCTCTATTTTCTTGAATAGAGATCAAATCATCGAGTTTGATTGGTTAAATTAAAAGTATCAAGGATGGCCAAGTCATTGGCAACACTAGCTAACGTAAGCAACTAAGGAGATGATCGGGTCAAATGTTAGCTTTGGTAAGATTTGACATCAATTGGATGCCCTATTTTTCATGAGGTCTTGCATGATCGTAATCAACTACATTTGAGTCCAATTGGAGACTTAAGAAATTGGTGAGGAGTTTCTTAGGCTAAACAAGGATTCAAGAACGACGGGGCTTACTTGGTCGCTAAAGTGCAGGAAACAATGGTGACATCACGAGAAAAGAAAAGGAAGGTGGCTTTAGGGTTAATTAAAGGCAATGATGATGTCTAGTATTCACATAGAGTCACGAGTAGCAATGTAGGGTTTTTCAGTTAAAAGTAGGGGTGGGTATAGTTCAAGCCAGAGACCAAGCACAAAAAATGCAACTCAAGGCATCGAGCCAGTCTTGAATTGGGGCTAAGAATGGCTAGGCCCAAACTCATGTAAGAGTAGTTGGCCAAGTCTAGCTCGATCAGTCCGAATGCATATTAAATAAAGATATATTGATTATTTATTGAAAACAATCAGTAGTTAGGATGGTTAGAGTCTATGCCTTTTATCATTCTTATCTGTGTTCGGATCCTACCTCCTTTAGCTTTAGAACAAGCTCTGCCACCATAATAGGGTAGGGGCACATCAAAGAACTAAAGCTTAGCGGAGCTCAGCCCCAATGGCATCGTGCTTTAGCTCGAAGAAAGAACTTTGGGAGGCTAGAAGAACTTGGTGGTGGCCACCCACGAAAAAGACAAAATCAATGAAGAAGAAGAGTAGAAGGAAAGGAAGAAAGGAGGAGAGCTTTAGAGGTGGAAGAGGGATCTCGGTTCCTATTCATAAATGATGGGAGGGAGGGTTTCTAGACTTTTAAGATTTGTTAGAACCATACAACGACTAATAGGGGATAAATAGACTATTCAGCCATGTAAGTAGAGTCTAGTATGACATGTGAGAAATGGGGCAGTGGCCAAAGACTTGGGCAAGGAGAAGATTTAAGGTTCTCTATTTTTTATTTAAAAATAGAGCGTCATATTATCTTTTTCTTTAGTTTTATAAGATCATACTTCAACTTCTAGAAAAACATACCCATATTTCAACCAACTTAACCAATCAAGTACCATATCTCAAACAAAGAAAATAAAAGGATATGTTTAGTTTTTAAAAATATTTTTATTTTTATTTTATAAAAAAAAAATTAAAAAAATACGTTCAGTGATTAAAAGTAAAAATAGATTTTTTTAAAAAATATATAACTTGAAAATAATAGAATGTTTTTAATACCTCCATGAAAATATAGCAAAGAATAAAAAATAAAACTCAAAATACCTAAGTGAAAATTATGAATAATAATTTTTATTTTCACCTATTAAACATATTTTTTAAGATAAAAAACAATATTTTTTAAAAAAAAACTTCAAAAATGAAATGCAACCTAACATCTCCTTGCCCAAGCTATGTAATATCTCCTTAGCCATCCAGTACATGTGGCCGCCTAACAAGTAAGATTGCAATAAAATAGACGAATTTGAATCTGAACTCGATCAAGACGTCACCCTAAACGGCTATGGCAGAACCCTTCCACCACATATGTTAAATAAATCCGTGGGTACTTTAAAAATATATATATATATCTTCCGTCAGAGAAGACTAAGAATAAATTTTCTAACATGAGAACAGGCCGGTCATCAAAAATACCATTTACGAATTTAAAGAAATTCCTGCGAATGCCGGACCAGCCTAATTACCAGGCATCAATTCATGCCAGCTATACCTCGAGCAAACGTTCTGCACTAAATTCCTTTTAGTGCTAGCCATGAAGCACGAAGCATTAAAGACCCCGTTGCAGTATCGTGCCGCAGCGATTCCCTGGCTCGTAGTCCTTTTGGCGAATTTATTTTGGACAGGAACCATCTTCTGCGCGTAACTGGAGCGATCTGACAAGGAGACGTGGTCATCATCTGTGGTTAAGGGTCTGGAACGGAGTAAATGCGAAGGGCAGGGCCATTGCTGCCCAAAACTCGTACGGCCAATAGCTAGTGCCAGCTTGGTACATTTGAGCAACAAATGTGGACAGCAGCTACCTTGTACTGAACCATGTTTGTAATGACCTCATTTATGGCTGGATCACGAAGGCCTGGCATGCAATTGGAGCGGGTAAATGGGATGGTTTTGACTGCTTGATTTTGTTGTGTCTCTGCTTGGCTAAGCCTAATCAAACTGCAATGTCTTTGTTAATGCTTGTCCTTTATTTAATATAATAAACTCAATGACACCTTCACATAAAGTAGTAGCATATGATCACGCCCAACATATAACTAACTAATTTATTATTATTATCAAATATTATCAAGAAAGGACCATCCGTAAAAGTTTGTATTTTGGGAGTTGAGTTGGAGAATTCAGCCGGCCATCTATCACGATGGTATTTTAGTTATGTGTTAATCTAAGTGTCTTAAAGTACTTTAAGACATATCCACTCGATCACAATTGCCGGCCACCCAATACATGTATAATGTGATTGAGGGTTAGATATTTCCTAATTACCAACTCCAAATTTGAAGTCTTTTCTTATATCTATTTACAAATCAAACCAAATAAATCTACTTTTATTTGCAAAACAAAAACGCATTTTTTTTGTCTCTGTTTTAGACTTAATTGGATTCATTAAGAAGATTTTAATTAGATCTAAAAGATAATTTATGTTGAATAAAAAAAAAAAGGTTTGATTCAAAACAATCAAAACTATTAGGACTAAAGTAAGGACCTTATCAGCTTCATGCTGAAAGTCCAAATATTTAGTCATTATTTTATAACCAAAACATAACAATTAATAATTAACTATACAACTTTATTATATTTAAAATAAAATAATTTGTATTATATGTTTAAATTTGATATTAAAAAATTATAATCATTTTTAAAGCACAAGTTTACATACTAAATATTTATATGCTTGAAAATATTTTAAATAACAATCCGTTAAAATAAATCATAAATATCTAAATATAATCATGTGAAAGCAGGTGATAAGAGATTGGATTATTGAGATAAACGAAAAAGAATTGGATTTAGATAAGATAAGATTTATTCAATGAATTAAAAAGATCATTTGAACGAAAGAAAAGAGGTTTTATATAATTTAAACTTTTAGGTTGGGTTGATCGACCTCATCAAACTTAATTTTTATCGGCTCAAATTAAGCCCGAACATTATATGAATCAGATAATTGAAAAAAAAAAAAAAAAAAAACGACGTAGAGTTCAAATCCACAACTTGATTTCTCAAATGGACCCATATTTTGACCTTGATTTGGACTATAGATCTTTAAAAAAACAACTAGATCAAGAGTTTAAGCAAACCAAAACCAAGTTTGGATTTTGTAAGTCAACTTGACCCATCAAGCAGCCTTAAATCAATGCTGCTGTTGGAATGCACCCCCCAATCCCCATTCATTGTATGCAATACATTCAAGCAGCCTTAAATCTCCGACAACTACATACTTATTCCTTCCTAAGCTGGTGAGATGGGAGTCCTCTAGCGCTCATAATTACATATTCATGTGCATGCTGGCACCTTATGGTCAAGCCTCGAAAGAATACCGAACTATGATTACCGGGCCCCAGGATCCCGTTGAGTACTTCTGCCACGAGGCCCAGCTCGTATCTAGTCCGTTTGATGCCCCCAAACTGGGCGAGCTCGATCATAAAGTCCATCACTTTGCCTGGCCAGATGTGATGCCATCCGATTGATATTTTTCATGCGTTTATTTATGTATGATTATGATTTTATGTTCGCAAGAAATGACGAGAAGCTTATAATAGATTGGAGAGCGTATTTGGATGCCATCGCCCATCAAAGCCTAGGCCGTGGGTGATTTATATTTGAGACTTGTGGGTGGCAGGCCATGTTGGTTCTGGATGGTTACGACTACGGAGTTCAGAGAGCATATCTTCGATCCAATCTGGTCCTGCTGTTTCTCAGCCAGGGAGCTCGTGCTTTTCTATTTTCTAAGCTACGGCCATGGTGGATCCGAGTACAGGGGGTTCTGTGGACTGATTAGAGCTCATCGTAAAATTCGAAGTTCGAAAGGAGAAAGCATCATGCATGCTTCTACTGAAGTCATCGAGGCTACACAATGCAGCAGACGCAGTTTCCAGTTTCGACAGCCATCCGTCGCCGACTAAATAAATTGCTCCGGGACCGACCTTTTCCTTCCGGGCGCGTTCTCGATGGTTCCAGTTTCCGAAATCCATCTCCACCCACCCACGCCGCGGGACCCATCAGTACCAGTCCGAAACCGCGACCGCTTTTTTTTTCCCCAACGCGCGGCCACCACGCCTCTGGTGCCGTCCAAGCACGTCAGTTAGTTTTAATAACTCGAGGCTCGTGGGCCCCATGTACGTTCCCCTTTTTTTTTTTTTTTTTTGCCCCTTTTCCTTGATGGGGGTTAGTTGTCAGGACGCCACCGTCCGTCGACTGAGAGGGCCAGCGGGTTATTTGTCAGGACGCCACTGTCCGTCGACTGAGAGGGCCAGTGGCGAAATCCAGCGGCAAAAGTGTGGGCGGATGGGGTTGGTAGTTGGGGAGGGCTATAATTACCGAGACGCTGCTCTTTTCCGTGAGCACGCCATGTCTTTTCTCTCGGGTGGTGCGTCCTCCCCACTCGGCGCAATTCGCGTTCTGCTCACGTTTAAGTGAGCTTACCTTACCTCTCTCCCCAACTCCATGGAAGCGGCGCGAAATTGAGGATGGCTCAAGGGAAAGGCCATGCCGCCGCTTCTTCGAGCTTGGTAAAGCAGGGACTCTGGCAAAAGGATCCGTATGTGCATGGTGTTACATGAGCGATGCTTGCATGAGTTATGCTTCCACACCTATTTAAATTCTCATAGGTTTGGTTGGAAGATTAGCCCTGGAGGCAAGGTGTCCGAAGGAAAGCTATATTTGAGCAACGTGGAAATGCTACCGCTATTTTTGTTATATAGTTTGATTTTGATTTGGTAGCTAGCATGAAACAACCGTCTAGATTATACGAAAAGTCAAAAATTTTAATTATAAGAAAAGGTAGAGGTTCAGAAGCAGTGGGAATTGCAACGCATTGCAATTAAATAAAACTGTTCAACTATTGTTTCTATTGATTTAGGTCATTTGGCTATAATACGCTGCTGTACAAGATGAAGTTTAATTCCCAATGGGCCTGGCATTCGTCTTCATAAATTGTACTGATCTCACGTGTATCACAAGCAAGAGATGCATCCCGTGGGACGTCAGATTCCATACCATGTGCCCCCCCCACATGGAAAAGCAAAAATCCAACGTCAAATGTACCGTCGACGGAATGGTTGATTTCAAGCCACTTCCACACATTGTCGTCGCCACTCATTTCCGGCGATCATTTCCCTCAAACTTAGTCAAACACATCGAAAAGTCAAACTCAAGCAGTAAAATAGTGGGTGGGTCATCCTCAAAAAAATCACAACCACTACCATCCCTCAAAAAAATTGATAAATAAAATAAAATTTATCAAATACTACCGTTAAAGAGGGAGAGGGGGAGAGAGAGAGACACACACGCACACACTTTTTAGAATATTAAATTCTCTCAAAAATGATGATTTTAATGACTCATATGGAAGATCATAAATTTTTGATGAAAATTTATGATGAAGTCCTTCATCAGGTCTAATTTACTCTAAAATTACCTTTTATTCTAATTAAAAATCAAAAAATTTAGATTGTAATTGTATACCTTTAAAAAAATTCAATTTCATAGTTTTTAAGTTCTAAAATTTCTTATTCTCTAAATTAAAAACTTTTATTAATTTCAAAAAAAAAAACTTAAATGTAGCCAAAATGAATTTTCTTAAGCTAGGCTTTTAACTTTTAGATCAGTATAGATCCAATTATTTGAACCCCATAAATATTATTATTTATCCTTTTAAACAAGAAATGGTGTACGATTTTGGATGATTATGAATTTTTTGTTTTTTTTAAATAAAGATCAGTAGTAGCTTATTCTATCTTTATTTAAAATATAGGTTACAACCTAATCAAAAGGATACGCAAAAAAAGAAGATTAAAAGTCCTAATAATGGAGAGAGAATTTAATCACCTTTCTCATCTTTGAATCTATATAAATCTCAAAGATAAAAATATGAACAAGATAGAATTACTGTAAGATTTATGTAGATATAAAGATAAAAAAATAATCAAATTCTAAATTTTGTTTTATATATATATATATATATTTTTTATTTTAGCAAAACTGTAACTCAACTATTAATCCTAATTTTTTTTATTTTTTATTTTTATTTTTGGTACAGACGGGCGATCACACTATCCTTGTGTGAGTCAGCCCAGAATTATCAGAGTACAAAATTTGCTTAAAAGTAGAAGACAAGGGTCGCCCTGATTCCAAGACCAAAATCCACCTGAAAGGCCACAGCCGACGCAACCCAGTCAGCCGCTGAATAGGCTTCCCGGTAGATGTGCATGATGTGGACTCTATGAGTACCATGCAGCATCACACGAATATCATTAAGGATAGGGTTGGTCGGGGTGTAGTCACAATCGCCCGACTGAAGCCACCGGATGACAGTCAGAGAATCCCCTTCAATGAAGAGGCTATGAGCATGAAGTCTCCTAGCAGCATGGGATATGCCAGCCCAGACAGCAAGAAGCTTAGCCATAGGGACCGAAGAGTCTAAGGAAGCAAAACCGCCAGCCGACAGTAAAGCACCATCAGATCCTCGGATAACAAAAGAAGACCCCGCGAGTCTTCCCCGAACACTTCTGTCAAAGTTGATTTTCACAAACCCTGGAGGGGGGTTCCCAAGATATAAAAATCGTGTGATGGTTCGCTGCCAAAGCAGCAGGGGATCCCCATAGGCCAGAGTCACAAAAACCGATGCCTTTGAACAGAAGAGCACTTTCATCAATCATGGATCTGATCTTCCGCTCTAACCCAAATGGAGAGATAGTAGTATCAGCAAAGATAACCTGGTTCGTGACAGCCAGATCTGATAGGCAGTGATAGACCAGAGAATGCTCCGCTGTCGAGAGGCTCTCCGGATATCAGCAAGGAAACGGGAGCACAGAGAACAGAGCCATCAGCTCCACAAGTATATCCCATCCGCAACCACACCCGCCTCCATCTGTGGCACGATAAGATTGCGTGGTCAATAGTCTCTCCTCCTCACCACACAGCGGACAGGTCACCTCAATAGGAATGCCTCGTCTAGAAAGCAAAGAGTAGCAGGGGAGGCAGTTCATCAAGATCTTCCATAAGAATAACTGGACCCTAGGGTGAATGGGGAGCTTCCAAATCCAAATAGCATCCCTCAAGACCAGAGGCTGGGATCTATACTCCTCAATGAGATCAGAAGTGGGAGCCCTGGAAGACAAGATCTACGCCATAATCTAGTATCTTGGGAAGGACCCGGGATAATAGGAATGGAGAGGATTCGCCGAGAGAGCTCCTCCCCAAATAATCTGCCAACAGCCTGAGAATCCCAAGAGGAAGAGTCCTGCGTGAACAGCTCCCGAACTCTCATGCCAAGCAAAACATCCGTGCTGAAGAAAGACGGCCACCGAAAGAGAGGAAGATCTGAAATCCAAATATCCTGAGCAACATCAACCGAGGCACCATCTCCAAGCATCCAGAAGACGTTGTTCAAGATAGTCGGGGCATGACGACATACCTCTCTCCAAAGGAAGGACTGCCTCCGAGTGGAATGGAAATCCGAAGGAGGAGGCCAGACACCATATCTCACATGCATAATGGAGCTCCAAAAGCAGTGAGGATCAAGAATAAATCTCGAAGCATGCCTGGCCAATAAGCCTCTCTCCTGGTAATCAAGGACTGGATACCAAGGCCGCCCTCCCTCAGAGGCATACAGATCGACTCCCAAGCCTGAAGATGAATGCCATGGCCATCCTGCATAGAAGCCCACAGAAAGTCCTTGAAACAACGCTCCAGCCTTCGAAGACACGTAATAGGGACCACTGTATTAGATAGAAGATACATAGGGGGGACGTAAGGACAGTGCGAATAAGGGTAATCCTCGCCATCATAGATAAGCCGGTCACCTGCCAACCATCCAACCGATCATGAATGTGTCGCTCAAGATAATTATAATCACTGATGCGAGGATGCCTGCCCAAGAGAGGGATCCCCATATAAGATAATGCATCTGTCCTATTCGAGATACCCAGAGCTAGATGAATGACTTCCCTGGTAGACGTGGGGGTCTTGGGGCTAAAGCAGATAGAAGACTTATCTAAGTTAACTCTCTGACCAGAGGCATCACAATAACTCTGAATAACAGAGGCATAACCGTCAGCATTTTGAATAGAGGCCTGACCCAACAAGATGCAGTCATCCGCAAAGAGAAGATGGGAAAGGGGGGGCCCCGAGGGAGCAGCCATAAAGGGAATGATGCGCCCGTCCTGCTGAGCATGGTGAAGAGCGCGAGATAGATCATCCGCAGCCAGCACAAATAAAAATGGGGATAATGGACAACCCTGTCTTAGGCCCACCGAAGACTGGAAGAAAGAGGATTGCACACCATTGACAATAATAGAAAATGACGGCTTCTGGATGCAGGCCATAATCCAATCAATAAATAAGCCATGAAAACTAAATTCCAATAGAGTTTAGAAGAGATGCTACTGAGCAATATCAATTTAGATTAGACAAAAAAAAATATTAAAGTTACAAATTAATAGCACCAAGAACCACATTTGTTAGTTACATAACAACACCTTACCATATTAAGTGGTAGAAAGTTAATGGAAGGATCACATGAGTAAAATTATTCTTAATAAAAGTGAAAAAAAGTCTTTGTGATTGCAAATAAAATTTTAAAAGATAAAAATAAATTTAAATCTAGAATAACAAACAAAATAAAAAGTTTTTCAATAAAACAATAAAAAAACTAATTAATAATTGCATCAGGTAGAATCTTATTATAGTTGCTCAATAATAATCATCCTAACATCATCAAACAAATGGATACAGATATTCCTTCCCCAAAAAAAAAAAATCATTAATAATATTTTTGATTCTCAAACTCTTGCTAATGTTTATTTTAAAAAATTGATAATATATTTATAAAATTATGACCAAGATATATTGATAGAAAAAGTAAGAGGTTTAACCCTTTTTTTTCACGTTAGCAAAATATGTTGATTAGATAAATGTCCTATAGAATATTTTAGCATTTGACGTAGAATGTTGCCAAGGATAATCCACCTTTTTCTCAAAAGAAAGTATTTTAAAACTAATAATATTTTGAGATGAGCTAATGTTTTAGACTTTGAGGAAGACTGGGATCTAGTAACTCCATGAAATAATAATGTAATCAGCCCATGAAGTAATCTTAAAGAAAAAGAAAGGCTACACAACAGGTATAATTCTTGTCTAGGTATCCTCCGAGGCTCTCCAATCCAAGTGAAAGTGAGGTTCGTTCCAAAAAAAAAAAAAAAAAAAAAACAGTAGAACCATCAAAAAGTACTTAAACCGGCACCTTCAAATTATTCATAAAACATCATCATTTTGATATTATTCATAAAACATCATCATTTTGAGCCATATAACCATACTGAAAACTGGATCGTTGAACAGTCTGCACAACATGAATTTCATCCAGCTCTCAAAGTCAGTTTGTGAAAAGAAAAGTCAACGAAGAACTACTTATATTTCTGTTACAAGCGAAGAAAGATCTATATGATTACTTTTCAAGAATTTGATACGCGTAAAAAGGAAAATCACAAACCGATCAAACATATATAATAATATGACCTGCAAGACCGGGAACGATGCATGCAGCGGTCGCGAGTAAGTTGACAATTCTCCAGTTGACAACCTTCTTTCCCATGAGATTAATATCAAGTTGACGACTTCAAGGTGGCCCAGAAGACCATCTCCATCTCCATCTCCATCTCCCTCCCCGTTTGTCACGGCGCTTCCATCTCACGTTTTAGGCGACAATTCTCTCGCATAAAATTCAATCCACGAGGACTGGTTGCAGGACTTCCACTTGCGCATCCCATTGGCCAGCTCTACTCCACGTCCGCCCGTCGTGCCGACATGCCTTTCCTCATTTTTTTTTTTATATATATATTTGCCTGTAAACGATGACCAATGTCCCTTTCCCCGTGTTCCAATACGACAAGCATAAATATAAATAAAACGAAAGTCTTCTTTGATGAGCAAAGGAGAGATTATATCATCGTTATACTATTAAAAAAAGGCGTTGAAAAACCTAAGAACCGCCTTGACGCAGACCTGTCTCCCATCCCGTGCATCTCGTGCTCGTCTTGGAGCTTTGTGTGGCAGCTTGAATTCGACCGAGGACGAGAGGGGAACTGCCATTCTCTCAGCTAATTGGATGGACGAATGAATCACAGACGAAGACTAGTTGGCGCCTTGCTGGCGTCGGCTTAAAAAAATAAAAAAATAATTTTTTTTCTTTTTCTTTTTTCAAGACAATGCTTTGGTTAAAAAATAAATTAAAAATTTTAAAAAATTAACTGTTCACAAACTTAGGGGACAAGGAGGATATGTCTGAAGAAGACTAGAAGGAATATGTCTTTAAAAATCAGAGCCCCGAACTTATTCTATAAAATTTAGGAATAACTAAGTTATCCTTGATGGCAGAGTTTTAATTTTAAAAAGATGCTTATTCTCTCATATATCCTCTGAATAAATGCTATCATGTACATTTATTTATAAATAGCTTTTGTAAAGTCAAACACTACCTTAGACTGTATTTGATTATAAAAGGTTATTCATGGATAAGTGTACAATATAGCATTTATCAAAAAAAAAATAGCTCAAAGAATAACCATTTTTTTAAATTACAACTTTGCCATTAAAAAATAACTCTACTTATTCCTGTAATCCCTAGAGAAAAAGTTTAGGGGATAACTCATAGTTAAATATGGGTTATCCTCTTTGATTAAATTTTTTAAAATTATTCCTCTAATTATAGCTTTGAAGGTAAAAAAAAATCTCTGAATATTCTTCTTATCTTCCATATCAAACACAGCCTTAATCACATGCATCCAATTCAAACCATATACAATGCAATTTTAATCAATAGAACTAATCCGATTTATATCGGATCAAATTTATTTAATTAATTTATGAATTAAAATTAATAACTAATATATATATATATATATATGAAAAAATTCCGCATCCCTCTTTACTTGTACTACTGTGCCAGTCGATATTGGCGGCCAGCCGTCGATGGACGGTCTTTGATTTGAGTTGGAAATATCAAACATCACTGCTCGTTTGGTTCTGCTCTGATCCTGGTTGGCGCCGGCGAATTGATGCTGATCTTTAAAACCCTTTGGAAATGGTTTCCCAAGGCGATTCGGCGGTGGAAGCATTAGCACGGGTTGTTGCATGTTGCTGTCTTATTGGCCGCAAGGGCTGGACGAGTATGCCAAGCCTCAAGTCCAGTTTTGCGTATGGCGCCTCTATGATTCTATCTTTTTCTTTTTCTTTTTTTTCCTTTTTTTTTCTTTCTTTTTTTTTTTTTCATCATTAGTAGAAGACGTGAGATATAAACTCTGTTTTTAAAAAAATTTAAGGCTTTATTAGAAATATGATATAAAAGATATTTTTTTATTTTTAAAAACTATAATTACAAAAAATAATCTAAAAAAATAATCACAAAGAATAATTCATATTTAATCCTTGACGAGGAGTAAAATCGTCATTGCATTATTGACCGTCCATATCGACAATTGGGTCATGCCCAATCCAAACACCCTACCAGCCAACTGGCTTAATAGCCAAGCGACGAAGCCTAATCGCCTTTGACAAAGTTGGGTCGCCTCGACAATCTGAACTATCCTCGTACCTCGACCATCTGAGCCGACCATACCTCGATAACCTGAGTTATCCTCATACCTCGGCCATCCGAGCCGAGCCATTCTACACCTCGAAAAACCAGATTATTCCTCGTTCTGGCTGAACTAAGGCATTCAAAATATCTATGCGGAATCCGGTGTGGAAGAGTTCGAATTCACTATAACTGAATAAGATTCAAACAGGGAATCATACCCATAAGTGGCCTAGGACCCACAAGAGTGGTTTAGAACCTACGTAATCACCGAATCTTAAGGCATCAACAAGTTTCCTAGCATCGATCCTCTAACTGACAAGATGCGGACCCTACTGGCCTCATAACAAACTTGATTCGGATCCGTTTCGAGTCCTAACAGCTTTAGATCCATCGGGCACGTCCAAGGAATCAGGTGATCGCCTATAAATACCACAGCTCCACAATCTCCAGGTAGGCAATTTTACACGCAACTACACAACTTGAGAAAGAACACCTATCTAGGGGAACTCTTCTATGAGAGTCTTCTCTTTACATCTGCTTACTGTGAATCTCTACTGACTTGGGTGTCAGAGGATCCTACTGACTTGGGTGTCAAAGGGTCCTTCGCAGAGGGCAACCTCCACAGCACCCTTTGTGTACGTACTGCCTTACAGGTTTCCCCTCGAGGCGATGAGATCGACGTCCAGATCAAGAGCCAGAGGCGCACCCAAGTCGAAGAACAAATTTCCACGATAATAATCCTGAACTTATTCTCTAAAAAATTTAAAAATTATTGAAGCTATCTTTTAATGATAATAATATTATTTAAAAAATATAATTATTTTTAAACTATTTTTTAGATAAATTTTATTCTGTTCACTTATCTGTAACGACCCGGGCCCACGGGCCAGTTTCGTTACAAGAAAGCAAGATGGACAAGGTCCACACCAACTTGGGCCACCAGCCCAAAAAGGGATCCAATTAGTGCCTTATCCTTCTTGCTTAACCGGTTATAAACCACTTCACCAACTCCCAATTATCCGATGTGGGACAATTGGAAGGGGCATCACAATCTACCCCCCACAGGTTCAAGAGGTGGCTTCCATCCCTATGGATGTAGCACTTTGTCCTGTGTGGCACTTAGCTCCTGCACTTCCGACTGGTGCGAGGCTCTGATACCATATTGTAACGACCCGGGCCCACGGGCCAGTTTCGTTACAAGAAAGCAAGATGGACAAGGTCCACACTAACTTGGGCCACCACAGTCCAAAAAGGGATTCAATTGGTGCCTTATCCTTCTTGCTTAACCGGTTATAAACCACTTCACCAACTCCCAATTATCCGATGTGGAATGGAAGGGGCATCACATTATCCAAAGGTAGAATTTTAAAATCCTTAAGGTATAAATCGATGGTTCATATAATCAACTTCAGTTTTCTCGGATTGGACGGACGATGGCGTTGGACGTGTCTATGGTGGTCGCATGCACTACGAAGACGACCAAAGAGTAACGATTTGAATAGCTGGTGCAGGGTGCATTGAATTCGGCCATGCATTGCAATAAATTTGGTCTCTAGACATATAAGAGGTACAGTTAGCAAATGGAGCAGGTCAGATGTGCACTGATTCAAAAACACCTAGCTTCGACTTGCTCTATTTATTAAACGAGTTCAGTCTCGAATATAATCATTGTATTGAATAATTAGGTTGATCGAAAATCCAAAGAGTTGAATTAAGTTAAATGAGTCCAAGAAATGCCATCCTTTGAGTATGCATTGCTTTCTTAAATCTTGTGCATGGCACCACCATAATTCATCCGTTTTTTCATCATGAGCAGCATGCATGGGATATAAACTTGTTCTTTTTTGCGTTTTATTGTCAGAGGTATAAGTCGATGGTTCTTGTAATTAACTCTCATTTTCACTGATGGAGGGACCATGGGTTATTAGAGGGGATGTGGTGGTTGCATACATTAAAGGATGAGAGTAATATTTGTATGGCCAGGGTACAGGTGCTGTATACATTAAATTCAGCCATGCATCGGATAAATTTGACCTTTAGACATATAAGCTCCTTAGAGGGGGTGAACAAGTCAAGTCAATTATGGGATAAAGAAAAAATCAATCATATAACTATTTATAATTTTAGTGTAGACTTAGTCTTGAATAAAGGAGAATGATAGAAACAGATTCATATGGCCAATTCTATGTAGTTGAAAAAAAAGGCTTAGTCAAGTTAAGTTGAATTGAGGTGAGACAAAAGCAATCATATCTATTTTTTGAAGGATTAAAAATTTAAATTTAGATCTAATTATTTTATTAAATAATTAATATGATTCATTCTTGAAAATTAAGAGTTGAACCAAGTTAAATGAGTTTAGATATTACCATCCACACATGCATTATTTTATGGAGGAAAAAGAATATATTTATCAAATTAAGTTATGAAGTTTATAAATTATTGAAGAAAGATAAAAAATAATACTTTAAGGTAATGTTTGAAATAGGGGATAAGAGGGGATATCCAAGGGATATCCCTTCTTATTACCAAAAGCCATGACATAAGGGATAGTAAAGAATAAAGTTAACCAAAGGGATAATCCATGGTTAACATGGGATATCCCCTCAATTTATTCTCTAGAGAATGCAGGAATAGCTGGTTATCCTTCAAATAAGAGTAAAAAAAGGTTATCCTATGGATTTACCTTTTTGCATTTGATATGATCAATGGGATAGCCAAGGGATATCCCTAGGGATAGCCAGGGGATAAATTATATCCCGTACACTTATTCATGGATAATATTTTTCCTATCAAACGCTACCTAAAGGAGGGTGTAAAGATCATATATCCATAAGCAGTGACGGAATTAGAAATTTTTTCTTAAAATATTAAGTTATACTAGAATTTTAACTCATACAATTATGAAACTATTAAAAAATATAAATTAAAAATAAAAACATTGTTTAAAAATTTAAATATCTTCATTAACACAAATTTAGAGTAAAAAAATGACATAAATATATTACTATTCATAATAAAATAAAGCAAAAAAATACCTCTTAAGAAATTTGAACCTACGATATTTTATAAATCAAACTTATCTAATACCGAGACTATAGTAAATTTTTCTATAATTTATTTTTTAACATAAATAACTAATTTACCTGCAAGAAATTTACCAATCATTCTATTGTGGAGCTTATTTTTAAAATTTTTATAGCTAAAAATGATCATTTTGCAATTGCAGTTGAATGACCAAGGCATGCTTTCTTGCCTTTAATTTTTTTAATTTCTTTTGCCAAAAAAAAAATTATGCTCCATCAAAATTTTCCCCTCACTTGCATTGCTTGCCTCCCAGCGGGGAATCTCTTGAAAACGTATGAAAACATGAGTGCGTTAACTACTTTAAGGCACTGTTTGATTACTTTTGAGTTATCTCTGGATAAATATACAGGATAATATTTAAGAGGATAACTAAGGAAATAAGCATCTTTTTAAAATTACCATTCTGCCATCAAGGAATAACTTTAGTTATTTCTGAGTTCCCTAGGAAATAAGTTCAGGAGATAATCCATGGTTAAACATGGGTTATCCCATCTGATTAAACTTTTTAGCACTATTCTCTGTAACTATAGCATTTGAAGATAAGAAAAAATATTTCCTGAATATCCCTTCTTATCCACCATATCAAAAAGTACCTTAATTTCACCTATGCAACCTATGATCTATTAACTTCCATCATCAATTCACTGCCTCACTCAAACTTTCCGAGGTCTCAATCGAGGATGAGCAAAATGGTTTTGAGAGTCGAAGGTTGGGGGGCCACCTTCAGGCAAATAAAACAAGATCCTTAATTACTCCTTGTTGCTACGATGACTGCCTATAGGGGAGGGAAGGGGCCAAAGCCCTCCTACATATGAACGCATGTTCACCCGTGCCTATAGGAGGAAAGTGACTTCAAATGCACTATTTTTGATTGTTGATATAGAAATGTTAGGTGACCATTCATTCTCCCAACATATTTATGGTAATTAAGCTGTATGTATTAAGTCCAACAAATTACATATGACTTGCCCAATAACTGCATCCCTATCTCTTCTATCATCATACGTAAAATGTTTCATTAGAGCAACATCTCCATAACATTGCATAAATTTAAGTAGTTAAATTCTCAATATATCTATATTTTGGCATCATATATTATTCTCAATGCTGCTTATACTCTATGGTGATTACGTATATAACTTAACTAGAACCATAGAAACCAGTGGAGGAAGAAATCCTCTTAAAAAATGTTTAAATAAAGGGATAGAAAACAATGTTTAATTTTTTGATTATATATATATATATATATATATATATATATATATATATATATATATATATATATATATATATATATATATATATATATATATATATATATATATATATATATATATTAAAAAATTTAAAGTGAAATGCATGCCAAACGTGGTAGACATGCAACTAAAATTATAAATCAATGAAATCACACGTACAATTAAGTTTCATAAGGAGGTTTGAATTGATGCAGTTGCTTGTTTTACTTTAATTATAATATTTTAAAACATAAGCTATGATTTTTTTTTAATGATAAACAATATCAAATACGAGGAAAATCATCATTGGCGCACCAGCTTAAACAACTTGCATAAAATAAAGTGAGGAAAATTCATGATCTGACCACTATTTGAGAAAAAGAATGTTGTAATATTAGCTTAGATAACCTAAAGCATAGTTGTTTTCTCCCCGCACGTATCTAAATTAAAATGGTCTAGAGTGTAGACATCAACAATATTTTAATTTAACCAGACGCTGTGACGTTGGTTCTCATCCAATTAGACTCCGTGTCACGGATCTCAACCTATGACGCTGCCGGTGGTTCAGCATAACCGAAAACTTGCGGAGATGCAACGGAAACAGGCCCCCTGCCGCTATAAAATAACCCCAGGCGCCTTCTCTCGCCATCCTCCCCTTTCCTCGTCCCCAGCTGCGCCCTACCCCGGCCTCCTCTCTCTCGTCCACTTAGAACGGGATGAAACGGAGCAGATCAGAGCTCGCGCCGTCCAAAGGCCCCGAAGCTCCCGCCAAAACCCAGCGCCGCTTAAAGGATCCGAGCCCCAAGGGGACGGGCACAACAAGGGCAAGAACGAGGGCGGCGGCGCCGGAGAAGCCCCTCAAGGGTAGCGGTCCTGAGAAGAGGCCGGCCGACGCCGCCCTGGACTCCTCTACCCTAGTCGCGTCGGTGGCGCAGGAGGAGGGGCTTCTGGGATGGGACGAGTTCGGGGGTTGGTGGTGGTGGGGCGTGGAGGAGGAGATGCTTTTGGGCTGGTTCCCCTTCGTCGAAGAGGACTTCCTCTGCTCCGATAACAGGGGAGGGTCGGGGCTCTTCTGGGAAGAGGAGGATCACGATATCTGGCAGCTCCAGCAGATCCACGAGATCCCCAACCAAGCCAAATGATCCGAGAAAGATGGAGTTTTTCAAAGGAAAACAAAGATTAATGACGGAAGTTTTAGAGAGTAGAACAAAGAATAGATACGAAGGATACGGGTGGTAGTTTTGTTTCTTTATTTTTCGTCTCTCTTTGCTTTACTTTGTACAAAGGCAGAAGCTTCTGAGAAGTATACAATGCATGTGTCAGACGTAGTTTTTAAGTAGGAGGCTGGTAATTTTCATGGATTCCTTGTGCTTTTGAGAAGTTTAATGGAGAAGGCAATACATTTAGTTTGGTTCTCTTTCTGCTCATATGCTGGCCTATTTTTAACCCTTTGTTGTGCTTGGGTTCCGATATATGTGATGTCTGGTTCTGTGCTTGTTTCTTCTCTTCTTCTGTCTTCCGTCTTGCCTTCGTTCTTTTGCTCACCTTCTGGGGAATGAGAAGCCGTTCAATCCAAGGGGTTGTTGCAATGTGGCCTATGAGTGCGACCGTTCTCTGTGGTTCCTCTCAAATGCTCTCATAAATATGTTGGCTTGGGCTTCCAGCGGCCGCCATTGACTCCGCTGCTGTTTCAAATGTTAAATTATGTTCTGAGGACGACTTTCGACCATTTGAATGGAGATCATGTTGGATGAATTGCGGCGGATGATGAGCATGGTTCAATAATCGCTTCATTCTGGTTCCTCTATCCCCACTCTCATCTCATCCCATGAGGTCATGTTGTTGGATGAATTGCGGCGGATGATCGAGCGTGGTTCAATAATCGGCTAATCGCTTCATTGTGCTTCTTCCTCTATCCCCACTCTCATCTCATCCCATGAGGTGAGCCGTGTTGTTATGGTAACGTTGGACCTCTTAATGGGCTGCAAATCGGAATGGCATCGTCTTTATTTCTTAATTATTATAGACATCAAGTTACATACATATGTATGTATATATATATATTTATATTATTCATTTTATTTTTTTAAAGATATTGAAAATATATTTTTATTTTTTATAAAAAAAATCTTTTTATGATCACCGCATTCACGGTCTTGTCATCATCATTCTTGTCACCATCATGTCATCGCGTGATTCTCATGCCACCGCTGCCGCTCTTCAGCGCCACCACTTTGGATATCCTTGCCATCCTGCTAGCTAACACCATCGCCTTCATTACTTTATAGATTTAAAAATAACTAATTAATCAAACATATAATCTTTAAACATATAAATATTTTGTATTGTTTATTTTATTTTGTTTGCAAATAAGAAAATGAAATTGACTTTGCCATATCGTCTGCCGTCAGCATAGCTAACACCATTACTCTATAGTTTTAAAAATAAATATTTTTAAAAATGTTCTTTTAAAACTTCATTATTCTTTTTAAGGCTAAAGAAAAAAAGATTTCGATGGGTTCCTGTGGGTTTGGTATTAGGGCCCGTCGAAGAATGTCAAATTTTAAGACCCAACGAATTCCATTTTTAAAAAAAAATGCTTTAGAAACGCATGCATCATGCGCATATGCAATGCAAAAAAAAAAAAAAAAAAAATACGGCCATATGCACGTGTGATCAATCATCAAGAACGGTGTGCGCGTGCGCAAAAAAACTTTTCCCCATTCAAAATCCTCGGCCCCAAACCAAACATTTGTAAAAGCACAGATTTACTCGGTTAGAAGAGCAGTAAGGTTGGAAAAAATTAAAAATTTCTTTCTTTTTCCCTCTGGACAACTTACCCGTTAAGGCCCATGACGTTTGGGCCTAGTCGGTGGGCAGATCCTCTCTGTAACCTGGTCCAACTTTTGAACTCCTTTATTAGACAAAGTCGGTGGCCAGTTGGTTGATGAGAACTTGTCGTATTTGAACAATTTCCGCATTGGAATTTTCTGGGGCAGTCTCTATCTAGACGCTAGACCAATTTTCCACGGATGAAGAAAATGAAATAATTGGTTTTGCTTAGAAAAAGTTCGCATGAACATGAATTGTTGAATCGATCAGAGTCAAAGAAAAAAAAAAGGCGAGAAATTTATGACAAGATGTCATATTTGAGCATTATTGGTTGAAATTTATTCCTCCTCTATTTAAGGGGCAAATAGAAAGATATTAGATGTACCAAACAATAATACCACCTGCCAAGTACCGCCAAATAACTCCGTGATGCCCGATGCTTAGTCAAATTGGGGATAATGAGGATCGCTTCTCTAAAATCCGTCATTCCCTCCTTGAATTCTTTATCCCATTTTAATTAGTGAAGATATACAAATGCTCCTTCATTAGCAAAAGGTTATTGTTCTCCTTCAATTGGAAGACAAAAAGTTTTTGCTATTCGAACATTATGTGCTCATCGGATGGTAGCAGAAAATATTTATGCGTGCGTGCGTGCGTCCAAGGTCATTCCTTGTTCTAAATCGAGCACTTCGTGGACAAATGAAGGATCCAGGATTAGTCTCATACTAGTAAAATAAAGAAAAAAAAAGCAGCAGGGGAGGAAAAAGAAAGAAAAGGAAAAATAAAATAAAAGAAAAAAAAAAAAAAAAAAAAGGAGGTAGAAGGTTGCGAATGGTTTGATGGGGCAACAATTCCCATCCATCTGACGCCTATCTACTACCTAAGGGATGTCAAGCCGCCACGCCATGAGATCTTTGACGGCAATTCACTGAAACTTCCAAAAGGCAACCAAAACCTCGCAACTTGCCCACTTGGTGGAGTGGACCAGCAAGTTGCAATCGGTGACAGTTGGCCATGAGAGGCTTGTGAACGTCTCGAGTTGAAGCTTGATCCCAGAGCGCACGCGCGCAAATGTCAAGGATTTTTAACTCCTGCCGGAAAACAGTGCTCCATTAAAGCCTTGACATCAACAACATAGCGTAAAAGAAAGTTGGATGCAAAACCTCAAAAGAAGGAAACCTGACCACCAGATGCAGCATCTTCTTTTGTAACCCCTCCCCTCTCTCATCTGGAGAACTTCATACAACAAAGATTCCTCCGTAACCAAAAAGCTAAAGCAGCTTGAATGCCGAGCCTCACTTGCCTCTCCTTACAACTAATCATGAATTAAAGTTCATTGGTGACAACCTAATCAAACGAAGATTACAGGACTACTACTTTATTAGAGAAAGAGAATTAAACATGGGGCCTTCAAATCGAGCCTTCTCTTTTACCGGTTGCATCTCTCTGCCAGGTGCGCTAAATATAGAAGAATTGGCTTACAAAGTTAAAGCAGTTTCACTCGGACCCTCAGCCAAGTCTCACTGTGGCCTAGTTTTGCTGCATCTCGCATTTACCAAATATATGTGGTTATTCTTTGTATCTTTTGGGTACATGTTATTGATTAAAATACCTAAATCGTAAGATCCAAGATCCATTTCTTTTTTCCGCCTTCCATAAGGTAGTAATTTGTGCTACTTCTGTTCTGATCCTGTGGATGGTTATTAAGAATCAGTACAAGATGGTTGGCACCGGTTGTGTTACGATTGGATAATGTTGGTACTTCCGACCCATGTTTTTTTTTTTTTTTTGGTACAACCGACCCATGTTTTTGAAAGACCTAGCTAGGGTGCTCAGTTCTTGGAAAAGGACCTAAAAGCTCCCTTTTCTCCTCCTCCTCCTCCTCCTCCTCCTTCTTCTTCTCTTTATATATATATATATATATATCTTAAGTTGTCTCTAGCTAATTGGATTGCTGGGAAACTAATAGATTGAAGTTCCTTGGAAAATCTTTTCCTTTTCTTTTCCTTAGTTTTTTGGATGGTCAGGCATGCTCTTAGGAAGTTGTTATCCAGAAAAAAAAAGGGGGGGGCCTATAGACCAAGTAAGCCTAAATGCCAGGAGTCCAAACCCAGCCATAGTAACCAATTGAAGGGCCATTCCTAACCACATGTTTCTAACGTTAACGTATGGTAACAGGCTACCCCAGAAGATGTACAGTAACGACTACAGCCAAGAAAAGGATAACAGACAACCAATCCAAACCCATGTTTCAAAGGTTTAAATTTTGAGTCCAATCTGGCTTCTGTGTGGACCGAGCCAAGCCAAGCCATTGCCCATCATAGTCTTGCCCATCTCGGTGGCCCATTGGAACCACGTATTGTGAGAGTTTTTTTTGATGCCTGATGCAATAGTTGAACTCCTCTGTTTTGTTGAATTTTTATCCATTGTCACAATATATTTGATTAAACATCCATATCAAACGACTGGCGTAGAGGTGAGATGTTTCTAGATGTGTCTGGACGTAAGAAGAACATCGTCAGTCTTCCATAGATATTTAAGAGAACCACGGAGTGTCCTCAAAGAAAAGCTATCTAATTTGACTGGTAGCATTGGTATTGAATTTTTGGGCTCAGAGCAGTTGAACGTGTCCACCTTTTAACCCACGCCTTCAAACACTTGACGCGGCCCTTTGCCTTCCAACAGAAGAAACCCATCAGAAATCTTCTCCCTTAGGTACCGTTCTCCGCCGTCCCATGCTGGTGGAGGACTGGTACCAATTTTGACACCACTCGGCAATACGAGCGAGGCCTGGAGGTCTCTATTAATGGCCCACCCATCTCTTTCCATCTCCATTGTCACGGGCGTTGCCGTGATCCAGATATATAGGGTGGTGGAAAATCCCTCCAGTGGTTGAAACTAAGCGTGCACTTTGTCCGAGTCCAAGGAATGGCCAAACATATTCTAGCCTGATGTGCCATGATCATCCCCTTCGGATGTAGTTGAGATAAAGCTCTAAAAATCCTTCGCATGTAGAAGATTTTTTGTTGAAATTATTGTTCTATTATAAAGAAAGAAAATAAATAATAAAAATGGGCACAAGGCATGTGCATGTGATATATATTTAAATAAGTTTTAAATAGATATATTGTTTGAAAGGATATGTCATGATACAAAAGGATGATTCAAAAGGATATATCACTCGAAAGGGATACGTCCTTTCATGAAAAGGAGCTTTTTAAAATCAACCGTTATAATTCAAACGGATATATCACTTAAGAGAATATATATGTTATGATTCAAACGGATAGATCACTTGAAAGGGATACATTCTTTCATGAAAAAGGTAGAACTGAGAGTATTGAATATCTGTCATCTTATCTCTTCTTCAGAAATACTGTGTTCTGATTCCTTAGAGATTTTTTCGCTGTTGTTTCGGTGTAAATTCTCTCAAGACTTGTCATATCCTAAAAGCTATTTGCAAGAATTAATCGCATAAGCAACTCTAAAGAGAGGGGGAGGACAAATAACGCTTTAAGAAAAGCGTATACATATGTGTTTCAAGTCTTCTCTTATCCTAAAAATTTCAGTCTTATTCAAAACAAAAAAAAAAAAGATTATCTTCTTCTCAATATTTTAGCTCTACACGCAATTGTCGGCTGCTGGCTGGAATATCCAAGGGCGACTAGAGGTGCATGATTCCAGTTCATGCGTGCGCATAGGCAAGGGAGAATTGTCTCTAGATGCAAACATTTGGGAATAGATAAGAACAAGCACGAGGCCAAATTAAACTAATGCATGAAAATTTTGAGACTCTACGATGACAATGACTTTCTAGCTCGCAGCACCATGATGAGACTGTTGGGAATACACCCTCAATCACCCTCGAAACAAATATGCGTGCACAATCACAGAAAAATATATCGATCTACCACAATCACAGAATATGCGGAATAAAAATAAACACCACACAAAAACACCAAATTTACATGGAAAACCCTCCAATGTGAAAGGAAAAACCACGGGCAAATTCCGAGAGCACTTCACTAATCTTAATAAAAGATTACAACTTTTCTCCTAATTTTTTTTGCCCAAAAATCAGGAAACACTTCGAACTTAAAATAATAATTGATGTGGGTACAAGAAGGATCTCACCAACGTGTGGTTGCTCTTCCGTGCCCCCCAAATCTGCTCTCAGACTCGTCCGTATCGACCTCCTGAGGTTGCACAGGATTTTTCCCAAGCCTGGGCTTCTCTGGATCTCTCTCAGGCCGCGCACTGCTCTCCCCCCAATCTGGGATTTTTCTTCTCTCGTATATGCCACATACGGATCTCTCTCCCCCTACTTTATTTCCGGATTTGTTTTCCCTTTTTGAAAACAGCTCCGTAACAAACTGTGATGCAGTTTGTTATTATGGACTCCGTAACAAACTGTGATGCAGTTTATTATCATGGGTTGGTTCCTCCCCACGTGGAGGGAGCACCCAACAATATCTCCCCCTCCCGACTACGTGGGGAAATCCACCAAGCCTGCTTTCTTTCTACAAGCTTCAACCTTCTTGATAGGTAATGACTTTGTCATTATATCTGACCCATTATCATCTGTATGGATCTTCTCCAACAGCAACTGCTTCTCTTCCAGGACCTGTCTGATCCAGTGATAACGCATATCAATGTGCTTCGACTTGGAGTGAAAAGTCGGATTCTTGCTCAGGTGAATAGTGCTCTGATTGTCACAATAGACCACATAAGTATCATGTCTAACACCCAGCTCCTGAAGAAATCTCTTCAGCCACAATATCTCCTTGCATCCTTCTGTCACTGCTATGTACTCGGCCTCTGTGGACGATAATGCAACACACTTCTGTAACTTGGACTGCCATGAAATTGCTCCTCCTGCAAATGTAACCAAGTAACCGGATGTGGACTTCCTGAGTCAACATCTCCTGCCATATCTGCATCTGTATATGTCTGTAACACAGGTTCTCCCTGTCCATAACAAAGACTCAAGCTAGTTGTACCTCTCAAGTACCTCATGATCCATTTGACTGCTGCCCAATGCTCCTTTCCTGGATTCGCTAGGAACCTGCTCACTAAGCCAACTGCATATGCTAAGTCTGGTCGGGTACATACCATAGCATACATAAGACTACCCACGGCTGAGGCATAAGGGACTCTATTCATCTCCTGCTTCTCTTCCTCTGAGGTTGGGCTCTGCTCTGAACTCAGCTTGAAGTGTCCAGCTAGTGGACATGCCACTGACTTGGCATTGCTCATACTGAATCTCTGAAGCACCTTCTCTATGTATTTCTTCTGGGACAACCATAACCTGCATGCTTGTCTATCCCTGAATACATGCATCCTCAATATTTGTTTCACTGGCCCCATATCCTTCATATCAAAAGCTTTCCCTAACTCCTTCTTCAGTGTGACAATCTTGCTGGTGTCCTGCCCAACAATCAACATATCATCCACATATAAGAGAAGGATGATAAAGTCACCTCCAGGGAACCTTCTAATGAAGACACAATGATCTGTGGTTGTTCTTTTATAACCAACCTGTACCATGAAAGCCTCAAACTTTCTGTACCACTGCCGGGGCCTGCTTGAGACCATACAGACTCTTTCTAAGTCTGCACACCATGTGCTCCTTGCCTTTCACCTTGAAACCTTCAGGCTGCTCCATATAGACCTCTTCCTCTAAGTCACCATGCAAGAATGCTGTCTTCACGTCCAACTGCTCTACCTCCATGTTCATGCTAGCTGCCAATCCTAACACCGTCCTGATTGAGGTCATCTTCACTACTGGAGAAAATATCTCATCGAAATCAACTCCCTTCTTTTGTGCAAAGCCCTTCACAACTAGTCGTGCTTTATATCTAGGCTGTGAGCTTTTCTCTTCTACCTTTACCTTGTAGACCCACTTGTTTCTGAGTACCTTTCTCCCCTTGGGCCTAGCTACCAAGTCATATGTATGATTATGCAGAAGAGAGTCCATCTCCTCCTGCATAGCTCTCTGCCACTGCTCCCGCTGCTCACTGACATGGGCCGCCTCATATGACTCTGGCTCATCTGCATCTGTCAACATGATATATTCATGCACTGAATACCGACTAGATGGTTGCCTTGCTCTCGTGGATCTCCTCACCTCTGTCGGTAGCTCCTCCTCAGGGATCTGAATCTCCTGATCTGTATCCTCAATAGGTGTAGGCTGCTACTCATCTGCACCCTGTACTGACTGTTTCTCTGGCTCATCTGCATGAACTGCTGGAGGACTGACAGGCTCTATATCTACTGGGCCATACATATCTGACTCAGACTGATGCTCTGCCCTCTTGATGTCTTCTATGGTTTGATCCTCATAGAATATGACATATCTGCTCCTGACTACCTTCCTATCAACTGGATCCCACAGCTTATAGCCAAACTGCTCATCACCAAACCCCAGAAAGATACATTATCTTGTCTTGTTATCTAACTTTGTCCTCTCATCCTTAGGCACATGCACAAATGCCCTGCAGCCAAAAATCCTTAGATAATCATATCTGACATTCTTGCCTGTCCACACCTTCTCTGGCACCTCTCCATCTAGAGCTGATGAGGGAGATCTATTTATCAAATAACATGCTGTCTGGACTGCCTCCCCCCAAAAGCTCTTGGGCAACTTGGACTGGGAGAGCATGCACCTGACTCTCTCCACTATTGTCCTATTCATTCTCTCAGCTACTCCATTCTCCTGTGGAGTCTTTGGCACTGTTTGCTCATGTCTGATGCCTTGTGCTCTGCAGTACTGGTGAAAGACTCCTATGTACTCTCCCCCATTGTCTGTACGAATGCATCTCAACTTCTTTCCTGTCTGCCTCTCCACAAGCCTGTGAAAAAACTCAAAAACTGCTGCCACCTGGTCCTTGGACTTTAAAACAAAAACCCACACCTTTCTGGAAGCATCGTCTATAAATGTGACGAAATATGAGGCTCCTCCTAAGGTCTTCTCCCTCATGGGTCCACACACATCTGAGTACACTTGCTCCAAAAGGCCAGTCTTCTTCTTGGAGCTACTCTGAAATGTCACCCTGTGTTGCTTACCCACCACACAGTGGGTACAATCACTGAGAACTCTGTCCTGTATCTCTGGTAAGACCCCTGCCCTGATGAGAGTTTGCAATCCCTTTCCGCCAATATGGCCTAATCTCTTGTGCCACAAATCTACAGTATCATGCTCTGCTGCACATACCTCTCCCCTAACCAAACTGGACTGCAACTTGTATAATGTGCATGATCTCTGTCCTTGGTAATTACCATAGCACCTTTGATTAACTTCCATTGATCTCCCCCAAACTGGCTAACATATCCCTCTTCATCTAGCTTGCCTGCTGAGATGAGATTCATCCTGAGATCTGGAACATGTCTGACCTCTTTGAGTATCAATCTGCTGCCTTCACGGGTCTGGACCACTACTTCTCCTATCCCACATATTTTGGAAACACCATTGTTTCCCATTCGGATCACACCAAGATCACCTATCCTGTAGGATGTGAAGAACTCTCTCCTGGGTGTGGCATGATAAGAAGCTCCAGTATCCACCACCCAATCAACCTGATTTGATGTGGCGGCTAAGCACTGATCAACACATTCTATAAATAGAATGATGTCTTCTCCTGAGGCAACTGCTGCTACCTCTCTATCTTTCTTATCTTCTGCCTTACCGCCTTCATTGTTCTTCTTCTTTAGCAGTCTACATTCACTTTTGTAGTGTCCTTTCTTATGACAATGGTAGCATTCGATTTCCTTCCTTGGTCTGGATTTGCTTCTGCCTCTGTTGTTTTCTTTTTTAGTAAACTGTCTCCCTCTGCCCTCTGTGACAAGTACATCTGTCTGTGTTTGAGACTCTCCAGTTCCCTTCCTTCTTTCCTCCTCATTGAGCAAGCTGCTAGTAGCCTGACTCATGGTGATAACTCCATCAGGGGCGGAGTTACTCAATGACACCACCAGTGTCTCCCAACTATCAGGTAGAGAACTCAACAACAGGAGTGCCTGAAGTTCATCTTCCATAAGCATCTTCATTGTGGCCAGCTGGTTCAAATGCTCTTCATCTCATTTAGGTGCTCTGCAATTGATTTTCCCGGCTTGTACTTCAGATTTACAAGCTTTCTGATTAAGTATGCTTTATTTCCGGCAGTTTTCCTCTCATACAACCCTTCTAACTTCTTCCATAGTTCATAGGCTGAGGTTTCATTTGAAATATGATGGAATACTGTGTCATCCACCCATTGCCTGATGACACTGATTGCTTTTCTATCCATAGTAGCCCAATCTTCATCATCATATTTTTCTGGCTTCTCTCCCATCTTCTCAATCGGCTTGGCTAAATCTTTGCAATACAAGAGATCCATCATCTTTGGTTTCCAAATCAACCAATTACTGCCATTGAGACTAATCATCCTGCTAGTATTAGTGGTAGAATCCATCTGTGGCACGCTCAAATAATTTGTTCTGGGCTTGCAACCTTGCTCTGATACCACTGTTGTTGGGAATACACCCTCAATCACCCTCGAAACAAATATGCGTGCACAATCACACAGAAAGATATATCGATCTACCACAATCACAGAATATGCGGAATAAAAATAAACACCACACAAAAACACCAAATTTACGTGGAAAACCCCTCCAATGTGAAAGGGAAAAACCACGGGGCAAATTCCGAGAGCACTTCACTAATCTTAATAAAAGATTACAACTTTTCTCCTAATTTTTTTTGCCCAAAAATCAGAAAACACTTCGAACTTAAAATAATAATTGATGTGGGTACAAGAAGGATCTCACCAACGTGTGGTTGCTCTTCCGTGCCCCCCAAATCTGCTCTCAGACTCGTCCGTATCGACCTCCTGAGGTTGCACAGGATTTTTCCCAAGCCTGGACTTCTCTGGATCTCTCTCAGGCCGCGCACTGCTCTCTCCCCCCAATCTGGGATTTTTCTTCTCTCGTATATGCCACATACGAATCTCTCTCCCCCTACTTTATTTCCGGATTTGTTTTCCCTTTTTGAAAACAGCTCCGTAACAAACTGTGATGCAGTTTGTTATCATGGACTCCGTAACAAACTGTGATGCAGTTTGTTATCATGGGCTGGTTCCCTCCCCACGTGGAGGGAGCACCCAACAGAGACTCCTGAGACAGAATATTATTCAGAATATATATATATATATATTATATATATATAATATCTTTCTACATGTCTCAATAACTGAGGAGTGGACAATTGACTCAGTCAAATCTATGCGCCAAAGGGCCAAAGTCCGCTAAGCTTTAGAACGAACCTGGACATAATGGGCTGCGTCTAGAACCAGCTCATGCATCAACCAATCTTTTATTTTTTTTTTTCTCCCTTGAGTTGTAGAATTTAGACAGATACATTCCTAAGCTAAAGCAAGGGATATGGTCTCCCTCTCTCTTACACACGCAATCTTGAGGGAGGGAGGTACGTTCGTAATACGTAAAATACTGCATAAAGACACAACGGAGCACAAATACAATATGAAAATGATTTTGTGCATTGCATATGGTGCATCAAGTCCAATATAAGCTGCACCATTTCTTCTTATTGATCGATACCCATTTAAAAATGTTAAGATAGTTTTACGATATTTCAAGAAAAAAATTACGATATCCCAGTTTTAAATTTACGACACCATAGTTATAAAGTTAAGACACCCGTTCAGAAAGCCAAAAAAAAATTTTATGACATCCCAATTTTAAACTTACGACACCGTAGTTATAAAATTAAGATATCCGTTCAGAAATTAAAAAAAATTTTACTATACCCAGTTTTAAACTTACGACACTGTAGTTATAAAATTAAGATATTTGTTCAGAAAAGGCGTTTGTACATAAATTCAAAAAAAAAAATGTCTGACGTGCATTAATACCTATTCAGCTTTTTTTTTTTAATTTATTTATAGACACACTTTCTGAACGGGTGTCGTAAGTTTAAAACTAGGGTGTCGTAAGTTTAAAACTTGGGTGTCGTAATTTTTTTTACTTTCTGAACAGGTGACATAAGTTTAAAATTAGGGTATCGTAAGTTTAAAATTGGGGTGTCATCTTAAATTTTAATGTGACGTGCATTAATACCCATTCAGCTTTTTTTTTTGAAATTTATATATAGACATGTTTTGGTGTCGTAATTTTTTTTTTTTTGCTTTCTGAATGGATGTCGTAAGTTTAAAACTGGAATGTCATAAGTTTAAAACTGGAATATTATAAATTTTTTCTCGAAATATGGTGTCTTAACATTTTTTAATGGATATCATATGCATGTGAACCAATAAAAAGAAATGATGTAGTCTACATAGAACTTGCTGCATCGAATACGATGTACAAAATCTTTCCTAACACAACAGTTATTCAGTGTATTAAAAATTTAAAACAAAGTTTAATTATTTATCTTTGTGGAATCTTTTGGATGTATTTTTTACGCTTGATAATTTGGTCTCTCAGCATCAACGCCCTCTTCGGCCTGTGGAACCTCTCCTTCTCTTTTACGGAGAAAAGATGTGACGTTCTTACTTCAATATACATTATTTTGATTAAGAACGGTTGAGCTAACCATGCTATATTAATCTATGGTAGAGTGAGATCGGTGTGGCAGCTTGCGGGTTATCGTCTATGGGATAAAAGTGATGCTCAGTGTTGCACCTCCTTTCTGACAATGATTCATCGATCGTTCCAGTTCCTTGGCTGCTTATATTGCTTATCAGCTCTGGTTGTCTTGGAATCGACATATTTTCTCTGATGCCACTGATCCTCCTCACAGAATAATCAGGATAGCTCAATCCCTCTCAGCTGAGTACATGCTCCATCAATCTGCCCTTGACTCTGATAGCCCTAGCATCTGGGATTCCTCTGCTGCCCCTGCAGCGCACCGATGTACGGTCTTCATTTCTTAGGAAACCCCTCCACTAAGGCTTGTCAAAGACAATTTTGATAGCAGTGTTCGTGGTCGTCTGGCAGGTTCGGCTTTTGTGATCAGTAGGTCTAATGGATCTTTGATGGCGACTAGCGGTTTTAGCCTTCTTGACCTCTCTATGCCGGCTGCTGAACTGTATGCTGCATGGGCTGGCATCTCCTATGCCATACACAGCTTAGGTATTCCCAGGCTTATCATTGAGGGTAACTCTATCACTGTGGTGCGCTGGCTCCGTCAGGAACTGGGCGACCCTATTTGACCAACCCTAAGATATGTGACATTCGGTCTATACTTCATCAGGCTGATACTATTCAGATTCGGCACACTTACCGAAAAGCTAATTCAACGGCTGATTGGATTGCTGCCCGGTTCGCCCATCACTTCGAACCGTGGGGCTGGATACCGGGTGATCCATGTCCGTCTGTACTTTCTTAAATTTTGTACTCTGATAAATTGGGTTTGACTCAACCAAGACTGGTGTGATCGCCCGTTTGTACAAAAAAAAAAAGACTTAACCGTACTAATTAATTCGTGCCATCTTTGTTTCCTTGATAACTAGAAATGAAGCTTGACTGTGTACCTCGCAACCTGTTCTCTCCGGAATTTTGAATTAGAGAGAACATTTAGTTTCTTAGCTGCGCCAAGATCTAAATAAAAGAAAAGAATTATGTTAAATAGCTGATAATCAGCATAAAATTTTATCATATTTTTTAAAAATAAATTTATTAAATCAAACTACATGAAAAATAAGCATGTATATCGATTTAGTTCTGAATAAAACAAAGTGAAAAGCAAATGCATATAGCTAGCCCCATGCATATATGTAGTTGAGAAAAAGGCTTAAATGAGCTGAGTTAAGTTAAATCGAAAATATTTAGTTTCTTAGTTGCTTGCGCATATTTGAAATAAATAAAAATTAAATTGATTATTTATTTTTTAAAATTATTTTTATTTAATAATTAATTATGCAATGAATATATTTTTAGCTTTGAAAATTTATTTATTTTTAATCTTAAAATAAAATTATTTTGCTAATTTTGTATATAGTATTATGATAATCTCGAGATTGGTCTATATCTTAGATTTATCTTGTTAGCTTCTTGCCTCTTATTTTTATTTAAAAATATTATTTTCTTTTCTAAGGAATAAATTATTTATAACTTCTATCAAAATTGAATATATTTATAATAAGAAAAAATAATTTTAAAACTTAGTAATTAAAATTTTAGAATTATAATTTTTTACATTTCTAAACTCAGCAAAACATTGATTTACAAATGTATTTCATAAAAATTATAAAACCCCTTCACCCCAAACGAGTAATGTCAGTGAGAATCACTTCATGCGACAAGACAAATCGCTCCCAGAAAAAGAAATCAAAGAGCTAACAATGGTATACTTAGGCGGGTGGTCTCGGCAAGGAGATTCGTTCTACTATTTAGGCTTTGGGATCAGATAAGGCCCCAGGTCCGGATAGCTTCCCTCCTTTTTTTTGTCATCACTATTGGGACATTGTGGGATAGGATGTTTTTTTAGCTATCCAGTCTGTATTTTCCTCCAGATCTATCCCTTGGGACTGGCGGCGGATGTTTGTTTCCCTTATCCCAAAGCGATCGGCTGCTTTGCTTCCCTAGCATTATCGACCTATCAGCTTGTGCACCACTGTTGAGAAATTATTGAAACATAATTGCCCCAACTTATTGATTTTGATGATTTCCAAAAGACATTGCTTTACTTTCTAAAAGGCTATGAACATGTTAAGTCAATCAATGAAATATTCTTACTATGAGCAATTTCAAATTGGAAACTATGAACTATTAAAAATGTAATGAGTTTCTTGAATCAATTGAATATATGTTTCAGTGAGCTATACTTATGAATTCAAAAATGATTTTATACCAATCTTTTAAAGATCAATGACTTAATGAAAATGCTTTGAAATTGAGCATTACTGTTAAATCAACATTATTAAGTCATATTTATATTTCAAAGTTGGTTGGGATGATTTTCAAAGCAAATCAGAATGTTTTCTGATTTTTGTATCAGTCCCGAGCCGACTCGAGAGTTTCCGAGTCGACTCCTGAACTGAACTTTCTCGAGACTCGACTGACTGTGCGTGAGCCGACTCGACTCAGACGGCAGAAAGACTCATTTTTGAGTGCCTCTCGAGTCGACTCCCAGCTTTTCGCGAGTCGACCCCTGAAAGTCAAGAGTCGACTCCCAGATTTTCGCGAGTCGACCCCTGAAGACTCACTTTTTGGTGCGTTCTGGATTCGATTGCTCGAGCCGACTCGCACAGTACCGAGCCGACTCCCCGGAATCTGGGCGGTAATTTTTGAGTTGACACATCAGCTCCAACGGTAATTTTTGAATAACGGCTATTTTTCTGTGTCTAACGGCTATATTTTTCAGATCTATAAATAGAGGAGCCATTCAACAGAGAAAAATAGAGAGAATTGAGGGAAAACTGAGAGTATTAGAATCATTTGATTCAAGGAGAGATTCAATCTTTGAAGAGAGAGATTCGTGCACTCACTCTCAAAGCTCAAGAGATCCAACAAAATCTTCAATTCAAGTTCAAAAAGAGGCAACACATTCTCCAAAGCTTTTCAACGATTGAGGAATCTTGCTGAGGCATCGATTCAACTTTTCAAGGAGAAAAGGGAGAAAGCCAAGCTCAATCATCGGAAAACCATCAGGCTTTCTAACCCTAGTTTATTTATTCTTAAATTTGTATATCTGCTCAAAAGGAGCATTTTGTTAAAATACTTTGATTTCATTGGTTACTGGTTCAATCAGTGGATTGAATCAGTGGAGGTTTTACCTCGTTACAAGCCGGAGTGCTTGTGTTGGGTTCGTTGTGATCCCGTGAAAGAGTAGGTTTGTTGTTAGCCCGGTGTAGGGTTTGTGCTGGTAAGCCCGCAAAACCAGCTGGGTTCGTTGTGATCCCGGTGAAAACAACAAGTTTGAGTTGTGAACTTGTAAAACAACTCGGCTGTAATCTAGAGAGATTATAGTGTGGACCCAAGTGAGTCTTGGGAGTGGACGTAGGTGTTGGATTGCACCGAACCACTATAAAAATTCTTGTGTTTGCCGTGTTAATTTTCTCTCTATCTCTATATCTCTTGTGTTTGCTTGCTTTGCTTATTAGTTAATCCTTTGCACTTGCAATAATCATTAAAGTTAAAAAGTCTTAAATTTTTAAGAACCCAATTCACCCCCCCCCTCTTGGGTTGCCATCTGGGCCAACAATTGGTATCAGAGCATAGTGCTCATTTAGAGTTTGATCTCACGATCAAGAGCTAAAGGTCATTATGGCAACACAAAGTGGTTCTAGTTTTGCTGAAGGTCATTCTACGAATAGACCTCCACTTTTTAATGGCTCAAACTATTCTTATTGGAAAGCTAGAATGAGGATATTCATTCAAGCTTCTGATTATGAGCTTTGGGGTGTTATATAAATGGACCTAGTACACCCACACACCTTATTGATGGCACTATTGTTCCAAAGCCCGAAAGGGATTGGAATGATAATGATAGGAGAATGGCTCAACTTAATGCCAAAGCCATTAATATCTTATATTGTTCCTTAGATTCAAATGAATTCAACCGCATCTCTACTTGTAATTCCGCTAAAGAAATATGGGATAGGTTGGAAGTTACACATGAAGGAACAAACCAAGTAAAAGAATCAAAGATAAATATTTTGGTTCATAAATATGAATTGTTCACAATGGAACAAACTGAAACCATCACATGCATGTTCACTAGATTCACCGATATTGTGAATGGTTTGAAAAGTTTAGGAAAAGTTTATACTAATGCTGATCTTGTTCGCAAATACTCAGGTCATTGCCAAGATCGTGGGAAGCAAAAGTCACAGCAATCCAAGAAGCCAAAGACCTCAATGCACTACCCTTAGAGGAGCTTCTAGGATCTCTCATGACCCACGAATTGACAATGAGGCAGCATATTGAGGAGGAAACTAAAAAGAAGAAAACCATTGCTCTAAAGGCTGCAAAAGAAGTGGAAGAGAGCAGCAGTGATGATAGTGATGAAGATAATGATGAAACTGCTCTCTTGGCCAAGAAGTTCAGAAGATTTTTGAGGAAAAAACCCTTCCAAAAACGAAATTTGGAAAAAATGGAAGGAGAAAAGGAAAAGAAAAAGGACAAGGACAAAGACAAAGAAAAAGACCCCTTGATCTGTTATGAGTGTAAGAAACCGGGGCATTATCGATATGATTGTCCACAATTGAAAAAGACCTTCAAGAAAAAGAAGAAGCATATGGCAACATGGTCTGATGAATCTTCTTCCGAAGAAGAAGAACAAAAGGAAGTTGCAAATATTTGCTTCATGGCCAACGACGACGACAATGACGAGGTAAGTTCCGAAACTCCTGATGAATTTACATTTGATGAAATGTTTGAAGCTTTTAATGAACTTATGATAGATTTTAAATTGTTGAAAAAGAAATTTAAATCTGTGAAAAATGATAACTTAGTTTAGCTAAAAGTAAAAATGAATTAGCTTTAGAAGTTAAGAAACTTAACTAATGAAAAAGAAGAACTTAGGAAAGAAAGAGATAATCTTAATCAAGAAAGATTCATTAAAATCTGAAACTAAAAACTCAACTAAAGAAAAAGATCAAATAGAAACTTTAGCTTTAGATAAAGAACAGCAAGCTAAAGAAATTGACTCTCTTAAGAAAGATGTTAAAAAATATAAGGACATTGTTGAGAAATTCACTTTAAGCTCAACTAAATTAAACATGATTCTAGATAGTCAAAAGGCTGTTTTTGACAAAGCTGGGCTAGGATATAACACTTTAAGAAAACAGAAATCACTAAAGAATATTTTTGTAAAAGCCAACCAAAGTAATATAACTTGTTTTAAATGTAATGAAAAAGGACACAAATCCTTTGAATGTAAAACCTTAATGAACAACAAGAAATTAAAAATAAAGCTAAGAAAATATGGGTTCCGAAAGGAACAATTTTTGTGTCTACTAACCATGAAGGACCCAAGAAAGCTTGGGTACCTAAACATAAAGTTTGATGATATTGCAGGAATGTCTTGTAGCCAAAAGATCAAACAAGAAGTGGTATCTTGATAGCGGCTGCTCAAGACATATGACGGGTGACAAAGAGGAATTCATCACCCTAGAAGAAAATGTTGGTGGAGTTGTGACATTTGGCGATAACGGTAAAGGTCAAATTTTGGGCCTTGGTAAAGTTCGCATAACTCCATCCATAGTATTGATAATGTACTTTATGTTAATGGTTTGAAGCATAATCTAATTAGCATAAGTCAATTATGTGATAAAAACTTTAATGTTTCTTTTAAATCTTCTTTATGCACTGTAACTAATTCTATTGATGATAGCATTGTTTTTACTGGTTATAGATTTGGCAATATATACTTAGTTGACACAGACAAAACTTCTAAGAGTAGTCATTGCCTAATTACTGATAATGCTAACATTAATGATATTAGTTGGTTGTGGCATCGTAGATTAGGTCATGCAAGCACACACCTTATTTCAAAACTAATTAAAATGGATTTAGTCAAAGGTTTACCTAAATTAGATTTTGAAAATAATAAAATCTGTGATGCATGTCAATTTGGAAAACAAACTAGAAGTTCATTTAAATCTAAAAACATTGTTTCAACTTCTAGGGGACTAGAGCTACTTCACATGGACCTATTTGGACCAACTAGAACCACAAGTCTAGGAGGAAAGAAATATGGTCTAGTGATTGTAGATGATTACTCTAGATATACTTGGGTAATGTTTTTAGCTCACAAAGATGAGACTTTCTCGATGTTCCTGAAATTTTTCAAGAAAGTCACAAATGAGAAAAACACTACTATAGTATCTCTAAGAAGTGATCATGGAACAGAATTTGAAAATCACTTATTTGAAAATTTCTGCACTGAAAATGGAATTAATCATAATTTTTCAGCCCCTAGGACTCCACAACAAAACGGTGTAGTTGAAAGAAAGAATAGAACTTTAGAAGACATGGCCCGTACCATGCTATGTGAAAGCAACTTACCAAAGTATTTTTGGGCGGAAGCAATTAACACAGCATGTTACATCTTAAATAGAGCTTTAATAAGACCAATATTAAAGAAAACACCTTATGAATTATGGAATGAAAGAAAACCAAATATAAATACTTTCATGCATTTGGATGTAAATGTTCATTCATAATAATGGTAAAAACAACTTAGGAAAATTTGATGCTAAATCTGATGAAGGAATTTTTCTAGGTTATTCAACAACTAGTAAGGCATATAGAATCTTTAACAAGAAAACCTTAGTAGTTGAAGAATCCATTCATGTAGTTTTTGATGAATCTTTAGCAACTGGATCTGAAAAGATTAATGATGAGGAAGATACAAACATAATTGAAAAAGATCTTGAAAAACTTAATATTGAAGTATCTTCTGATCATGAACAACAGGCTAAAGATAATGATTCACATAAGGATGATGATGTTAATAATGATCATAATGATGTAGATCTTCCAAGAGACTGGAGATATGCTTATAGTCATCCTAAGGAATTGATTATAGGTGATCCATCTCAAGGAATAAGGACTAGATCATACATGAGAAATATTAGTAATCATCTTGCATTTGTATCACAAATAGAACCTAAAACTATAGAAGAAGCTGAAAAAGATAATAATTGGATGTTAGCTATGCAAGAAGAACTTAATCAATTCACTAGAAATAATGTTTGGACTTTAGTGGAAAGACCTAAAAACCATTCAATTATAGGAACTAAATGGGTTTTTAGAAATAAGTTAGATGAAAATGGCATAGTAATTAGAAACAAAGCTAGATTGGTTGCTAAAGGATATAGTCAAGAAGAAGGTATTGATTTTGATGAAACCTTTGCACCTGTAGCTAGACTAGAAGCCATTAGACTTTTACTTGCATTTGCATGTCATATGAACATTAACCTATTTCAAATGGATGTAAAAAGCGCATTTTTAAATGGACTTATTAATGAAGAAGTTTATGTAGAACAACCACCAGGTTTTGAAGATCACGAGTTTTCAAATCACGTTTTTAAATTGCACAAAGCTTTATATGGTTTGAAACAAGCACCTAGAGCTTGGTATGATAGGTTAAGTAAATTTCTAATAGAAAATGATTTTACAAGAGGAAATGTTGATAAAACTTTTTTAAAAAGAAAAAGTAAAGATTTACTAGTAGTACAAATATACGTAGATGACATTATTTTTGGTGCTACTAACGAATCTCTCTGTCAAGAATTTGCAAAGTTAATGCAGGGAGAATTCGAGATGAGCATGATGGGAGAACTCAACTTCTTCCTTGGACTCCAGATCAAACAATGCAAGGAGGGAATTTTTATCAACCAAACCAAGTACACAAGAGAACTACTCAAAAAGTTTGGTATGGAAACAATGAAACCCCTTGGAACACCAATGAGTCCTTCATGCAAGCTAGACAAAGACGAAGAAGGTAAGAAGGTTGATCAGAAGTATTATCGAGGTATTATCGGATCCCTTCTCTATTTAACAGCAAGTAGACCAGATATAATGTTTGCAGTATGTTTGTGTGCTAGATTTCAAGCTGAACCTAAAGAATCACATTTAATAGCTGTTAAAAGAATATTAAGATATCTAAATGGAACAAAAATGTAGGTTTATGGTATTCTAGAGACTCCACATTAAACCTAATTGCATATTCAGATTCTGATTATGCCGGATGTAAAATTGATAGAAAAAGCACAAGTGGTGCATGCCATTTCTTAGGCAGTAACTTAATCACATGGTTTAGCAAAAAGCAAAATTCAGTTGCATTATCAACTACTGAAGCTGAATATGTAGCAGCTGGAAGTTGCTGTGCGCAAATCCTATGGATTAAGCGACAACTTGAAGACTATGGTATCAAACTTAATAAGACACCCATAAAATGTGATACTAGCGCAATCAATTTAACGAAAAATCCAATTCAACACTCAAGAACAAAACACATAGAAATTAGATATCATTTTATAAGAGAACATGTAGCTAATGATGAAATTTGTTTAGATTATGTAAACACTGAAGAACAATTAGCTGACATCTTACAAAACCCCTAAGTGAAGAAAGGTTTGAATATCTTAGAGGAGAATTAGGAATTTGTAATCCTTTTGAATAAATTTTGAAATACTTAAGGAAATGCATCTAGAATTCTTTCAATCCCTCAAAATCTTAAGGAAATATTATCTAGAATTCATATCAAAATGATTTATCAAGACTCAATGATTATGAATCATACTCAAAATCAAATCCGGAATCATTTCAAACATTCAGAAAATTTTCAATTTTTTGTTCTGAAATGGTCTCCGAGCCGACTCGGTGTGTACCGGAGTCGACTCGAGTTTCTCTGAAACTTGGGAGCCGACTCCTGGTATGAGCGAGTCGACTCGAGTTCGGGATTTCTCTCTGTGATTTAGGCGAGCCGACTCGAGGTTATGCGCGAGTCGACTCGACGTGGTCCCAGGTTGATATCTAGGGCACGAGTCGACCCGACGGTCATTCCTATCATTTCTAATCTTCGTTTCTCTCTACAAAAATCTCCCAAACCCTCCAAATCTTCCAAATACTTCCGATTAATCACTCCACTCAATCTATGGCACCCAAAACCGTGGAGCTAGCAGTAGAGGCGCCGGGATGAAGAGGAAAAGACCGTGCGACGACCCGTCCGCGAGCCGTCCGGGATTCTACGTCTTCTTCTTCCAGTGATTCTCCTGCTCCAGCTTCCAACCCTCAGGTAGACCTCCTTGCTAGTAGAGTTGTGACAACGGGAGGAAGGTCGATTTTGAGCTTTTTGAAAATGAGGGATTCATTATAGGAAGACAGTTATTAGAAATGGGACTTGAGAAAATTTGTTCTTGGATTGTCCTACTTATCCAGCTTTGGTAAAAGAATTTTATAAGAATTTGACTAGAGGAGACAATGGGTTAGTAAGCATAGTGAGAGGGGTCTAAACATTACTGACACCATCTTATCTAGACTTTTAAACCTACCATTGTCTGGACCCTCATTTGCCCAGAGGATAGATCTCCTGCTCTCACCAGACTATTAATAGGGACTTTGAAGGATTTGAGGAAGTTCTTGCAAGTCAACTGCCATTGGAGCTTAAGGCTTTTACACAATATCTGCAGTAGATTTTATTTCCCAAGACTGGCAGGTTTGACTATGTTTCAGAGAGGGACATTTTTATTATGGATGCTATAGTATCAGGAAAGCCTTTCAATCTGCCTAGAATGATTTTATGGTACATGGCTGATTGTGGAAGTAAAAGGAAATCATGTCTTCCCTATGGTATGATCTTGACTCAGTTGTTCAGGAGCCAAGGGATTATGTTTAGTGACAGTGAGCCCAAGAAGGAATTGAGACACACAGACTATTATACCTTGGCCACTATCAACAGAATGGGATTTATCAAAAGGAATGGAATTTGGGAAAGGAAGAACAGTTCAGAGGATAGAGCTGAGGCACCTAGACATTCATCTCCAGAGCCACCTCAGACTTCATTCATACCAGACCCAGTTCCAGCTCCATCAGATATTCCAGTTCCTGCTTCTGCATCTACATCTGCTCCAGTTCAGACTCTGCTTCTACATCTGTCAGTTTTTCAGACACTCAGTTAGAGCAGCTTAGGTCTCTATTCAAATCAGAGTTAATTGAGCATGAGACTAGATTGAAGACTGAATTTGATGAAAAATTTATGAACTTGAAGGAAGCACTTTATTCTATTAGTGATCGAGTATCTTCTATTGAAGCCAATGTTAGCTCATCCACCTCCTCTCTAAATGAAGATTTGAAGAATATATTTGAAGAATTGAAGGATATTTGTGGAGATGGTGAGACTTATGCAAAAAGTAATGCAGAGCTTCAAGACAAAATTTCAGTGCATGCAAGTTTGTTGATGAAAAACTAAAAGATTATGTCAAGATTCAATGTGAAGGAATGCATAAGATTATAGAACACTTAACTAGAATTACTAGGCAACATTTTTGATTTCTCTTTATGTATTTCAGTTTGATGTAATGAATGTGAAATTTGCAGTTATGTAATTTGCAGTTATTTGTAGTAATTGAACTTTGATGTAATGCTTTTTGATGTTAATGAAATTAAGTTCATTTCAATGTTGTGTACATTTGAGATATGAATATTAAATAATTGAAATATACCTTGAATACATTAATGTATTTCTTAACCTTTTTGTTGATTACAAAAAAGGGGGAGAAATATTTAAATCGTATATGCTTTCAATTTGATTCAAGTTTGTTAAGTTTCTTTAAGATCATTATGTATTTAATCGTATATGCAATTAAGACAATTTTGAGTTTCATAGGGGGAGCTACCTCATTGAGGGGGAGCCTTTCCATGAACATAAATGATTATAGAATCACAAATTTTTTTTCAAGTTTAATCGCATATACTCAATGTTTTTGTCATCATCAAAAAGGGGGAGATTGTTGAGAAATTATTGAAACATAATTGCCCCAACTTATTGATTTTGATGATTTCCAAAAGACATTACTTTACTTTCTAAAAGGCTATGAACATGTTAAGTCAATCAATGAAATATTCTTACTATGAGCAATTTCAAATTGGAAACTATGAACTGTTAATGTGTAATGAGTTTTTTTCAATTGAATATATGTTTCAGTGAGCTATACTTATGAATTCAAAAATGATTTCTATACCACTCTTTTAAAGATCAATGAATTAATGAAAATGCTTTGAAATTGAGCATTACTGTTAAATCAACATTATTCAAGTCATATTTATATTTCAAAATTGGTTGGGATGATTTTCAAAGCAAATCAGAATGTTTTCTGATTTTTGTATCAGTCCCGAGCCGACTCGAGAGTTTCCGAGTCGACTCCCTGATTCTCTCGAGTCGACACTTGAGTTTTCAAGAGTCGACCCCTGAACTTCTCGAGCCGACTCGCGTACTCGAGCCGACTCGACTCAGACGGCAGAAAGACTCATTTTTGAGTGCCTCTCGAGTCGACTCCCAGCTTTTCGCGAGTCGACCCCTGAAAGTCAAGAGTCGACTCCCAGCTTTTCGCGAGTCGACCCCTGAAGATTCACTTTTTGGTGCGTTTCTGGATTCGCGTGTTCGAGCCGACTCGCACAGTACTCGAGCCGACTCCCGGAATCTGGGCGATAATTTTTGAGTTGACACATCAGCACCAACGGTAATATTTTGAATCAACGGCTATATTTTACTGTGTCTAACGGCTATATCTTTTCAGGATCTATAAATAGAGAGCCAGATTCAAATAGAAAAAAAAGAGAGAGATTGAAAAGAAAAGAGAATAGAAGAGCAAGAGAGAAAAATAGAGAGAGCCTATTGAATATCAAAAAAAAGGGAAAACTGAGAGTATTGTAGAATCATTTGATTCAAGGAGAGATTCAATCTTTGCATTTGAGAGAGAGATTCGTGTGCATCATTTAATCGACTCTCAAAGCTCAAGAGGAAGGCAAAAAGCAATCCAACGTGCAAAATCTTCAGCCATTCCCAAGTTCAAAAAGAGGCAACACATTCTCCAAAGCTTTCAACGATTGAGGAATCTTGCTGAGGCATCGATTCAACTTTTCAAGGAGAAAAGGGAGAAAGCCATCGCTGCAATCATCCGGAAAACCATCAGGCGTTTCTAACCCTAGTTTTTATTTATTCTTAAATTTGTATATCTGCTCAAGAAGGAGCATTTCTGTTACAAATACTTTGATTTCACTTGGTTACTGGTTCAATCAGTGGATTGAATCAGTGGAGGTAGATTTACCTCGTTGCAAGCCGGAGTGCTTGTTGGGTTCGTTGTGATCCCGTGAAAACAACGAGTTAGTTTGTTGTTAGCCCGCAAAACAACGTGTAGGGTTTTGTGCTGGTAAGCCCGCAAAACCAGCTGGGTTCGTTGTGATCCCGGTGAAAACAACAAGTTTGAGTTGTGATCTTGTAAAACAACTCGGCTGTAATCGGAGAGATTATAGTGTGACCCAAGTGATCTTGGGAGTGGATGTAGGTGTTGGATACACCGAACCACTATAAAACTTTTGTGTTTGCCGTGTTCATTTTCTCTCACTCTATATCTCTTGTTATTTGCTTGGATATTGTTTTAGTTAATCTCTCTTGCATATTGATAATACATCTATTGAAGTTAAAAAGGACTTAAATTTTTAAGAACCCAATTCACCCCCCCCCCCCTCTTGGGTTGCCATCTGGGCCAACAACCACCCTATACAAAGTTTGTGCTCGTCTATTGGTCACTCGGTTGCAGAGGGTGATTTCCCACCTGATATCTCTGGAGCAGTGAGCTTTTATCCATGGTTGCAGTATCACTGATAATGCCCTTATTGCCCAGGAGTTTATGCATGATCTCCAGCGTGCGACTGGTAGACATTGTCTCATGGCCATCAAGCTGGATATAGAGAGAGCTTATGATAGGATCAATTAGATATTTCTACGGCAGACGCTTCGGAAGTTTGGATTTGCTGATCTCTTCATCGACTGGGCTATGGCGTGCGTCCAGTGGCCCACTTTTTCTATTCTCATTAATGGCAGTCCAACTCCATTTTTCCCCTCAGCCATGGGTCTTCGCCAGGGATGCCCCTTCTCCCCCTTTCTATTCATTCTGTGTGCTGATGATTTGTCTCGGGCTTTTGCTCAACCTATCGGGGCATCTCTCTCACCTTTTCTTTGCAAACGATTGTATCTTGCTCAGCCCTGCTTCTATACAGATTGCGGTTGCTTGCTCCGCTATCCTTCTGTCTTATTGCCAGGCTTCCGGTCAATAGGTCAACTTGCAGAAATCTGTTATGTGCTTCAGCCCTTCGACCTCTCCCCGTTGCCGTGCTGCCATCTCCCAGTTGCTTTGGATCTCGACTTACTATGATCGCCTGTCCTACCTTGGGATCCCCATTACGGAGCGGTGACTCCATTAGCATGACTTCAGGGACCTTGATCGTTGGATTTCTGATCGATTGGATTGTTGGCAGGTCTCTGGCCTCTCTATGATGGGGCATCTTACACTGCTTCGGTCTATCCTTACATCTCTTTCCCTTTATCTGTTGTCCAATACCCTGATTCCGGCTATCTGCCTTCACTGGATTAAGCGACGCTTCCATGATTTTCTCTGAGCATTGATGCAGGGGGGCCATGGTCTTCATCTTTTGTCCTGGGATCTTGTTTGCTTGCCTACTAAAGAGGGTGGACTGGGGATCCAGTCTTTGGCGGTTCGTAGAGAAGCTCAATTTGCTAGGCACGCCTCTAGATTCCTGTTGGACCCATATTGTTTCTGTAGCTCTGTCATGCAAGGTAGATATGGAGGCTGGTCTGCAAATCCGACCTTCTGTATTCCCCGAGGCTGTTCTTTTTTTTGGAGAGCGATCTGCCAGTCTGCCCCTACTATTATGACTAACATCCATTGGATGATTTAGGATGGGAGGTCTGTTGATATTACTCAGGATACCTAGATAGTTGATCTTCCTCTATCCCGCTGGCCGACCTTCCTCAGCTCTGATGTTGGTCCCATTATGTTAGTTATAGCTTTGAGTTGCGAGGATCGGCCTGCCTGGCATGCCCCTTCGGTGTCTCAGCTATTTGGAGCTGAGCTAGCGTATAGGATCCTTGCCATCCCTCTTGCTTCCTCTGTCATTTCTGATACCAAACTATGGCATTGATCATGCCTCCCTCGTGCCCCTTCTAGAGATCTTGTTGATCGTTTCCGCCCTCGGACATCGGGGCTGGGTGATGTGGCTTGGATCTAGCGTCTGCCCATCCACCCCAGGATTAGGCTCTTTTTGTTGAAGCTTGTGTGGAACCACCTTCCTACTTGTTCTCTCCTGGCTGGCCGCAGTCTCCCCATTTTACCTCTTTGCCCGATACGTGGGCTACAGGAAGAGACGGTTGAGCACGTCATACTCATATGTTCTCATGCGTCCCAAATTTGGCATCAGCTTCATTATACCTCGTGGATGCTGGAGGGACCCACATGGCTTTCATTTCTGCACGCCATCCGACTGTCTGCCCAGCGCGGTCCCCGCTCTCAGAGTATCCTTTCTACATATATGGCTTATCACATTTGGCTGATCCGAAACCGGTTTGTCTTTGCGGAGGAGTCGGTCTTGCCTTAGGTGATCACCCGCACTGCTGCCTCCCTCGCTATGGAGTCCTTTTGCTCTAATTCTGGTATTCACTCTGATAGACCCGGCCACTGGAACTCCCCTGCTGTTTCGACAGCGTACCGTACTACGGTCCTTATCTCTTAGGAGCCCCCACCCCGGGTTATGTCAAAGTGAACTTTGATAGTACTGTATCGGGTCGACTTGCTGGATCCGAGTTTGTTATTATAGGGCCAGAGGGAGTGTTGTTCGCGGCTGGTGGACATGGCTCTCTTGACACTTCATTCCCTATGGTCGAGCTTCAGGCTGCTTGGGCTGGTATCACCTATGCGGTCCGTCATTTGAGATCTCACCGGTTGGTTATCGAGGGAGATTCTCTTACGGTAGACGAGATGTAGACCTTTGCTCCCCTCATAATCCCATGATCTGTGATATTTGGGCTTCTCTCCAGTTTACCTGTGCGCCACTGATCCGCCATATCTACCGGGAAGCCAACGCTGCGGCTGATTGGGTTGCCTCTGTTGCTGCTCGCCATCCTGGTCAGTGGGGATGACATTTTGGTGACTCCTGTCCTGTTATCTTGCAGCAAATTATGTACAAAAAAAGAGGAAAAGAACCATGAGAAGAAACAAAAGGATCAAGGACTGGGGCTCTATTACTATTATCCGTTGTCTTCATCAGAATTTCAGTAACTATTTATCTATCATCCCCTTGATTTACCTACCACTCTAATTTTTGGTATTAAAAACATGGCAACCCTTACTCTTGTCCTTATCCAAATTTTATATTCTGATGTTTTGCACTTGACTTATCCTAAATTGATGTGATTACTGTCTCTAAAAATAATTAAATAAATAAATAATAATAATAATAAAAAAAGACCAAGTACTTGGTAAGGAGGGAAGATATACGCCCACCAAAAGCACTGAAAAAGTTGAATGCGTTCACAGGGCAAGCAGCAGCGACGCTGATATACGACGCCTCTCACACCTGGCATTTGTCTGGTCCCTAAGACATACACACACAATTATCTTCCTTCATAAAATTAAAGAGGTTAAAACTACTACGTATGTGATATATATACTCATATGATAACATCGTCAGCACAACATTTACATTAAGAACTAATTATCAAAATGCATCAAACTTTTTTTATGCTACAGTTTCTGTGGAAAAAAAAAAAAAGCATGTTGCACATTCTTTGCACGCCATATGATTGACTACTCTCTGCTGCTCTGCAAATTCGTGTCCAGCCCAGCGGGCTATTTCTTAAAAACAGGAAGGTTTTATGTCATTTTCCTCATGCTAGAGGGATTCTAGTGATTTTCTTATCAAAAGAAAGGAGAAGTGGAATGAGTGGCCCACCAGCTCCACGAACACCTATTTCCTGAGCTAGATATGATATGATTTTCTTATCAAAAGGTTAGGCACCTCACACCAATTCTCCATTATATGATTCACTTGGGGAATGTACTTATTTCTTCCGTCATACTGACATACAGCTCATTAAATGTGTGTGTTGATTCAAAGGTCAAGTTAGAAATACACCATTTTGAACAAAATGTAGGCACAGAATGATTTGTGTTTCTCTTGCTCATAAAAGTTTCCTCAATGGTCTGCAAGCTCTTGCATTTTAGTTAATTGTGGACCAGCTGTTCGATTAATGAATTTTGAATTGATCGTGACTACGAACAACTTATTCCTAACATAGTTTTGAAGTATTAAATACTTTATTATGGATATTTCTTTTTTTTTTTTTTTTTGTAAATTATTGTTCTCAATCTCTAATTTTATATTTTCTTCTGTTTTGACATGCAATTAGCTTGCAAAATAATTTTACATCATTACCTAAGTTTTCTGTGAATGTTTCATAAATTTTCATTTTCAACAAATTTTCTTCCTATGATTATTCTCAATATATTTAAATAATGATAATGAACAAGGGAGTATAATTTTTTTATGATAACGAAGTCATGGTCCAAACCAGTGACCTGCCATCTAAAGTATAGAATTATAAATAAAAAAGAAGCATATATTTCGTCTCTCGTAGAGAATCGGATCACGAACAAGCAAGAGACAAGCCATGAAAAGTGAAAACCTAAGCCCAAGGGAAATAATCGAAGCCAGCACTAAGAGATTCACAAGAATAAAGAGGAACAAGAAAAAGGAATCCAAGGCGCATCATAGATTGCTTCTAGGCCTTTGCTTTTGTCAACAAGCAGGTATCTTCAAAGGTGGTGATTGATGGGCATCCCTTGCGGAAAGCTCTGTAAATATTTAACAAAATTAAGTCATATTGATTGCCTTTTGTTTGCTATTATATCCTACTTAGTCAACAACTTCATATTGAGGGAAAAAGTAGGAGGAGGGACAAAACCAAGAGACACGGCTCAATTTAGTTGACTCTTTGGTGTCATCCGGCCCCATTTGCGCCAGATTGAATTTTTTCTTCTTTCATATTTCCCAATGTATGTTAATCTCTCTTTTTAATCGATCACTACATGGACACACAAACACAAAACACTAACCATATGTCTTCCTCTCTTTTATATCATTCATGTATCATGAATCCTTCAAGCTAATAAAGTTTAAATTCTCCATAATTTTTATTGACCAAATGATTCCCTGTAATGCTATTAATTAAGAATAACCAAATTGTTCAAAAAGAGACACTCTTAATTATAGTGTGATTTATTGCTGTTGCAACGGTTAATAGTTTTTCAGTAGATTGTCGCCATGACCTTTTTCATATATATTTAGGTGAATGATTAATTATAAATACTTTATTAACATCATACTACTTTTATTTGCACTTATTTAATTAGGTTTGACAAATTGTTATTTTCTAGTCAAGAGTAAATATGGAATGACAGTCAACCCAGTTATACGGTTAAAATTTAGTACGCAAGATCAACGCACCAGTCTTTGTAAATGAGCCGGTCTAGTTGGTTCATGGCTTGAATTTTACGGAAACTGTTAAGTGTGTAGTATCTCATTGCTGATAATTTTATTTTATTTGATAATTATTTATACTTTCATATATATCTTAATCTTTTAAAGATAATTCTTAATAATATTTATTTTTTAATTAATTAAATGATAATCATATCTCTTTTAAAAATTTAAAATGCCTACTTTGATGAAAATAGACGATGAAAGAAAGTTAAAAAAATATGTATAAATAGAGATCCTTTTTTGATATCATCGTAAATGAAAAAACTACGCCAGAGAGATTGGGTCCCTGATGAGCAAATCCTGACGATATACACTCAATTAAGAATCTTATACAGATCGTCGAGAGGTAGATCAAAAATAAGAATATGATACAGATCCTCAAGAAGTAGATCAAAAATACATACACTTTGATGGGAGTGTCCATGGTAGATAGTAGATATGCTGGATCGGCTTTTGTCATTTATGGCGCAGTTTGTTCATGGCTAGAATTTTATGGGAAACTGTTAAGTGTGTAGTATCTCATTGGTGATGATTTTATTTTATTTGATAATCACTTGCAGTTATATCTCAATCTCTTAAAGATAATTCTCAATAATATTGATTCACTAATTAATTAAGTGATAATCATATCTCTTTTAAAAATTTAAAATGCCTCAGAGTAGACGTTGGAAGGAAGTTAAAAAATATGTATAAATAGAGATCCGTTTTGTTATATATCATCATACTGAAAAAACTGTAGAGAAGCTAGAAAGATCCCTGATGAGCAAATCCTGAGGACATACACTCAATTAAGAATATGATACGCGGCATGGACGGGTATCTCCTATTTTGGATCCTAGGTGCCTATCGTTCGGATCCTAGGCCCCACAGTCTTATCATAGAAGGTAATGGAGGCGCCCACAGTCTTATCATAGAAGGTGATTCCATTACTGTTATTCCACTTGCCTACTATCTTCTTGTTGTACGACATCCGCTCTATTCTTCTGAAATCTCGTAACGTTCAGATTTGGCCTCTGTTCTTTTAAAATCCCGTAACGTTCAGATTTGGCATGTCTATTGTGAAGCCAATACTATTGTTGACTGGATTGCTGGCAGGATGACTTTTTACTCTGATTTTTGGAATTGAAAGCAGGACGACCCTTACTCTATTATTCTTTCTTAGTTTTTATACTATGATATATGGGTCTGACTCGTCTAAAATAATGTAATAATTCATATGTATCAAAATAAATAAATAAATATTTAAGAGTAAATATGAAATGACAGTGAACCCAGTTATGCAGCTAATATTTAGTAGACGAGATCAACGCACCAGTCTTTGTAATGAGCCGGTCGAGCTGGTTCATAGCTAGAATTTTACGAGGAACTGTCAGGTATGGTTAGATTTAGATTTTTTTCGATTCAGGTCCTCAGCCTGCGATGTTAAAACCATCTAAGATCGATGGATTTTTTTTTTCTTTGTTTTTTTTTTTTTGGCGTTTCTTGATTGATTGATTCCTTTCACTGTCCTTGCGATGCGTCCACGTCCGGTGGGGCTTCACACGCAATAAAACCATCTATTATTGCAACGAAATTCCTTGCCACCTGCGTGTTTGTTGCGAGGACCGAGGACCGAAGCTAATGCTTGATCCATTGTTTGGAAGTTGTTTGGAAGAAAGCAAAGCAACAAAAGGTTGTTTTCACTGGCTAAACCACAACCAAAGTAGTCAATATTCCTTGCTAACTAGGTTTAATCAAACTCGCACTACCTCCATAATTAATTATCTAATTTGGTGGTTGGGACCTTCGCTTTTACATTCAACCTGGTCTCATGATCAAATCCACCCACACGGCTTGCAATATTTCAACCAATTTACTTTCATATTACTTTTTGATTCCACGTAACAACCTTCTCCCCAAAATTTTCTTGCCCGTTTCCAAATCGTAATCTTTCAACACTGACATTATAATGTTATCACGCGTCTTAACTAATTATATTGCTGTGGGGGAAGTTGCTGGAGAGAAAGAGCTAATCCAGTAAACCAATTGACGTGTTCTCTTTATAGATGGAATGGATTGAGCATTACAACAAATTCCTATGCAGTTGTAGGGTATTCATGCTCAATTTCATTAATTACCTGACATGACATCATCATCAGGATGGTACAATGTTAATAATTAGCTACACAGTGGAAGGTAATCTTCCTCCAAACTTCCAACGGAGCTAATTTTCTTGCTTGACGGCCAATAATGCCAAATATTTCCCATTGACATCAATGTATTTGATATATATATATATATATATATATATATATATATATATATATATATATGGCCCTTCCCACCTCTACAAAGTGTTCTTAAATTTATCAATAGAATTATTTGCTATGTTTTCTCAAAGAAAATCATCAAACCTTTAACTTTTCCGAGCAGATATAAAAGAAAGAAGAGAAAAGAAATAATCATGAATCCGGCCAACGAGGCAAAGTTAGGCTTCTATATGTGCTTGCCTTCGTGGCTTCTCCATTTGCAGCCCTAAAGTAGAAGAATGGAAAGCTCACTTGTTAAAAACTCAATCTTTGTCCCACTTAGATGCTGGTGGGACAAAAAGCTTATTAGAAACACCTCAGGCAATACCTTTAATTAGTTGAGATTAGATCATATATGTGTATATATATAATATGACTGTCGATTGACGTGCCCAATGGCTGTAGAGCCTGTTTGCGCTGGATCATATGGAACTTCCATTCCATATTGTTTATTTAAAGAAGACCGCATATTTTAAGGTCAGCCTATGGATGCAAGTCCACTTGACCGTTCATGAGCACATTGGTTTCCTTTTTTTTTAATTGATATTATTTAATAACATATCCTATATAATTCCAGTTCGAGGAATCTTGCTTTCAATCCAGCTTGCAATCTTTGTGGTTGAGTAATTTCAATCAGTCTTCGGTCTTCTTCTGGAGCCCACATAATGGAGGAAAATGCGTTTATTCTACCTTGACTAATCCATACGTCATGCATGTTTAACGTTACTTGTGATAATTCCATGCTTATTCCAAGGCAGGAGTTGAACATTTACCCAACCCATTTACTTGACCATCACGGGATAAACTTCTAGGTGGCTTGGAATTAGTTCTGACCGTAAAAAGTCACGCCAGCCAACCTCACGTTTTGAAGCATTTCCAACCCTCCGTTGCGGTCTAAGTCAGGATAGTTGAGCAAGAGTTGTCCTCTCTCGATAATAAATAATGGACTAAACCCGATAAATTTTTCTTTCAAACTTCTCTCTTGGAAATAATTTATGTATGGTTTGATTCTAATCATGCTGATGTTAGATGATAGCAGTCGGATGGGGCCCTCTCTGTTCTCAACTGTTGATATCGAAGTGCCACCAAAACCCAAAATCGCAGAGGCTAATCCGGCTCCAAATCAATGTATGGACCGGACCGACTCCTAATATCTCCAGTATTTAATGGCGGGAGAGACCAGGGTTGATTACCCTTTGCAGTCGTTTCCCTCCCGTATGGGGGAAGGAGATGGAATCGGCTCGGCACGACCGATTCCCTTCGGTAAAGCAGAGAGAGAGAGAGAGAGATAGAGAGACCGACAGTCGGGATCGTCGAATGCGTTTCTTCTACGTTTCCCGGAAAGCCGTGAAACACGGGAGGGGCAGGGAAAGCGCGCGCGCCGCAACGTGGACGTTGGGCAGCGCGTCAGATGACGAATTCCGATGGGGAAGTGAGGGACCCATGACGTTTTCCCGCCACTTCTAATGCGGGGCCCGCGTCACGTGATCCGCTCCGTTTACTATTCGTTTGAACGAAATTACTGAACTACCCCTGGCCCACTTTTCTTTTCCCGCTCTTTACTTTTTTTTTTTTTTTTTAATATCGGACGACCCATTCAAGACGCCTCCGTGCCCCGGTTCCCTTCGACAATTCACGTGGACCGTGCCCGTTGTACGGCGAAATATTTGATAATTTTTATAGACGACTCTCTGCGATGTTCTCTGGAGACGTTATTTTCTAGATGCTCACGTGATGATATATTTGGAGAATCGAAACAAGGTAAAGCCGTTCGAGAATATCGCCTGGATGACGAAAATATCCTCACAGTGGGACAGACCATTCTCGACAAATGCGCTTGATTACGGCATTTCTCAGGGATAGTTTGGTCAACAGAAAAGCTTTTCGACAAAGCAAGGACCGACCGGTAATTTCGACCTGAGTATAGATTAAAGCGTTTCTCGTCTCGTGGGCTCTGCCCGGCGGCCAAAGCAACGGTTCGTCACAAGTTTGAAGGAGACACGGAACCCAGCCGCTGGGCGAGAGTAGCCTCTCACTCAGGTTGACATAAGCGAATGTTAACCGCCATCGTCCGTAGGAAACCTAATCCAGAATTTCAGAACCTAAATCTGAAATAGAGCAAATTTCAACATGGTTTGCCCTGTTTAGGATATTTTGCTCGCAGGACCATCCGATTTCTTTCAAAGAAAGGGGAATAAGGACGGGCGTGGTCTGACCGGAAGGTGATGGAATTCCAATGAGTCGTCCATCAGGGAGAGGTGCCAAAAAAAAAAAAAAAAAAATACAACGAGAGAAAGGAAAAGAAGAGGGAGAAAAGAAAAAGTCAAATTAAAATGAAATATTAATATTTAGCGGGACAGCCTGTGAGGACAGGACTGGGTGGTGGGCCCCACGCATATCAATAATTTCGCCGGTCGGTCACGTCTCTAGCGGGGCCCCACGCATCGCGCCCCCCCAAAAAGGCGTGATCCCCGCTACCCCTCCAGCGCCACCACGCTCACGAGACCTGTTCCCGGCACGTGCCCGCTCGGTCAATTCCGACCGGGTCAGCCGGTGGGGCGGAGAAGCGGACGAATCGGGCCGGGCTTTCCACGCGTCGCAGCGGGCGACGCGAACCGCTCACCACGCCACGGCGGTGGTGTTCGGCGCGCGACGCCCAAGACAAAGGATAAATAGATGTTCACGGAAGGGTGCGGTGCCGCTAAAACTTTCGACACGTGTCCTTGGAGCAGGACACCGAGCGGCTCGGCTAGGCTAGGCGCGGTGCGCCGCGGCTTGGACGCCAACGGGTGGATCGGGTGCGCCTTTGAGCGGGTCGCCATCGTCTAAATTTTTTTGGGTCACGGGTTGGATACCGCACGCTAGCAGATAAGCATAGATACCTAACCCACGCCCGCTGCCGGAGTCTGTTAGCCCTTTTGCCACGTTTAGCGAACAGCGTTTTCCACGTCTGTGCAACTGACGCGTATCACTGTCCGTCGTCGGTCCGTGATGGATGCCTCCCCGTTAAGGCATGGAAATGCGCGACCTCGCGGTGGTCACGGAGAGTTCGAAGAAATTTTCGTTTTGCAGTATTAAGCAAAGAGAAATGACGTACGAAAAGAGAAAACGCAATAGAGTTCAAGATTTTAAAAGATGCTTGCTCGCAGCGTTGGTACCGTGAAACTTCTCGTGTCATTGGATATAGATTGAATGCTTCTGGACCACATCCTATAATAGTTTCATCTTATTTGAGTGGGGGAGCTGAATCAATTAATTGTGTCAGCAAGAACCATGTGGCAGAACTGAATATATTCAGTAATTTTACTTTTCGTTCTTCGTTGCTTTTTAGTGTTCGATTTTAACTTCTTCTTTGTTGCAAGATAAGATAATTCTCAAAGCACTTTGCCAAGGAGTGCACCAATCAGTCGTCCATGCATTTTTTGTTGATGAAACTGGACAGAAGCATGTTTTCACAAAATACGGTGCCAATTCAGAAAAAAAAAAAAAAAAAAAAAAACTGTATTAAATAATGCATGGCACAACATGCCATCCCCAAGCGGCACCCATTTATTATATCAACTACTGAATGGATTGCATTAATTTCTCTTGACCTTGCAAAGCATTCCTTTTGTGGTTTCTTTGTATTGAAAATTGCTCTTAAAATAAGCAAGCATAGAAAAATATATAGTTTAGATCGACTAGTATAATCATATGGCAAAGTAGTGTGAGATTCAATATGTTTCAATATATTAGCTTTTGAGATTACCTGATCTAAAAGCATGTGATTGCTTCATAACTATGATTCTTTTCAGGAAATAAATGATGTGAATTACTTATTTAACATGGAAAAATATATTATCGTAAAAAAAAAAATTCAAACTTAGATCAACAATCCTAAAAATATGTTTCAGTATTAATCTAACATTTAATCGTATATGTAGGCTTAAGCATAAAGAAACCAAGATATTTTCATTATAAGTAATTATAGTAGTTGGTTAGATTGTTGATCCTATAATTCATCTTAAGGAAGGCTCACAAATAGTTTTATGAATGCAGATTGTATTAGGACTTATTATTTTCTTAAAGAATAATTTAAGTTTTGATGATTAAAAAAATGATAATGACATAAAGCCGATCATCTTGAGTGAGTGATGCATCCATTTCATGCCATTATATATAGTAAAACCTTTATATTTAAGAATTATTTTATTTCCTCAGGAAGTGTAGGAGAACTCTTTATATTAAGGTGGTTTATAATTATCATTGTCTTGATATTATCATGACTTTTTATGTAAAATCTGGGATAATTGTCATGCACTATAAATACATAATATTTGTAGTTTATGCACCACATATTTGTTATAACAGCTTTTTGAAAAATCAAAATGGCCATCAAACCTTATAAGTTTTTAAAATACATGTATAAATTTTTGAGTGTGCATTTATATAATATCACTTACAAAGAAAGATACTAAAATGAATATATTGTTACTTTGAAGCAATGTTATGTACTTTAAGATAAAAAAAAAGAATAATTATTGCTATATAACTAAGTGTTTAATAAACAAAATAAATTTCAATTGTTGGATACATGTCCTACAAATCAATTTCTACTCAATACAATAATAGTAAAAAAAAAGTATATTAACATAATTTTCAGAAAGAAAGTAAAATAATTGGATCAAGATTTTATCTATTTATGTAAAATATCAATCATGTTTTGTTCAAAACATTTTTTTTCTTGTAAATTTTATTAAAAAATTAGGATTTTGGTATGATATTCAAAATAGACAAAAATTCAGAAAAATCAACTTTGAGCCTAAGTTACATAAAAATCTATTGATCTGGCCCATATTAGACCTAAGTTAAGAGGGTGAAGTATATATCAATGACAACACCAAAGCACCATAACCATGCTTTCCCCTTTTGAAAGCTAACTTTCAAGAGATGTCCGGAAAGGACACAACCTATACTTTTCGTAATTTTCGTGTCCATTGGGAACTCCAGAAGAGAAAAACCGTCTGCCACCGTCCAAATCCAACACCCAACCCCATCCAGCTTAGCCGACCGCTCAGCCGAGCCGCTGACGCGGCCGGTGGTCCCGGACTCCAAACCCGGAAATCAAATCCAGTTAATAGTAGAGAAAAATTGAATAAAATTCAAAAAAAAAAAAGAGCACCGCGCCCGAGATGGATGGCCCCAAAAATCCCGATCTCCACGCGCCTGCTCTCCACCACTCCACCTTTCCCATCACCTCCTTTCCCTATTTAATTGAATTATTCCCATTACTATTTTTTCCTTAATAAAAAATAAATAAAAAGATCCGCCCCCAAACCTTCCCCTATATAAGCCCAGCCCAACCCTGGCCTCCTCCCCAAAACACCCCCACCCTTTGTCTTCCCTCTCTGCCCCCGCCCTTACTTTGATATACTTTTTCTATTTCCTTTATCTACAACTATTCTCTCTCCTCTTACCCTTTTCTCTTCTCTCTCTCTCCCCCTTGTCTCCATGGAGGAGTCCGGCAACAAGAGAAACCGGGAGGAATCCGAGGAGACGCCGGAGGCAAAGCGCCTCCGTGCTGACCTATTTTTCGACATCCTCGACGACGACTCTGACGCCGGCGACAGGGATCCGGCCAACCAAGACCTGGCCTCGGTGATGAAAATATTCGAGGAGGAGATCGCCCTCCCGCCGCCTCCGAAGCCGCCGGCGTCGCCGTACGCGGCGGACCTGTCATGCCTGAGGCCGATTTTGAAGATCTCCGCCAGCCTGAACTGGGGTACCTCCTCGAGGCTTCCGACGATGAGCTCGGGCTACCCCCGACTGTTCCGTCCTCTTCGGACGAGGGAGGTGACGCCGGGGAGTTAGAGCCCCCCGGCGGCGAGGTGGTGGTGCAGGCCGGAACCTGAGGCCGAGGCTGCCGGGTTCGGGCAGATCTGGGCGTTCGACGATGAATCGCCGGGTGCTATGATGGTCTGGAATTTGGGGTCATGCAGCAGGATGAGAGGGATGCTGCAGCAGCGGCGGTGGCCGCCGAGGAAGGCGCGGTGTTCGATGGCGGGCTCTTTGACTATCCGGACGTGCTTTGCGGGCCGTCCGACATCGCTGATTTAACGTGGCGCTCGGAATCTCTGCCGGCAGTTTGATGAGCCTTCCGGTGGTCTTTGCTAAATTTTATTTTTTTCTTTCTAGACAAGAGTTTGTAAATTTTAGACAAATGGAACCAAAGGAAAAGAAAGGCAGAAGCAAAAAAAAAAAAAAAATTCAGATGTTAACACATGGTCCTCCTCCGTTCCTATTTCTCAGTGAATGTCGAAGCCTTCGAATCTTTTTACGTTTGCACGGGGAAAAAAAAAACCCCATAGAAATTATGGAAGTGGGAGAATACTAAAATATTTCAGAAATTATGGACGGACGAAATTAAATAAAATGATGACAGTATCATTGATATTTAGATGATATGATCGTTTAGGTGGCTTTTTAGGGACGTCATGGATGGTATTCATATACGATTACGCAAAGATCTAAGGCGAACGGTCGTGGACGATTTGGATATCGTCGGATGCCTCTCTTGCTTTGGGTGGTGGTGGTGGTTGTTATTATTATTATTATTATTATTATTATTGGTATACGGTTTCGTCCGAACCCGCTTTACGAAACGAGACGTTGGCGAGGAACAAAGGCAAGAGGCGTGGGACCTGGGTGGTGGCCGTCGTGATGGGCACGAGGGTTTGGTGGTTCGTCCACAGCGTACGGCTGCTCGTCGCGATTAGGTGGAAGCACGCATGGTTGGGTTGCAGGCCGGCTTTTTTGGTGGTTGGGTAATACGCTATACGGAGAGCGCTTCTGAGTGCCGTTGGAGCGTGAGAGGTGAAGCGAAATAGGATTTTTTTTTTTTTAATCTTCGCTTTTTTTTTTTTTTTTTGGGGCAGAATGAAATTCGAAAATTTGTGGGGGACCAACGGTAACTATTCAGCGCATCTACACGTGTTGGCCTTGTGCGCACGTGTGGGGGGTGCTGAGATTTTACGCGGACCTACTCCACAGTTTTGAGGTCCTCAATAATTGAAGGTTTGATCGATGAATCCATGGGGAGCAGCACATGGGATGTGCGAATTGCCAGTTAGTCAGATTTAGTTGGAGCTGATGATGTAGAATCTTTATTTGATAACCACCGCTGTAATAGTGGCATCTCTCCAACGTTCAAAACATGTGTGGCAGTGACACGGCATCCAGAAGCAGTTAACCATGGTTTTGGTTTAGAGAGAGAGAGAGAAAAAAAAAAAAAAAAAAAAAAGAGCACAAGTATGATTAAAAATCAAGGTCATCGACATGATCAGACATGGACCTGCGAACATAAAAAAGACCACCCAGGCTTCCTTGAAACTGAATGCAAGGACCGATTTTAGGTTGGAGGCCAATTTGATGCTGTCGTGCTGTCATACTTCAAATTCGATCAACAAAGCAACCGCTCCATATGGTATCCTATTCACAAGAATCTTGCAGGCCTTGTCCAAGATATGTGCACTTGTTTACATTATTGAGACTGGGATCCAGTTAGAATGTCCGTCTCGTCATTGAAAGAGTTGGGACCCTCGAATTAGAGCTGTGGAAATCATAATTTCGCAAGCGCACACTGTGTGAATGGTTGATCTAACATTTGAAAAACATGTTTGAATTCAAAGTATTGTTTCTTAAAATGTGAGCCATGCCTGCTAAAAAATTTTGTGCAGCTTGGTTTCCCTTTCTATTAGGCATTTCCAATATTTGAAATGATACTTTAACCTCAAATAAGTGTTGAACTCGTTGTCCGTGACCAGACATTGTGTGCGCTTAATCTAAAAAGGTCGTGATGGACTGCGGCGAAGAATAGAAGAGGTGGATGGTGGACCATTATAGGATCAAAGTTGAATGCAGAGCCAGATTTTTGAAAGTAAATCTAAGCAGAAGTGCAAAATTGTGGTCACATTATTTAAGCCATCCTTGGACTAGCCGTTACTTTTCTTTTTCCTTTTTAATTGCCAACAAGACTACAAGAAAAAGGGCCATTTGTGAGAAATTTTGCAAGAAAAAAAAAAAAAATCTGTCAGAAATTTATATTTTCGATCGATTTTCAAAGGATAAATGATCATCGAAAAAATTCTTCTCAAAATTTTTTTTTGAGAAATTTTTTCGAGAGAATTTATTTCTAAGAGATTTTTCGACGGACTTTATTCCTTGAAAATTATCGATAGATTTTTGAGGAAAATTTTCTTAGAATTTTTTGAGAAAACTTTTTCATGGGATTTTTTTAGGAAACTTTTTGAGGGATTTTTTGAAGGATTTTCTGAGGAAAAATTTTTGAGGGATTTTTTAAGAAATAATTTGTGAGGAATTTTTTAGGGATTCTTCGAGGGCAATTTACCGAGGGAGTTTTCGAAGGAAAATTTTCGAGGGGTTTTTGAGAAATTTTTTGAAGGCAATTTACCGAGGGATTTGTGAGAAAAAATTTTGAGGGAGTTTTTGAGGGCAATTTATCGAGGGATTTTTCGAGGAAAAAATTTTGAGAAATTTTACGAATGATTTTTTAAGGGCAATTTAACAAGGGATTTTGCGAGAAATTTTTTTGAGGGATATTTTTAATTTTTTAAATAGCTTTTCTTTATTTTTAAGAAAATTATTCCTCGCTAAATAAATATCCGAGGGAATAATCACTCGCTAATTAAGAGCAAAATCATAATTTCGTAATTGATCTAACATTTGATCAAAGTAATTGTTTCTTAAAAATGTGAGCCATGCCTGGTACAGCATTAGGCATTTCCATTTTGAAATGATACTTTAAGTGTTGAACTCGTTGTCCGTGACCGGACATAATCTAAAAAGGTCGTGGTGGACTTGGATGGTGGACCATGATAGGATCAAAGTTGAATGCAGAGCCAGATTTTTGAAAGTAAATCTAAGCAAAAGTGCAAAATTGTGGTCACATATTATTTAAGCCATCCTTGGACTAGCCGTTACTTTTCTTTTTCCTTTTTAATTGCCAACAAGACTACAAGAAAAAGGGCCATTTGTAAGAAATTTTGCAGGAAAAAAGAAAAAAATCTGTCATAAATTTATATTTTTGATGAATTTCAAAGGATAAATGATCACCGAAAAAATTTTCTCAAAAAGTTTTTTAAAGAGAATTTATTGCTAAGAGATTTTCGACAGACTTTATTCCTTGAAAATTATCGATAGATTTTTGAGAAAATTTTCTGAGAGATTTTTTGAGAAAATTTTTTCATGAGATTTTTGAGGATTTTTTGAAGAAACTTTTTTGAGGGATTTTTTGAAGGATTTTTTTTGAGGGATTTTTTAACTTTTTGAGGGATTTTTGAAGGATTTTCTGAGGAAAAAATTTTGAGGGATTTTTTAAGAAATAATTTGTGAGGAATTTTTTAAGGATTCTTCGAGGGCAATTTACCGAGGGAGTTTTCGAAGGAAAATTTTCGAGGGGTTTTTGAGAATTTTTTGAGGGCAATTTACCGAGGGATTGCTGAGAAAAAATTTTGAGGGAGTTTTTTAGGGCAATTATCGAGGGATTTTTCGAGGAAAAAATTTTGAGAAATTTTACGAAGGATTTTTAAGGGCAATTTAACAGGGATTTTACAAGAAATTTTTTGAGGGATATTTTTAATTTTTTAAATAGATTTTTTTTATTTTTAAGAAAATTATTCCTTGCTAAATAAATATCCGAGGGAACAATCACTCGCAAAATGACTTTTTTTTACCCTAATTATATATACAAATTATCCATAAGTTTCATCATATCAAGGGTTCATAACAAACTCATAACAAGCTCAAAAAAGTTTATAGCAAGTTCATCATATCCAAGTTCATAATAAACAAGTTTAAAAAGTTGTACAAGTGCCATCATATCTAAAGTTTCATAAAAGAAAAAATATTATAAACAAGTATCATTCAATTGTAGAAAAAATTATAAATTCTATCATCACCGACATTATCATAATCATCATCATTAGCAGAAGCAACTAGATGGTGCTAAACTGAGATGGATTGACCTGCATCTTTTTCATCCTAAGATACATAAATTTCTCGGTACGAAAAATACGAGCAGATAACTCGATGTTTTCAGATGCTAATTGACTATTCTGATTAGCTAACTCCTCATTCGGATAGCCAACCCCTCATTTTATAGCTAACTCCTCATTTCGGGCAGATACAGTCTCAAACATACTATATATCTTCTCCCGCTTTTGAATCCACTCATCAAGAGCTCGTGATGATGTGCAGCCGGAAGATGAGAAGCCTGTCAGCAAGCTAGCCTTATTTACTCCAACTGTTTCTTTTCATACATGCATCATAGAGGGATGAGGCTGCTGTGTGATTCTGCACCATCCTCTTCAATTGAGCTTTGACTTGATTCCACCTCTTGCCACATCTGTATAAAATTAGTCTGTAAAAGATATTAGATATAATTAGTTAAATATACAAATAGTATAAATATATGAATTAAAGTAGAATTTTTTAAATACTTATATGTGATGTCTCTGCCTTTTTATTTACCCACTGATTGCCATCCTTTTTCTTTTGATGGGTGTGTTTGAAGAGCTCATCTAATGTAGGTACTCGGTTCAACTTCTGTATCTAAATTTCATAATATAAACAGCATTATCAAATTTTTTTAAAAAATTATATGAAATAAGAACAAACATATATGTAAAGAAAAAGATATTACCAAATTAGAATTTAATAACATAAATAACAGTGAAATATATAAATAGTATAAGAATTTAGATACAAGAGATGAACTAGAAGTGTCGACAAAAGCTGTCACCTTAGCATCAAAGTCCAATATATGGATTAGACCTTCAGGTGGATTATCATTCTAACAAAGAAATTAGGAAGAATTCATTGCTATATGTAATTGTATCAGCATCTGCTTGATAAATCATAAAGAAAGATGAAGTTAATGGGATGAGTTACCAAGCCGCTTTATAATCATGCTGAAATCTCTTTCAATGAAATCTTGCTATAAAGCTGATATATATAAGTCTTATAATACCAAACCAAGCAACAGTAAGCTCAGCATAAGGAATCGATGATTTACAGACCAAATACTTCCTAAATTTATTGAGACCGAAGCTTCTCAGGACAGCAAGTTCTTTTGAATGTTTTTGACCACACCATGTGGAAGTAGTCCAATCTATCTAGCTCTCTCTAGTTTGTGTTGTTGGCTGCAAGTTTCAAAAGCTTGGGTAAGTGAGGCCTATGCTATTCAGCCTGGTATCTAATGGACTTGTGTTTTTCTACCAAAAATGGGACCGTGTTTAGTTTAGGGGCCAAATATCCTAACTAATTGATACATTGAATAGAGTTGGACATCGAGCCTGCTAGCATGGCCCAATAAATCGGACCATACCGAACTCAAAAATTCTAGCCCGCGAACCAAGCCTGGCATGGCCCAACCGTGCCAGCATGGCACGACCCAAATGGGTCTGGGCCGGCACATCACACAAGGGCCTGGACGGGCACGGCCCATAAGGGCTTGATAAAAAAATTAAAGTAAATTTTTAATAAATTAAAAATTATTAGAAATAAAGGAATTTATTAATATAAAGCCACCTTAATGGTGAGGATTTGGTATAAACCCCTACCAGTTTATTAATTTAAAATCAAAATGGTACATGAAGAAAGGAAGGCTAGGCTTGACCTTCATAATATAATAAGAAAGGAGAAAAAAATAGAGATGACTCACTTTAATAATTAAAAAAATAAAATATATAATTATAAAGATAGAGATTATTCACTCATTAGTAGTATTTATGTCATTATCATCTTTGCTAGTTAAGTCATGTCCACCTTTATCTTGAAGCCTCGCTTCAGCATCCAACCAATTTTTAAGCAGAGAAGCATCTCAATCATCTCGCCAGTAATCCTACTTCTCTTTTTGTCCAGAACATACCGACCTGCACTGAAAGCGAATTTCGATGCTACTGTGGACATCGACATAGCTAAAATATCCCGTGCATAGCAGACATAACAGGATATTGATTTCTAACTAGTTAAATTGCTAAAGCACTCGCTAGAAGAGAGAAATAGTAGTAGTAGTGAAGAAAAGAAAAGTTTTTGGTGTGGTAAGAATGAGGGAGGAATGAGCTATTTATAGAAGTTCCATTTTTTTTTTTTTCTGAAAACACCATTCAATATTTATGACTGTTGAAGGGGTTACAATGATCAAAACCCTCCCATATGGCCGTTTATAGCCGTTTCTAGCCGTTCCAACGGCTAGAAATAGCTCCAACTGGGTCGTGCCGGCCTAGCCCATGGCAGGCCATGGCGGGCATGGCCCAGTTAAGGCCGTTAGGGGCCATGCCTAGCACAGCATGGATGGTGCGGCCTGATGGGTCTGGGCACGGCAAGGCACGGCCCAGTGCCCACCTCTAACATTGAACAATCATGGGGCTCAGAAAGGAGTGTGTTGATCTAGATATTTATGATGCTTTAGGTGGAGTGATTCTAAAATCTAGAGGCTAATGTTAGGTTCTGAACAGACAACACCACTAAGCTTTCTGAGCTTTCCTATGGTACAACTCATAAATTCTTCTTTTGTCCTATTAGCTACAATTGTTTCATTGTATTCTCATTGATAAGACTTCTCATATGCTATTGTAGAAAATCAATGTCATAGTCAGTTAATCCGAACAAACTTCTCAATTAAATTCCCAACAAATTAACTACTAAAAATATATTTCCTAGTGAATACCAATATGCAATATACATCAGCAATTTTTCAATGTAAGTTGTGACGTGTATAGTATGTATATGATAAGTATTTAGTTCACTATAAACAAATCCACCAAAGATTCTTGTAATGTACATTAATATCTACTAAGTGATAATATATACATTTAGAGTTGATGTAAACTATTTAGCAAAAGGTGAATTGTAGTTCAGTTAATGTGTTGGTTGGTGGCTACTCATAATTTATTGTACTGTTGCATCTTAAAGATCTGCACCTAGATACGGATTATTCAGAGTGATTTATATGCCTTTATTTTTTAACAACCTATTTTGTTGCTTTCAAGGCTATCTACTTAACCATTTTCATTATCAAAACCAATGCAGAAATATACATCTAATAAATGAGTCTTTATATAATTCAAGTTGGTCAAGGCCTTGTAGAATTTTCTCTTCGTAACATGTGAGATTCCTCTTAATTTTTTGTTTTTCTCTGGATAACATCATGCTGCTCTGTCTCAATTTGAGCTATTCCTTGTAAGATATGGTGCCAGGTGCGAAGTCCATAATTCCCAAAGATTGTACGGCATAATAATTACTAACCAACTGGAGTATGGTGTAGTAGAAAGACTGTATGGAGTAAAGCCATCAGCACATAACCCAAGTCTAACATTTTTTGGCTCTAATGCAAACTCAGGATATGTACGATCAAAATGTTTCCATGCTTCTCCATCTGATGTATGGCACAAAACATCCTATTCTCGTCTATTTTCTTAATGCCATCTCATGTGTCCAGCCAATCAGTTCGAGGCGTAAGCCTCTTAAGTCTAGGGATAAGTGGCAAATAATGCATCCTCTTATAAGATACTTGACTGTGATTCCCACTTCCCATCTTACTTGGTTTTTATCGAGGATGACTATAGAACTTGCAATCAGTTAAAGACTCATCATCCTTGTAATACAATATACATCCATTGAAGCAATAGTCTATTTTTTTAGAAGATAGGCCAAGCTTCGAAACTAATTTCGTTGTCTTGTAGAAGTCAAGAGGTATTAAGTTACCGAAAGGACATATTTCTTTCGTAAGCCCCGCAAATTGATTAAAACAATGTTGAGATATATTGTTATCAGACTTGATACTCATCATTCTAACCGCAACTAACAACTCTGAGTGATTAGTACAATCGACCAGAGTGGTCGTTATGCTGCATGCAACATCTCGTAAAACTTTTCAGCCTCTCTATTTGGAGGCTCCTCCACATAATTTGGAGCTTCCCTATTTTGATAAGAATCCATATTGCTAGTATAAACATCTCCAAAATTTTGACCAGCAGCATCAAAAATCATGGCTTCATATCTATCGGTTGGCTCATTATTATTCAATTGACCACAACTAGAAGCACTAAATTGAGGAGTACTTGAACCAAAATTACATTTGATCAACACCATAATTCATAATTGGTTCAATTTCTTCATGTTCTGTCCAATACCAGTAGTTAGGTTTGAAACCTTTTTTATAAAGATGTACCTTCATTTCTTCTACAATCAAGTACTTTATGTTTTGCACTTGAAACAAGGACACCTAATTTTTTTCTCACTCAAATTATAGGTTGTTGCCATGCAAAGTGAGTAAACCATTCCAACCCTACTAGAACTCATCTGTATAACCCTTTCGGTTAGGTAAAAGTCTAATATACATCTAACTACGATAATGACGAATGTCCATAATAATAAAGCTTTAGAGTGTTTTCTTGATAATCAGCCTAAAACCATAAACAATTGACGCATGTTAATTTTGAGTTTGTATGCATGTACTATACAAATGCTTGTTAACTATCGTTGGAGTAAATAATAAGAAATAGTTTATAGGCATTAATTTTCTTTTTTCTATAGAACACATGGATGAAAAATATAACTAAATAATTAATATAATAATAATCAAGCAGAAAATATGTCAAAGTAACTAAAGCATTTATATAGCAAGGCTTAAATGCATTAAAAAAAGTCGAATCAATCTTTTTTTATCACATAAGGTAAAAAAATGATAAAATGATAAGCTTGAAAGCAGCAGCAACAAAACAAAAGTAGAACTTTGCCTTTTCATGTAAAATGAGAAGTAACACCATAATGCAAAAATTGGGAAAGAATAGTAGCATTAGAAAAGAGAATGAAAGGATGGGGCTTGTAATCCAATAACAAAATATTCAGGAAAAAGGAGGCAGGCTTATCCATGAACAAAACATAAACAGAAAAGAAGATAAAAGAACAGAACAGAACAGTATATAGCCTCAATCCAAAAGGCAATTCTACACTAAGACTCAATCCATGAGCCTCTTGCTAGGCTTAGAATAGAACAGTATACATCCTGTTGCATAGCTCTTTTTAGAGAACTACTCAAGTCAACTCAGCAAAGCCTTTTCCCAGCTACATGGAAAGCTCTTCTCCAAACAAAAATAAATAAATAAATAAACAAAATAGCACATCTCCATCTTCTCATCTCGATCTAAGTGAATAATTTTTACTTTAATAAATAAATAAATCTTGGATATTGAACATCTAATTATCGCACTGCACAAAGAAAATTTATAAGCACCCTGAGATCATTGCCTTTATATAATTATCGCTTAACCGCGAATCAAATCTTGGATATTGAATATCTAAGGAGAGTTTAATAAGCCATAGAAATTGGCAAACTAGCTACAGCCACCAAACCAACCATAAGTATTTATAGATTCGATTTCTTATCAAATAATCACATTCATCACCCATGTTAACATGATACAAAATAAGAAGGAAAAAAAAACCAAATCAGCAGTCGCGGCTCCGCCGCCTAAGTAGTTGAAGAGCACCATGACGGCAGAGCATTTCTCCCTCATCGATCCCTCCTCATCATCCCTTCTTCACCGACCCCTCCCCCTCCCCCCTCCTTCCCATGGCCCATGTCGGAACCTTTGCCAACAACGTCCTCGAGAAGAACAATACACAACACCTCAAGAAAGGATTAAGAGGGTTCAGAATAAATTTTTACCTTGTTTGCTCGTCCTTAGGGTTGGAATCACTCCCTTGTTTGCTCATCCCTAGGGTTTGAGTTGCTTGGACGAAGAAGGGAAGCTCGATGGTCGTGGCTCGGACGAAAGAGAGCTTGGATGGAGAAGAAGGAAGCTCGACGGTCGCGGCTCGAACGGAAGAGAGCTTGGACAAAGAAAAGGGAGGAAGCTCGACGGTCGCGGCTTGGATGGAAGAGAGGGAATACCAAATGAAAATGCGCAGTGGGAATACCAAATGAAATATGGGCGCTGGCGGTGGGGATTGATTTTAGATTTTAAGTTTAATTTATAAAAAAGAATTTATACTATTTAAATATTTTTATAATAAATTTATGAATCAAAAAAGTTTGGGATCATAATGGTTATGATGGTGAGTATTTTTTCTAAGGTTCCCGGTTCAAATCCTTCTATCTACCTATTATATATTTATTTTATAAAAATACTAAAATATTTTTTTATTTTATGAGAATTATTTATGCCTATCTTACATAGATTTTTTTTAAAAAAATGTGGATCAAGAATAACATGTTTTACTTTGACTTGATGATGAATCATAATAGATTAAAAATTATTGACTAGACATGAGTATTTGTATTATGAATTGATGTATCTAAACTTATTTGTGAAAGTTTAGGGATCTTGTGAAATTATTGTATGATTTAGAAATTAATTTGAAATTGAGGCATGTGTTCACTTTCTCAAGTCTAACTATAATTAAGACTTAGCCATTGAAATAGACCATTGACTATGTGTATTCGTGAATAAGTTCCTTTCAAGATAAGTTTATCGATGCTTACCACTATACCACAACAATGTATTTTTCACACATCAAAGTATATTTCCTTTTAGATCGAACCAGTAAGGTGATCATGGGCAAATGTATGTGTATCAGCATGTTATTCACTCAAAATTATGTTTTCTTTCCAACTAAGCTAATGAAGTCATTATTGACACATATGTACATAAAGGCATCTCATGTGTGCAGGAACAATTTTTCTTTCAAGCTTAGATAGTAATGCAATCACTAGTACATGGTATCATTTGGCATATTTTCTTGTTGAGTCAAAGGTAGTCTTTTTTTCAAACTTGGCTAATAGATCAATCACAAACACACAATTATATCAACATGTTTAGTTAAAGGCTAATTTGTTTTAGTCTTCTCATGAAGCTCATCATGATCAATCTTGCTTAAAGTAAAGGATTTTATTTTAAAAATTAATCATTTAACAATTTTAAAAATTAGTATTATTCATGAAAGCATGCCTTTTTTTAAGTATATCATAAATTTGATAAATTACTTTGTTATATGATTCATAAATTATTTTATCTAAATTTATAGCTAAAATATATTTTTTAATTTTCAAACTTTCATTGAAAATTTATTTTAATACTAAAATTTTTTGATGAAAAAAATTCCTCGAAAAATCGTTTGCAAAATTAATTTTTGAGGGATTTTGCAAGGGATTTTTTGATGATTTTGCAAGAAATTTTCTAACATAAATGGATTCTTTGTTAAAAAATTGATAAAAAAATCCCTTGCCAATTAATTTTGTGAGGGATATTCAGAGGTATTTATTTTTCATTAATGGGTCCTTAGTAAAATTTTTGATGAAAACAATTCCTCAAAAAATTCCTCGCAACATTAATTTCTGAGGGATTTTTTGAGGGCTTTTGCGAGAAATTTTTTGAGGGATCGTTCTAAATAAATGGCTTCTTTCTGAAAAAAAAAAATTGATAAAAACAATCCTTCAAAAAATCCCACAAAAATTAAATTGTGAAGGATTTTTTAGGGATTTCCTTTTTATTAATGGGTCCTTAGAAAAAAATTTTATGAAACAAATCCCTTAAAAAATCCCTTGCAAAATTAATTTTTAAGGGATTTTGCGAGAGTTTTTTCTTGATGATTTTGCGAGAAATTTTTTGAAGGATATTTCTATAATAAATGACTTATTTATAAAAAAAAAAAAAAAAATTCCTCGCAAAATCCCTCAAAAATTAATTTTACGAGAGATTTATTTTTCATTAATGGGCCCTTAGAAAAAGATTTTCATGAAACAAATTCCTCGAAAAATCCCTTGCAAAATTAATTTTCAAGGGATTTTACGAAGGATTTGTTTTATCAATTTTTTTTTTTTTACAAAGAAGCCATTTATTATAGAAACATTCCTCAAAAAATTTCTTGCAAAATTATCAAAATAATCCCTCATAAAATCCCTCAGAAATTAATTTTGCAAGAGATTTTCCAAGGGATTTGTTTCATGAAAATTTTTTTCTAAGGACCCATTATTGAAAAATAAATCCCTTAAAAAATTCCTCGTAAAATTAATTTTCGAGGGCTTTTCAGAGGGATTGTTTCTATCAAATTTTTATATTAAGAAGCCATTTATTATAGAAATATTCCTCGAAACTTCCTCGCAAATCATCAAAAAAATATCTTGCAAAATCCGTAAGAATTTAATTTTGCGAGAGATTTTTTGAGGGATTTGTTTCATCAAAAAATTTTACTAAGGACCTATAAATGGAAAATAAATCCCTCAAAAAATCCCTCACAAAATTAATTTTCGAGGGATTTTTTGAGGGATTATTTTTATCAAATTTTTTAAAAAAGCCATTTATTATAGAAATATCCCTCAAAAAAATCATTGTAAAATTACCAAAAAATTCCACGCGAAATTTCTCAGAAATTATTTTTGTGAGGGATTTTTAAGGGAGTTTTTTCATCAAAAAATTTTACTAAAGACCCATTAATGAAAAACAAATCCCTCAAAAATTAATTTTCAAGGGATTTGCCGATGGATTTTTTTATTAAATCTTTTTTACAAAGAAACCATTCATTATAGAAATATCCCTCGGATAATCGCTCACAAAATCTCTAAAAAATTAATTTTGCAAGGAATTTTTTGAGGGATTTGTTTCATCAAAAAATTTTACTAAGGACCCATTAATGAAAACCAAACTCCTCGGAAACTCTATCGCAAAATTAATTTTTAAGGGATTTTTTGAGAAAATTTTTTATTAATTTTTTTTATGAAGAAGCCATTTGTTATAGAAATATCCCTCAGACAATCCCTCACAAAATCATCAAAAATTATTTAAAAATCTCTCGAAAATTAATGTTGCGAGGGATTTTTTAAGAAATTTTTTTTATAAAAAATTTTTACTAAGAACTCATTAATGAAAAATAAATCCCTTAACAAATCCCTCGAGGGATTTTTCAAATGATTTTTTTATCAAAATTTTTTTATAGAGAACCCATTTATGTTAGAAAGATCCCTTGAACAATCCTTTGCAAAATTAATTTTACGATGAATTTTGCGAGAAAATATTTTTTGTCAAAAAATTTATATAGTAAATATTTTTTATCAAAAATTTCCTCAAAATTGCAAGAGATTTTTTTTCTTGATAAAATTCTTCGGTAAATCACACTTTTCTAGTAGTGAAGAAAGACAAGCTCCTCATTTATTAATAGAAATTATTTACAATGAAGAGTTTAGAATGTACAATAGAGATGACAATCAATTTGCAGCCTATGTGTATCCTTAATCTTTTTAATTGAAATATATAGTTTTAGAAGTTCAAAGAATAACAGATTTTTTAGGGTAACAATTGATAAGGATGAGGTTTCAAAGTAAAGATCCTATAATTTCTTTTTTTCCATAAATATTTCCATGCAAGAAGAATCAATTAATTCCATGATGGTATCTATGAGCGAAAGATATCTCTTCCTCCAAAAAAATTACATATGATGTAGGTTTTAAAGTTTGAATTAATATGAAAATGATAGTACAATAAAGGCCATGACTCCTTAGTAAAAAGACAGTTCAAAAGGGTGTAAAAAGTTATATCCAAAAAAACCTTATAAAAAAGTAACCTGAATTAAGGTTCATCCCTTCTTTACATGCATCTCACTTAAGCCTATTACAAAGGTCTAGCTAAGCAAAGATTTTTGTTTTGTTTTGTTAAGTTAGTTACTTTCTAAACTAGTTTATGAGAAGGCCACAGAAGTACAGAACACTATCCTAGTTCACTAATTTAATTTTGAATGAGCTTTTGCTTAAAATCTTTCAAGGAGTATCACAATCTTAGATGGACAGACAAATAAGAGTAAACCTTTAAGGTTTAGAATTGATTATGTTGATCTCATGACGGGATGATGCAATTCGATGTTCTTTCCATTATCTAGTTCTAAAGGAAAAATATTAAAATATTTTTTTTAATAGTGCTATCATATAGATTAGGTAAAAGAGAATGAAGTGGAGTAGAGATTAGCCACGGGTCTTCCTAAAATTTAATCCATTTTTTATTATTAAGCTTAAAAGAAGTGTAATTTTATAAACTCTTTGTATCTTGAGCAATTTTTTTCAAACCAAAGAAAAGGGAGGCCTTTCCAATTCTGATGCCAACTTTCCTTTTGAAATAATATTATGCTTGATTCACAAGGTTTTTCTATATATGGGGTGGATGAATTCAATGAGATCAATTTCCAAACTACTTGGCTAAGAAAGCTTTGTTAAAGGAAGATACATCTTTCATTCCTTGATCTCCTTTTTTTCATTTGCAAATTATCTCCCAATCCACCATATAGTTGAAGCTACTAATATGCTTTCCACATATGGTGGATGTTCTTATAAACCCATCTAGGCAATTTGAATACCAACAAATAATAAGATGACAAAGCATTAAGCATAGAATTTATCAAGTGAATCTCAAGCCTAATGAGAGAACTTTTCTTTCCATGAAACTAATTACCTTGTTTGCTTTTGTTTCAAAAGGGAGGGCTCAGCTTGCTTGAGAAGCTTCCAAAAATAAAAAGGTTGGCCAAGATAAGAGAATGGCAAGGCATCCTTCTTATAATTTAAAATAAAAGGAAAACACTCTTCTTCCACAATACTAGTATTTTGCCTACAAGAAAGCTTTTATGAAAATTTATTTTGAATTCTACTATACTCTTAAACCCTAATAAAATTGCTTTCATAGCCACTAAAGAAGACTCTTTAATAGTATTGAAAAAAAGGGTGCCATTAGCAAATTGAAAACTATAACCACCTTTGAAGCATGGAAGATGACCTATCATTTCTATAAGATCATGGGAGCAAACCTTTTTCAACATTCTTGAAAGCACATTTGCAATTAATATGAAGAAAGAAGGAAGAGTGGATTACCATGTGTGAGACCATTCATATGCTCGATCTATTTGTCTAGCTTGTCATTAATTATATGAGTAATGAAAGAGAAAGAAGAAAAAGCTTAGATCCATTTAATCTATATGAGGGAAAAGCCTTTTGCTAGCAATAGTTAGAATAAAGAATCCCAGTTAATATTATCAAAAGCTTTCTTGAAGTTTAGGTTGCATACAAGTCTTTTTATTCATCCTTTCCACAATGGGTAAGAATTTCATGAGCTAATAAATAATGAAAAAGGAAGAAGAAAGAGCTCAAATCCATTTAATGTATTTGAGAGAAAATAAAAGCCTTTTGCTAGTAATAGAGAAAATAAAAATTCTAGTTAATATTATCAAAGCTTTCTCAAAATCTAGCTTGCATACAACTTCTTTTACTCCAGCTTTCCTATAATGGGTAAGAATTTCATGAATTAATAAAAAGTTTTTATGACTGACCCATTTTTGATAAAAGTTGACTAAGAGTCATCAATTAAGAAGAGAAGGAAGGTAGCAAGTTTGAAAGCCAAAATTTTGGATAACATCTTATAAAGGTTGTTAAGGAGACTTATTGCTTGAAAGTCTTCAATAGAGGTTGTACCATTTTTCTTGAAAAGAAGAGAGTAAAGTATGTAAAGTTGAGCATTGATAAATCAAGAGAGCCTTCAAAAAGCATCCAAAGAAAGCGATGAGATCATCTTTAATGATGTCTCAAAGCTTTTGACAAAAAAAAAAAGGAGAGAAGAAAGCCATTTGAGTTGGGCACCTTGAATCTAGTTAGAAGGAAATTTGTATTTTTGATCTCTTCCATTAACACATGTTGGCACAAAGGGAAGAGATTTGGGGATACCTTAAAGAAGTCACTCTAGTCTATCTCAATCACCAATATATCAAATTTTTTTATCAAGATTTTTTAATTAAAAAACTAAAAAAATTCTTTCTTATTGAGAATACCGATAATATCTCCTAAGAGTTTCTTCTTCAATGTTTTGTTCGCAGCCGCTCTACTAATTGACCACTTTCTTAAAGCTATAAAGATCATTATCGCTCAAGAGATTTTATCAATTTATGAGAATCACATCTTTAGAGTTGGGTTCAGCCATCTTTAAAATATATCAAAAAATTTAAATTCGAACATAATATTTAGAGTATAATAAGAGAACCAAATTTGTATAATTGCATATGTTATTATGTATATTTAAAAAAATATAAAGATAATTTTACATTTGAAGGAAATAATCAAATTTCAAGAAACGGCTCAAGCCCTATAACCTCACAGATTCATGGAACATGAGTGAGAAATGTTTTGCGAGGCCTCAACAGGTGCTGTGTTCACAGCTTTCAGCCTGGCCGGAGAATTTATGCCCACTGTGAGCACGTCAATGAACAGATTTCAGCTGGCATGGTTTGGTCTAAGTTAGGACTTCACTCATATTATAATGGAGTGTGGTTCCAAGAACAACCCGTATTCTTGGATTACAGCCCTGTTTGCGGAAGTCTTTAAGTTTTCACTCTTGCTGTTCCGGCTAATGCTGGTCGATGTTCGTTTAATCGATCGTAGAGAGGGACCATGGTTGCAACATATATCCAATTCCCAGATCAAATCCCCCCCAAAAAAAATTATATAGACACACACACGCACACGTTGGGTTGCAATACGACATGATCCGAACTAATTGTTAAGTCCAATAATAGATCTAAGCTTGATCCGTGAGAAATTGGATCCGGACTAAGAAGAGCCTCCACCCAAGCGAATCCATTTGTAGGCAGGCCCATAATTTTGAGCGCCCAACGATTTTAGGATACATTTTACATTTTGTCCCAAGCTTTGTCCTTGATTACGTCCAATTGCATGTTAAACTGGATTGACGTGTTATAAACTTGTAAAAATGTAATCAACCTTTTAGAGATGACGTCCGAGTGGACGGAACTCTTCTTTTACACATGGAATATTGCCAATTTTTCTCATGCATGCAACATCTACTCAACTCAACTCATCTAAGCCTTTTCCCAACTACATGGGTCAGCTACATGAATCTGCTTCCTCCACTCTACTCTATTAAGGACCAAGTCAACATTTAAATTACAAATAGTTATATCTTTTTAATTATTTTTACCCATGTTAGTTTAGGTCCACCTCTACCTCTATTCTTACCATGAATTATTAAAAGATCATACTTTCTAATTTGAGCATCTAAAGATTTATATTGTATATGTCCAAACTACCATAATCTATTTTCTCTCATTTTATCTTCAATTGAGCATACTCCTATCATTTCTCTTATATGTTTATTTCTAATTTTACCTTTTAAAGTTTTACCACATATCCATCTTAACATACGCATTTTTGTTACACTTAATTTATTCACATGTTGTTTCAATATTTCTCAACATTTTGTTCTATATAGCATAGTTGGCCTAATAGCAGCTTTATATAATTTTTATTTTAATTTTAATGGGATGCATCGATCATACAATACTTCCGAAACACTCATCCACTTAATCCATCATGCTTTAACTCTATGATCACATCTTTACCTATTTCACTTTATTGCTGGATAATTGATCCCAAATACCTAAATTTTTTACTCCTTGCTATCTCTTGGCTTGCAATCTTTATTATTTTTTCATTTATATTTTTACTCCCATTAAAATTATATTTCGCGTATTCAGTTTTAGTTCTACTAATCTTAAAACCTTTAGATTCTAAAGCCTCTCTCCAAATCTCTAGCTTAGCATTTAATCCAAATTTAGTTTCATCAATCAACACTATATCATCTGCGAATAACATACACCATGGGATATCATTTTGAATATGTTTGGTTAATTCATTAATAATTAATACAAAAAGATACGGATTTAAGGCATATCCTTGATGTAAACCTACATTAATTGAAAAATTACTAGTTTGTCCTACTATTGTTTTAACAATAGTTATTACTCTATCATACATATCTTTTATCAATTCTATATACCTTTTGGAAACTCTTTTTTTCTTTAAAACCCACTATATTATTTTTCTAGGTACTATAACATATGTTTCTCTAAATCAATAAAAATCATAAAAGGTCTTTTTTTCTTTTCTCTATATCTCTCCATCAATCTTCTTAATAAATAAATAGCTTCCATGACATAAATTTAAATTGATTATTTGACACCAAGTTTTAGCTCTTAATTGATTTTCTATTACTCTCTCCCATAATTCAATTGTATGACTCATTAGCTTAATCACTCTATAATTTGCATAATTTTAAATATCTTCTTTATTTTTGTATACGAATATTAATATGCTTTTTCTTCAATCATCCGACATTCTTTTAGTTGCTACAATCCTGTTAAATAATTGGTTGACAGCATAACTCCAATTTCTCCTAAGCCTTTCCAAACCTCTATATAGATCGCATCTGGTTCTAATGCCTTTGCATTTTTCATTTTACTCAAAACCTTTTTAACCTCAAGCATGCTAAATTTACGAAAAAAATTTATGTTCATTTGTTACTCCTAGGTTATCACATCCTTTATCCTTAAATTTACTAAATTATTTTTATTTAATAACTTTTTAAAATATCTTCTATCGTTCTTTTATCTTTTCTTCTTTTACTAAGTTTCTTTCATCTTCATCTTTAATGCATTTAATATAGTCAAGATCTTTTATTTTCTTTCTCTTAGTTTTGCTAATTTATATATAGTCTTTTCACCTTTAGTCTATTATATAAATCATCATAGGTTTTAAGTTTGGCATTACTTACCACTTTTTTAGCTTCTTTCTTTGCATTCCTATACTTTTTAAGACTTTCTTCATCCCTATCCTCTTGCCAAATTTTATAGTTTGTCTTTTTAAGTTTGATGACAGCTTGAACGAGAAAGTTTTTGCATTTTACTCTAAATTTTATTTTTATCCATATGTTTACTACCATTATCCTATGTTGTGAGGTTAAACTTTATTATGGAATAACTTTACAGTTTTTTGCATGTTATTTATCTATCTTTCTAGTTAAGAAAAAATCTATTTGACTTTTATTAGATTCACTTTTAAATGTTATTAAATATTCATCTCTCTTTTTGAAACAAGTGTTTGCTATTGTTAGATCATACGCCACTGCAAAATCTAATAAGCTCATGCCGGCTTCATTCCTATCTCCAAATTCATATCCTCTATGTACCATTTCATATCCCTTCCTTTGTTTACCTACATGTCCATTAAAATCTCCTTTCAAATATATCTTTTCTTCTTGTGATATTTCTTGCATTACTTCATTTATGTCTTCCTAAAATTATATCTTAGTTTGTTGGTCTAATCCTACTTGTGGTGTATATACACTAATTATGTTAATTATATTATTCTTAATTATAAGTTTTAGTGATATAATCCGATCTCCTTTCCTATTTATCTTGACAATATATTCCTTAAAATTATTGTCTATAATTATTCTTACTTCATTTTTATTTTTATATTTTTAATATAATATAATTTATATCATGTATTCTTTATTTCTCTAGATTTTCATCCACCCATTTAGTCTCTTGTAAGCATATTATATTTACTTTTCTCCTAATCATAGTGTCCACTATCTCCATAGTTTTACCTATTATTGTTCCTATATTTCATGTTGTTACTCTAAGCTGACTATCATGGACTAATTTCTTTACCTGCACTTATTCGTAGTGCAGGAACCCTTACTCATTTATCACCACACTCGGATGTCGGTGTGGCGCCCCTTGCCCAATTTTAGATACATCCAAAGACAGATGCAACACGTCTCTTAATAGAAACATCCTAGCCCTTCACATAGTTTGATTTATCATATTCATGTTTTAAGGTTCTAACAAAATTTTACGCTAGCTGTTAGCTACCTAATGCAATCCTCCTCTTTTATTTGGACTTCGAACCGGCCTTGGCAGAGTTTCATGCCTGCAACATAAATCTCAAAATAAAAAGGTAAAGCATTTTATTTGTAACAACCCAAGTTGTTTTTTTTAAATAAAAATTATTTTTTATATTCCTTAATCTAAATATAAGTATTGAAGATTTTCTTAATGCATCATGGATGTGGCATTAAACATTTATTAGTATGAGTTTTCAAATTATTATTTTTTATTTATTACTCTCATGTTGGGTAACTTTTATAGGAAATTAATAATTAGGCACCAAACTTTTAGTCTTGGAAAATGAATTAGCATAGTAAAGGATATAGGATAAAATTGCTCACCAAGAGAGAGAAAATAACAAAATTTGCTAAAAATTTGATGCCAAAATATAATATGATTATTATTTACATTCAAGATTAATCGATCACTAGCATGCATATTATATATATATATTAGATAGTTTAAACTTTAGTTGATTAATTTATGATGAGACTTAAAAAGACTAGAGTTAATCATTTACTACTCAAATAAGAGATAAGTAGGAAAACATTCGGTTGGAATTAACTTTCTAAACATATTGGTGGATAAGAAAAGAATATATTGAAAATCGCTATAAAAGTTATCTAAATAAAAAGTATAATTTAAAAAATAATAAACTAAAATAACTCATCTTTCCCTTCCATATCCTTACACAAGACTATTAAAAATTTATTTGACACCATAAAAATTTATGATGGTGCCTGTAAATTTTTTATATCTTAAAACTAACAGTTTACTGAAGCAAAGTACTAATTTACTTCAAATCACATCTTAATTTTGATATATCAAAGACATAGTCAAGTATTCTTCCTTTTATTTTTATTTTTTCAGTGCTCCACCTTATTTCATCATCCTTTTCATTTAAATTAGATAAAGATTGATTTGATTCTTTCATTTCATCCCATTTATATTTATTGTGAATCTTTTAATTTTCATTTTTTAATCAATAATTAACATAAAAATTCATTGCCTTAGCATGAAAATAAAAATACTGAAATGTGAAAACAAGGGTATACCTTATATCGACTCTAAATGAAAAGGGTGGCGGTTAGTGTAAATGGGAGCTGACTGCTGAGACCATATGATCATGGTATAGTGTTTTCGACATCATACTTCCAGAAGCGCTCAAAACATTTAGAATTATGACTATTTTGAGAAAGAAAATTCATAAAATTTACTTAAAAAAAAAGAAGAATGAATTTACTCAAGATAGACTTGTATTTTCTAATATTCATATTATACCAATTAGTATACTGCATATGGAGCGTATGTAACGTTGGAGATAGGTCCTGATGTGACCAGTGATGTGGCCAATAAAGTCACAGGAGTAATCATGGCAAAATCAACCACGTGGCACCAGCGCAGCCCTGTCAGCCCCGTATTCTCCAAGGCGTACCGTGGTGGCCCCGACCTTCCCAGGTCAGCTCCGTCCGCCCCGGCTTCTCCAAGGCATGCCGTGGCGGCCCTGACCTCCTAAGGCCGGCTTCCAGCGGCCCTATTTTCTTCAGGACGCGCCGTGGCGGCCCCGACCTCCTCAGGTCGGCCCCGTCCGCCCCGGCTTCTCCAAGACACGCCGTGGCGGCCCCGACCTCCTAAGGCCGGCCTCCGGTGGCTCCGTCTTCTTCAGGGCGCGCCGTGGTGGCCCGACCTCTTAAGGCCGGCCCCCGGCGACCCCGTCTCCTCCAGGACGCGCCGTGGCGGCCCCGACCTCCTAAGGCCGGCCCCGGTAGCCCCGTCTTCTCCAGGGCGCGCCGTGGCGGCCCCGACCTCCAAAGGCCGGCCCCCGGCGGCTCCGTCCTCTCCAAGGCATGCAGTGGCGGCCCCGACCTCCTAAGGCCGGCCCCCGGTGGCCCCATCTTCTCCAGGACGTGTCGTGGTGGCCTCGACCTCCTAAGGCCGGCCCCCGACGGCCCCATCTTCTCCAGGGTGCGTCGTGGCCGCCCCGACCTCCTAAGGTCGGCCCCGGCGGCCCCGTCTCCTCCAGAACGCGCTGTGGCAGCCCCGAACTCCTAAGCCCGGCCCCCGGTGGCCCCGTCCTCTCCAAGGCACGCCATGGCAGCCCCGACCTCCTAAGGCCGGCCCCCGGTGGCCCCGTCTCCTCCAGGGCGCGCCGTGGCGGCCCCGACCTCCTAAGGTCGGCCCTGCACCTGTTAAAACCACCAACCATCTGACCCGCTCAGACTGGCATCTCCTGAGCACGCTATTGATGGGATCAAACCCACCTACCAGCCGATTCCGCCGACTGATGGGACCTGGCTCACCAACCACTAGCTCTCTCTCTCTGATGGGACAAGACCCACCAACTAGCCTAAGCTCACGTAACCCCCACGTGTTCCACAGGCATTCCCTTCTCGCGGAATGTCATGCGCCCGAACCCATGCAGATTTCAATGGCCTATAAATGGGTAAGTCCACAAGAGATTCAGGTACGCTAACATAAGCACTCCCTCACTTTTCCATCCAGAGAGACTCCACTTCTAAGGGTTCTCTGGACCTGAGAAGGCTCTCTCGAGCCTTCCTTCGGCTGTGACCTCAATCACTGACTTAGGCATCGGAGGGTCCTCACCAGAGAACCCCTCCAATCTTGGGACTTTTGTAGGTCATTCGGCTGCCCGAGGATCTCGCCAGCAGCCAGATCAAGTCTCCCGGCGCTCCATGTCTACGGTCGTGCGTCATTAGATTGGCGCGCCAGGAAGGGGGTGCAAAGAAGAACCGAACCCTACAATATACTTCTCTTTTCTCTCCCTCTCCAACTATGGTGATGACACGAGCTCAGAATGCCTCAGTCAGTCACCCTGGGGGGCATCTCCCCCCGGCTTGGCAGCAGGAGGAGGCCAACCTCCCTGCCGCCGACCCTTCCGTTACTTCCCCACAACTAGAGGTGGTTGCCCCAGCCGCAGAGCAGCTGGCATCTCTTACCCAGCAAGTCCAAACTCTCACCGCCATGGTCCACGGACTTCAGCAGCAGCAGTCCGTGGCCACCCAACACCAGACTGCTCCACTTGCCAGTCAGCAGTCGGCAAGGGAAGGTTCTCCTCGGCGAGAGGCCGGTCACCGTCAGGTTTCCCCTAGGAAGCCTCGTCGCGAGCCTTTAAGTGGCCACGGTCCCCCGGTTGTGGCCCGAGCAAGCTTCCTCTAGAGCTGCACCGCCATGAGGAACCAAAACGGAAGCCTCACCCTTCGTGTCCTTCTCCTCCTTCTTCTTCTTCTTCTTCATCCTCCGATCCATCTCGGAGGGCCCCGATGATCAGCCGCCAGGCGGAGGAGCTCCTGGATGAGTACAATCGGCGTCTAGATGAGCTTGCTAGGAAGATCAATAATCAACCGAAGGAAGAATATGACACCCATCTTCCTTACACCCGTCGGATACTGGAGGAGCCCATCCCCATCAGATTATGTTTTCCTCAGATAGATCCGTACGATGGTACGACGGATCCCCTCGATTACCTCGAGAGTTATAAAGCTATGATGCAAGTCCAAGGTACTATGACCCTCCTCTGCAAGGCTTTCCCCGCCACTCTACGGAAAGCTGCTAGCGCCTGGCACTCATGTCTGTCCCCCTAGCATCGACTCTTTTCGAGAGCTGGAAAGGCCTTTCTAGCGCATTTTGATGCCTGCCGGTGATCCCAAGAGTCGCGGACATCCTCTTCTCCGTCAGCCAGAAGGAAGGGGAGTCGCTGCGGGACTTTGTGGCCCGGTTCAAGACCCGCCCTTGAAGTCTACCATCTGGACGATGCGGTGGCAACGTTAGCGCTGAAGCGGGGGCTCCTTCCATCCCACTTCACCTTCTCTTTGGACAAAAAGCCTCCAAGCTCCTATTCTAACCTCCTTATCCGGGCTCAGAAGTACATCCGTGCGGATGAGGCCGATTTCACCCGCCGAGAATCCTCAAGGAGCTCCAGCCGCAAGCCTGCTCGCCCAGAGCCAAGTGAACCTTCTCGACCCCGCGGCCCAAACCGCCCCGACGGTCAGACCGCGAGCATCGAGGCTCGCCCCTCGGGAGGGCAAGCTCACACCTCTTCTGGCTCCTCGCTGTCATATCCTTATGGAGATTGAGGGCGAATGTTACCTCCAGTGGCCTCCTCCCATGAAGAAGGGTACCCCATGCGACAAGAGCCGCTACTGCCGCTTCCACCGGGATTATGGCCACGACACCGATAGTTGTTACAACTTGAAACACGCCATCGAGGAGCTTATTTGACGGGGCTACCTTGGGAAGTATGTCCAGAAGGCACCACAACCACTGCTAGCACTCATGGGACCTCCACCCGCTCAGGCCACTATTGACAATGCCCCCACGGAGCGAACGGTCGGAATGGTGTCTTGGGGAGCAGCTTCCTCACCCAAGCGGCCGAGGGGGAGAGGGTGCCAGGCGACGTGATTCTTGGGGGGGGGGGGGATCATCAATGTGAAAATGTAAACAATGAAGGCGTTGTCATCTTTATGACGTTTGCCAAACACCCTGTAAAAAGGTACTAATTGACAGTGGCAGCTCAGCTGGCATCCTTACCTATGACACATTTATTAGGATGGGATTATCTCTCGACTCTTTTCGGCCCGTGGCGACCCCTTTGGTCGGATTCACAGGGATTCAGTAAGGGTTAGGGTGAAGTATCCTTGCCTGTGATGGCCGGAACGCCGCCATACCAAAGCACAGTTATCATGAAGTTCTTGGTCGTACGAGTACCCTTGGCATATAACGTCATCCTTGGGTGCCCAGGCTTAAACTTATTGGATGCAGTCATCTCCACCCGACGTTTGCTAGTGCAGTTCCCTACTAGTGAAGGTGTTGGAGAAATGAGAGGCGAGGTCAGCTCGGTCCTGCCTTGCTACCACAGCGTCAAGCCCTCTGGAAGCCGAGCCGGTCACAGAAGCACCTGACCCTAGGGAGTCCAGCGTGGGGGGAGAACCGACCGAGCGGCTCTTAACTTTTCCTCTTGGAGATGACCCGATGAGGACCGTGTGCATCGGTGGACTCCTTCCCCAAGAAGATCGTGATCGCCTTTTGACTTTTTTGTGGGCCAATTTGGACATATTCGCTTGGTCGGCATCCGACATGCCCGGTATTCCTCTTGAGGTGATCACCCACAAGCTTAACATTGATCCAAAGTACCGCCCAGTCCGTCAGAGGAAGAGAAGTTTCGCTCCTGAGCGGCAAAAAGCTATCGATGAAGAGGTCAACAAGCTACTTGCCGCCGGCCATATCAGAGAAGCGCATTATCCCAGATAGCTGGCCAATGTCGTCATGGTGCGAAAGGCAAGCGGAAGCTGATGAATTTGCATCGACTTCACTGACTTGAATAAGGCATGCCCGAAAGATAGTTTTCCTTTGCCCCGGATCGACCGGCTGGTAGACTCCACCTCAGGCCATGAACTTCTCAGCTTCATGGATGCCTTCTCGGATATAATCAGATAAAGATGGACCCGAGTGACGAGGAGCACACGTCCTTTATGATAGAAAAAGGCATATATTGTTATAAAGTGATGCCCTTCGGCCTCAAAAATGTGGGAGCAACATATCAAAGGTTTATGAACAAGGTCTTCCAGGATCAGCTGGGCCGAAATATGGAAGTCTATGTGGACGACATACTGACAAAAAGTACATGTGCTTCCGACCATGTCCTTGACTTAGAGGAAACCTTCAACAACCTCCGCCATTTTCAAGTCAAGTTGAATCCAAAGAAATGTGCCTTTGGCATCACGGCAGGCAAGTTCCTGGGCTTCATGGTGACTCAGCGAGGGATTGAGACGAACCCTGAGAAGATCAGTGCTATCCTCGATATGAGGCTGCCGTCTAGCAAGAAGGAGGTGCAGCGACTCACAGGGAGGGTGGCAGCTTTAAGCCGTTTCCTCTCTAAGTCAGTCGAGATGCCTACCCTTCTTTAAAGCCCTGCAGAAGGTGAACAGCTTCGAGTGGATGGGCGACTGCCAGGAAGCCTTCGACGGGTTGAAGGTGTTTATGTCTTCCCCACCGCTCCTGTCTAAACTGAGGGATAGGGAGAATCTCTTCCTCTACCTCACTGCCTCTCCAGAAGCCGTTAGCTCAGTTTTGGTGCGTCTCGACGCTGACGGGACCCAGAGGCCTGTCTATTATGTGAGCAAGGTGCTCCACGATGCGGAGGTCAGGTACTCCAGGATAGAAAAAATTATCTTCGCCTTGATCGTCTCCGCGCGGTGTTTCCGCCCGTACTTTCAGGCCCATCCCATTGTGGTGCTCATGGACCAAACCCTTCGAGCCATCCTGGCTCGTCCGGATACCTCAGGCCGACTCGCCAAATGGGCCATCAAGCTGGGAGAGTTCGATCTTTCTTTTCAAGCTCGACCCGCCTTGAAGTCCCAGGTCTTGGCCGACTTCCTGGTCGAGTGCACTTGGGCCGAGGAGCCGATCGAGGGGGCTCTCGCAGAGCAACCTGTTTCCAAGCCAGAGGACGATGGGGAGTCTTGGATCCTCCATGTGGATGGCGCCTCAAATTCTCAAGGAAGCGGCACCGACCTCATTCTTGCGGGCCCTGACGGTGAAATGGTGGAATGTGACCTCCGGTTTTTGTTCGAAGCCACCAACAATCAAGCCGAATATGAGGCCTTATTGGCAGGCCTGAGGCTCACTCGAGAACTTGGAATAAGGCGCCTCAGAGCTTTCACTGACTCGCAACTTATCTCCGAACAGATCAACGGGGAGTACGAGGCACGTGATTCCGCCATGACCCGGTACCTAGACAAGGTCCGATCCCTAGTTTCTCCACTCTCTTACTTCAGTATCAGCTATATTTCTTGGAGCAAAAACGCCAAGGCCGACATCCTTTCCCGCCTGGCTACCTCCACCAACAACATTACAAGGGACGCCTTCGTCGAGCACCTAGAAAGGCCCAGCATAGAAGACAGCGAGGAAATCCTCCTGGTCACCTAAGAGCCGACATGGATGGATGCCTATGTTCGCTATCTCACAGACGACACCCTCTCCGATGATCACAATGAAGCTAGACTACTTAAGTGGAGGGCCTCCAAATTTGTCCTCGTAAACAGACATCTGTACAGAAGGTCATTTTCCTACCCCTTACTCAAGTGGGTGAGACCTGCCGACGCCGATTATATCCTCAGAGAAATCCATGAGGGCATCTGCGAGAACCATCTGGGGAGCAGGTCCTTAGCCCAGAAGGCCCTCCGACAAGGGTACTTCTGGCTCACTATAAGAGATGATGCAGCCAGGTTAGTCCAGAAGTATGATGGCTGCCAGCGTCATGCACACATTCAGCACCAACCCTTTGTTCCTCTAAATCCGCACTCGGCCCCGTGGCCCTTTGCCCAGTGAGGGATGGACATCCTTGGGCCATTCCCCTCGGCTTCAGGACAGCGAAAGTTCCTAATTGTCGCCATCGACTACTTCACTAAAAGGGTTGAGGTTGAGGCGCTGGCCAAAATCATGGAGTGCAAGGTCAAAGCCTTCTTCTGGAAGTCGATCATATGTCGCTTCGGCCTACCGCACACCCTCGTCACCGATAACGATCACCAGTTCGACAATGCCACATTCAGGACCTTCTGTGATGAGCTGGGCATCCACCACTAGTTTACCTCTGTCGGCCACCCCCAAACTAATGGGGAGGCCGAGGTCATGAACCGTACCATCCTTAAAGGGCTCAGAACCCGGCTGGACGGATCTAAAGGTCGATGGGTAGAAGAGCTTCCTAGTGTATTATGGGCCTACCACACTACCCCAAGAGCTCCAACATGCAAGACCCCATTCAATCTAACTTTTGGGTCCGAGGCGGTCATCCTCATGGAAATTGGACTGCCGAGCCCGCGTGTGGAATCCTATAACCAGGAAGATAACCCCACCCAGCTAAGGGCAAATCTCGACTTCATTGATGAGGTGCACGATCAGGCGCGGTTGCATATGGCTGCTTTCCGCCAATGGACAACCAAGTATTATAACGCCCGAGTCCGCCCCAAGGTATTTCGCCTTGGAGATCTGGTTCTAAGAAAGGCTTAGGTGTCCAAGCCATTGGAAGGGGGCAAGTTGTCCCCCAACTGGGAAGGTTCTTACCGCGTCACCAAGGCGTTACGTCAAGGAGCGTACCGAATTGAAGAGCTCGATGGCCGACCTATCCTGCGTACTTGGAATGTGAGCAATCTCCGCCAGTATTATCAATGATCTATCTTTTCATGATTTAAATAATAAAGGATCTCCTTCAGCGCTGAAGTCGTTTCTCCCCTGCACCCAAAGGCCAGATCTTGCAAAAGGACCTCGCCAGCATCGCGGCCCATGGGATACCACTCGGCCTCGGCACGACGGTGCCCCCAAGTCGTTCAAATCCTAAGGCTCCATAACCGGTCGAGTCGCCTCTTACGGCGGTGAATATAAACCCCCGAGGCGGTTCAAAAGGACCTCGCTAGCATTGCGGCCCACCAGGGCTCCGTAACCACCGAGTCTCCCCTTGCGGCGATGAATATAAACCCCCGAGGCAGTTCAAAAGGACCTCGCCAGCATCGCGGCCCGCAAGGGCTCCGTAACCGCCGAGTCGCCCCTCACGACAGTGAATATAAACCCCCGAGGTGGCTCAAAAGGACCTCGCCGGCATCGCGGCACGCAAGGGCTCCGTAACCGCCGAGTCACCCCTCGTGACGGTGAATATAAATCCCCGAGGTGGTTCAAAAGGACCTCGCTGGCATCACGGCATGCAAGGGCTCCGTAACCGTCGAGTCGTCCCTCGTGACGATAAATATAAACCCCCGAGGTGGTTCAAAAGGATCTCGCCGGAATCGCGGCCCGCAAGGGCTCTGTAACCGCCGAGTTGCTCCTCACGGTGGTGAATATAAACCCCCGAGGTGGTTCAAAAGGATCTCGCCGGCATCGCGGCCCATGGGATACCACTCGGCCCCGGCATGGCGATGCCCCTGAGTCGTTCAAATCCCTAAGGCTTCGTAACCGGTCGAGTCGCCCCTCGCGGCGGTGAATATAAACCCCCGAGGTGGTTCAAAAGGATCTCGCCGGCATCACGGCCCATGGGATACCACTCGGCCCCGGCACGGCGGTGCCCCCCGAGTCATTCAAATCCTTAAGGCTCCGTAACCGATCGAGTCGCCCCTCGCAGCGGTTCTTAAATCGTCGAGGCGATTCGAGAGGAACCCGACAACTCTTAAACCTCAGGCCGCCTTCTGAGGCTTGGGAGGCCTCTGGCAGCCATGATTCTATCTCAGCAGTCTCTAAAAGAGCTAGGCGTTCGCCCCAGCACCAGCCTCGGGCTTGCGCTCTGGCCTCACCATAGTCGACCCCGCTCCGGCTCTTCCCATCAAACTCGATCTCGACACGTCGCAACAGTCCAAAGACAGAATTTGTCGACGTCTCGACTAGAAGGGCATCATCCAGTTTCACACCACCCCCGGAGGACTTTGCCCACTGGCGCCACCTTCGAAATTAATCACCAAGGTACCCCATGGGTTCAATGGCTCCGCGCCCTTTCAAGCGGATTCCTAAGTTCTCAAGTTTACCTTGCGTTCGGCCGCCGCAGAGATAGACAACAAAAGAAAGCTTAAAAACCCTAAATGGCTGCGGCCGGCGTTAAGTTACCTCGACTACCTACAAGTCTACTCAGCGGTGCAAACTCCTGTGAACCTGTTTGGGCGCCACCAGATATGAATACTAGAATCTGCCGCAGCACTTTCAACGCAAATGACGCCTTACAATGGGGGAACAAAACATTCAGAAAATGGTTCTCTTTCCATTAGTCGCTTCAATGGTTACAAAATTCGACCTATGGTCGGGTACAAGGGAAAAAGAAAAGTACAAAGTTTCCTAAGGCCCATTTGGCCCCGGCTCCTCTCCGGCCTCTTCCTCCTCCGCTGCCTTCTCGTCACCAGGACCTTCAGGCTGAATCTTTTCGAGGTCGGAGCTACTGATATTGAAGACCACGTACACTTTCTTCTTGCAGAATTCAAAGCCTTTTGTATAAGCGTCAAAGCTGGCCTCCAAAACTTCCTGCTCGAGCTCCGCCGAAGCCTTAAAGTCGGCAATGGCCTTGGCCCCGGCCTCCTGGATGCGAATCTCCACCTTGGCCTAGACCTCCTGAATCTGCGCTTACGCCCTAGTCTCGACCTCCCGGACTCACGCTTCGGCCTCGGCCTCAGCCTCCTTGGTGCGTGCCTCGGCCTCCCGAGCCTTATCCTCCGCTTCCTCGGCACGGGCCCCGGCCTCGCTGGCATGAGCCTCCGCCCCGGCCCACTGGTGGCCAGCATCAACTGCTACTGCCTTCGCCGTGCCAGCTCTCCCCATCGCTACCCGAGCCTCGTCTGCCGCCGTGTCGGTCCGGTCTTCTGCAAGCTAGAGCTGGCGGCGAAGCTCCTCCGCCTCGTTCCTGGCCGAGTCCAGCCTGGATGAGATGAGGGAAAGCTGGGACACCGCCGTGGAGGCACGAACGCCCTCAGCTTCGGCTTGGCGTTTGGCCTCCTTCACCCGGCCGCTTAGGTCCTCCTCTCGGACCTTGGCCTCCTCCTGCTGCCGAGCCAACTTCTCGGATAGTACGCGGGCTTGCTCCTTGTATTTGTTGGCCCGCCTAATGGTCAGCGCGAGCGCCTCCCCTGTATGAGTTGCCGCTGCGTGAAGGGCAAAGGCCTCGTTGGCCAACTGCACCAAGAGGGCCCATCAGCCACATATCGAAAAAAGTAGGGCAAAAGGAGGTTACGTTCAAAAGGTTACCTCGAGCACGTTGACCATAACCATGTCGAGGATGGCGGCATGGGATTGCCTCCCTATCTCCTTGTTAGTCGCCGAGGTTCTCGCTCTGGATAGGAGTGCCGCGGCCCGCGCGGCATCCTTCGTGGTGGATAGCCTGGACACCAATCGCGGTGGTCCTCCCAACGTCTCGTCCACCGTCCGCTGAGTCAAGCAATGCGCGGATTGCCGGGACGAGCTCCCCGGCCCGGCCTGCTGCCCATTGGACCTCCTCGCCCCGGCACTGGGGCTCCTAGTGGCGACCTCTCCCTCTCCGAATGTGGAAGGCGCCCTCTCCGTCTTTGGCTCAGCGGGAGCTAGAGGGCTTCTAGCGACTGCTACCTGCCCCGCCTCAGCAAATTCGATGGCAACAGGGGCTTCCTCTTCAGGATCCAAGACAACCATGGCAGTCTCGGTGGTGGCAAGGATCTCCCCCTCTTCCGTCTCGACCCCGGCTGGCCCGGGGACTCCCCCTTCAGCCGGTGCCTCCCTGGTCGGCTTCTCCACGGGTGACTGGACTGGGGGGCTTTTGGTGCCTCGACCGGTTTGGCGCGAGCCTTCGCGCCCTCTTGACCGGCATCGCCTGCTCGTTGGCCGCTCATTTCTTTTGGCACGCAAGGGCCTCAAATTTCTCCGCAGAAAACTTCATGGCTGCATAAAAAATAAGGGTTAGTACGCAAAAAGGAGAAAAAGGAAAAAATTTCTATAAAATGGGTGAAAGCCACGTCCGACCGAGGGCAAGAAGAAAGGATTTCTGTGCTCACCAACTGCCGGAGCCAGCTCGGCCTCGTACAAGTTCTCCTCGGACAGGAGGTCCTTATAGGAAGTAATCTGGGAGTTAGAGAAATGATGGAAGAGCTCCTCATCCTTATCACTTACGGCTGAATTTTCATTGGAGCTCACGTCTGGTTCCCCCCATTCGGTCCTCACTCCCTCTACATGGGCAAAAAGAAACCGAGACTTTCACCACCAAATCTTGGACGGAAGACCCAATGGGAGAGCCTTGCCCGGCCTGGCGGTAAACACCCATCAGGCCCCTCACCCTGGTGGCGAAGTTTGTAAAGAGCCTGGAATAAGGATAGGCTGGCCGCGGACCCCTGAAAATGGCAAAGGATGACGAAGGCGCAGAAGATCCGAATCGAGTTCGGAGTCAACTGCGCCGGTACTAACCTATACCTATTCAAGAGGTTCAAAAAGAAGGGATGAAAAGGAAGTCGCAGCCCGCACCTAAAAAACTCCTCGTACAGAGCAACTCGTCCGGGAGGACGGAGTTCACTCTGTCTTCAGGGCCAGGTGCGGACAAACGAATGAAGTCTAAGACCTTATACATAGTCCTAATGGCCTCTACCTCCTCAAGGGTCATGGTGGAGGCGATCCCCCTCGGCCCCACCGGGTCAAGGCTAGTTGCTGGAGAGGGCGCCGGGCGGCGGATGGAAATGGGAACGGCTCTCACCGGAGAAGAGGACGGATCTGCTACTGGTCTCTTACCCTCTCTAATAGCTTTACGGTCCATGGATCAAAGGTTGAAGGTAAAAAATGAAAACTAACCTAGGGATTTGTTAAGAAGATGAAGGTTGAAGGTCTCGGGTTGCAAGGAAGCTCGAGAGGGAAGAAGGCAGAAGAGCAATGGCAGTATAAAACTCTCCCTCCAGGCCCTGGAGGCGTCTTTTATACCCCAATTTCAAACCAACCGCCCCAAGATCGGCCACGTGGCCCTCGCCTATTACGCCGCATCCCAAAGCGCCGGCCTTTTGCCCACGATCAAGGCACCCCGCCTCGATTCCACCAAGGAGCGGAGTCTCCGGCCAATAGTAATGCTTGAAGCGCGGAGCAGCAATGATGACTCTTACCTTTTTTTCATCCTTCAAGAAGCACCCTCTCAAATCGACGGGGATCGACATCAGCGCCCACCTACCGCATGATTACGAAAGATCTTCGAGGCGACGTCGCTTCGGGAAGGCGCGCCGATTTGCCCGCCATTTAAAGTGCCCAAAGTCAGTTATCATAGCCTTTGAATTTTCACACTCCTATCGCCCAAAGGGCGACTGGCACGTGGCCCTTCACACTCAGGAGCGGGGGGGGGGGCATCTGATGTGACCAGTGATGTGGCCAATAAAGTCATAGGGGTAATCATGGCAAAATCAACCACGTGGCACCAGCGCAGCCCTATCAGCCCCATCTTCTCCAAGGCGCACCGTGGCGGCCCCGACCTTCCCAGGTCGGCCCATCCACCCCGGCTTCTCCAAGGCATGCCTTGGCGGCCCCAACCTCCTAAGGCCAGCCCCCAATGACCCCGTTTTCTCCAGGATGCGCCATGGCGGCCCCGACCTCCCCAGGTTGGCCCCGTCTGCCCCCGCTTCTCCAAGGCACGTCGTGGCAGCCCCGACCTCCTAAGGCCGGCCCCCGGCAGCCCCGTCTTCTCCAGGACGAGCCATTGCGGCCCCGACCTCCTAAGGCCGGGCCCAGTGGCCCCGTCTTCTCCAGGGCGCGCCGTGGCGGCCCCGACCTCCTAAGGCCGGCCCCCGGCGGCCCCGTCTCCTTAGGAGGCACCGTGGAGGCCCCGACCTCCTAAGGCTGGCCCCCGGCAGCCCCGTCTCCTTCAGGAGGCACCGTGGCGCCCCGACCTCCTAAGGCCGGCACCCGGTGGCCCCGTCTTCTCCAGGGTGCACCGTGGCGGCCCCAACCTCCTAAGGCTGGCCCCCGGTGGCCCTGTCTCCTTCAGGACGCGCCGTGGCGGCCCCGACCTCCTAAGACCGACCCCCGGCGGCCCCGTCTTCTCTAGGACGCGCCGTGGTGCCCCGATCTCCTAAGGCCAACCCCCGGCAGCCCTGTCTTCTCCAGGACGTGCCGTGGCAGCCCCGACCTCCTAAGGCTGGCCCCCGGCGGCCCCGTCTTCTCCAGGGCGCAACGTGGTGGCCCCGACCTCCTAAGGCCGGCCCTCGGTGGCCCCGTCTCCTCCAGAACGCGCTGTGGTGGCCCCGACCTCCTAAGGCCGGCCCCCGGCGGCCCCGTCCTCTCCAAGGCACGCCGTGGCGGCCCCGACCTCCTAAGGCCGGCCCCCGGCGGCCCCGTCTCCTCCAGGGCGGCCGTGGCGGCCCCGACCTCCTAAGGTCGGCCTTGCACCTGTTAGAACCACCAACCGTCTGACTTGCTCAGACTGGCATTTCCTGAGCACGCTATTGATGGGACTATAACCACCTACCAGCCGATTTCGCCGACTGATGAGACCTGGCTCACCAACCACTGGCTCTTCCTCTCCGATGGAACAGGACCCACCAACTAGCCCAAGCTCACGTAACCCCCATATGTCCCGCAGACATTCCCTCCTTGCGGAATGTCATGCGCCCGAACCCATGCAGATTTCAACGTTCTATAAAAGGGTAAGTCCACAAGAGATTCAGGTATGCTAACATAAGCACTCCCTCACTTTTCCATCCAGAGAGACTCCACTTCTAAGGGTTCTCTGGACCTGAAAGGCTCTCTCGAGCCTTCCTTTGGCTGTGACCTCGATCACTGACTTGAGCATCGGAGGGTTCCCATCGGAGAACCCCTCCTGTCTTGGGACTTCTTGCAGGTCATTCGGCTGCCCGAGGATCTCGTAGCAACCAGATCAGGTCTTCCGACGCTCCACGTCTGCGATCGTGCATCATCAGGTCCCATAGAATTCCTGTATATACTGTGGCAAAAAAAAATGAAATTATATTTAGATGGTTGCTGCTAAAGCAAATTTCAAAGTTACTATGCTGAGAGGACAACGTACCTAAGTTGCTGAATTATGAATGATAATAAATTGCCATCTTTATAGACCAAAACAATTCGAAACATGATCAAGCTTATGCCTAATATTATCTTAAATATCAATAAACTACTTAAATTTTTAAATGTAGGTTTATCAAGTGAAAAGATAAACATGCTAAATATTTCCCTCATCTTCCTTCTTATTACCATTGCAAGCCTTATTGGTAAGTTGATGTCCAAATCAAGGTGGAACCTTGTTCCCATCAATGGTGTAGCAATTGGGCCCTGACCACAGTAATTGGGCTTGGCTTCTCCTCTACGAGACATGCCTACTGAGTTGGATCATCCAGGGCTACAAATCATTAGACCTTCTTCGCATCGAATTGGGTCAGTCACGCACAGACACAATCAAATATGTCACAACTTAAATTTTAGCATAAATAGATGAATTGATCAAGCAAAACGCATCATAGTAAAAGGCTATATGAGAGTATTGATGGGAGATCCATGCCATAGTTTTTGAAAAAGATGACGCGTACGTAGGTAAGGAAAAGGAAAACCAAATGGTTGCACTGAATTATAGCTTCTTTTTAAAAGAAAATAATATAGTAGCATTGCAGACGGACTCGTCTCCTCGCATACAATTTAATAGGATTTATCGCTCCTCAAGGACAAAATCAGCCATTTATCTGGCAGTGAGAAAACGGCGGTGTCTTTTATCAAACGGACAAATTAAGGTTCCGTCGCCGTGCCGATGAGAAACCCATCAACTCAACCTTTGATCCGCATCCGCCCAACAAGGTGACGATTTGGATCCAAGATCTGGTCAAAAGTTGCCGCTGCCGATTTATGGTACATCTAGAATGCCAGCTTTTTCCCCCCAACAGTCTCGAACCGGTCGTACGCTCCGGTTCACATGCTGCGGCCCGGAATCAAAATTCCGAGAGAGGACCCACGGGATTATTTGTTGTTCGGCGTGGGGACAACGCCAGCAGTAGATGGAAGCCGTGCCTGCCGTCTTTCCGCTCCGGGCCTTCCCTGCTGTGTCGCGTTTCGACTGGCGCCAAGGGCGGCAGTTTTGGCGGGGAGGAGGCTTCCCGCGGGTTTCTCTTGTTCGAGATCCGCGCCTTTTGGCGCGAAACGGAGGTTCGCCTCCGGCTTTTTCTTTATATATATATATATATATATCCTCTCCTCCCCTTTCACTTGACTTGATTTCTGGGATACCCGCGGCGCGGGGTGAATGGATAGCAGCAGAGGACATGGGGCCATGGGCCTGTCTTATTAGCTGTTATCCTCCATCACCACGTACCATCATCGACACGCGTCCTCTCAGGTCTTTTTCTGGGAGGGACGAGGGCTCGCAGCTCGCACGTTAACGTTGTCTAGTTTATTAACAACGGGTAATGCATCTTCTCCACCTCAAATGCCTACTTTAATGAGGTGCGTGGGTTTGTTATTGTTAGATGGCGTGGGTCCGGTTTTCATTTCCAATGGGTTTGGAGAGGCCCACAGGTCGGAGAAAGATACTGCCATCACTGACTGGAAACAGTGCATGAGAGAATGCGCCCTTCAAGTTGTTGTTGGTACAGCGGAGGGCGCTGGGAAAGGGTTAAAGCGGATACCGACCTTGAACTACCGTTTTTCAATCTCTTTCCTGACATAGGCTTAGGGGCTGCTTGGCTCTCCAAAAAGGCATTTGCTCTAATTAGTGGAAGCATCCTACAATAATCATAGACTTAAAAGAGATCGATCGATTTGATGTTTATAACAAAAATCTATTTTTAATTGCTCTTTTAAACGAATGATTGCGGTAGGCTGACAAGGGCAGTACGAGGTTGGCTGAAAGTTTGATTGATTAAAGATTTGCAAATATATATATATATATATATATATATATATATATATATATATATATATATATATATATATATATATATATCTTTGCAAATTTTATTAGAAGGTTAGGATCATCGTTGCTCGTACTAATATATATTATGTTATGTTGGTAAACTACTAATGCTGTATTAAGATTCAATTTATGGTATGGCCGAATCTTTTTCTCACTGGATCAAGTTGAATAGAATTGTCTTGTATGGCTCGACAACAATTTTGTATCTCATCCTCTTGAGAGCAAGCGCTGCAAAAAGATATATGCTGAAAAAATCTTGATGCTTATGTTTGGTACCTGATGTGGCTGATCCAATGTCGTTAGAGAACCATGAAGGAAGCTGATAGAGCCCCGCTTCGACCTCAAGGCCCATCTCAACCTCCGCATCGGTAGCGGTCCATTCTCATCTCGGTGTCGGTCTCGACGTCGGCTCCGGCCCACCTTGACCTCCTGGTCCATCAACATCCTACCCCAAGACCCCTTTCAGGCTCGGCCATATATGAACAGTGCCAGGGGTCGGCCATGTATGAACAGTGCCGGGGGTCGGCCATGTATGAACAGTGCCGGGGTCGGTCATATATGAACAGTGCCGAGGGTCGGCCATGTATGAACAGTGCCGGGGGTCGGCCATGTATGAACAGTGCCGGGTCGGCCATGTATGAACAGTGCCATGTGAACAGTGCCATGTGAACAGTGCCATGCAAGTGAACAGTGCCATGCAAGCGAACGGGCTTCAACTCCAAGCTGCATCTTCTGTCCCAATGGCTGCACTTTGGGGCCCATACGCCTAACTTTATCACTCATCGTTGTCCGCGCGGGAATGCAAAAAAAAAGATGACGTATGGGACACGTCTGGCAAGCGCCGTAGCAGTTAGCCATGCCCTGCAGCACCCCATGCTTCACGAACATCAATTAATGCTCTGACTAGTGACAGCACCCCATGCTTCATGGATATCAGTTCCGACACTTCACCCATCAAAGTCATCATTATGGAGCCTCAACCACTCAAGCCAGACAAACTCTTAAGCGTCTATAAAATGGGTAAGAGGGACCCCTGACCAAACAACACACTCATAACACTCCTAAACGCTCACACAGAGAGAGCTCCTCTCTGGGCCTCTCTCTCTCTTTTTCTCTTTCGAGCTTCCTCAAGCTCACGGCTGATGCCCAGACCACTGACTTGAGTGTCGGAGGGTCCCGCTGGGGCCCCCTCCGGCCCCCGGGACTTGCTTGCAGGCGCGAGGAGCTCACTGGAGGAGACGACCGCACGCTCGAGGCCGATGATTTGGCGTCATCAGTACCCTCTAAAAATCTGATGTGGCAGGCATCTGATCGACTTCTTATATCACAGGTCATAGCTAAATCATATAATAAAAACAACTATTTTTTTATTTTAATTTTTTTAAAAAAAGAAAAAAAATGAATCCATCACGTTAATGTGAACAAGAATCAAATAATAATAGTGATAATTAATGCGAATCCAATTTTAATTTTTATATGAATTAAATAGATAAAAGGAATGATTATTTTTAATTTTATTTTTTGATTATAACGAAATTTAATTCAATTCTGATTATGATTTTGATTTAAATTTTAATAAAATTTTAAATTTGTACTTTTATATTATTTTGCCGCGAGTCTCCTGTAAAGTGGGTGAATTCGTACTTGGTCATCTTATGCTGTGGAGGCTAAAGGTCTGTCGGGGGTATCTTGGCAATATGGCGCACCTCTGCAGTCAGGATTGATACTTTTCATCAGTGCAATCAGCATATTGGTCTCATGATCTCTGAGGGATCTTCTGCCCCCTGGTTTCTATCGGTAGTTTATGCTAGCACGGACTATCGGGAGAGAAGAATTCTTTGGTCTGAACTGCTTTCCCTCCTTGCTCAAGGTGTGCCGTCTATTGTTGCGGGGGATTTCAACTGTATCACTGAGGCTAATGAAAAATGTGGAGGCAGACGGGTTTCAGGCTCAGCTGATATCAACGAATTCAGAACTTTCATCGGCTCTTCAGGGCTTATGGATATGGGGTATTCGGGATCCCAATTCACTTGGTGCAATAATCGGCAGGGGTCTGCTCGAGTATGGGAGAGACTTGATAGAGCCTTGGCCAGTCCCCAATGGCTCCAAAGATACCCTATGGTTACTGTCACGCATCTTCCTAGGATTGCTTCTGACCATTTCCCTATTTTGATTTCTACGGAGGCTGATCATATTTTGCGGAAGCAGTTTAGATTTGAGCAGTTTTGGACTGGTCTTTCAGCTGCTCATTCTATTATTTCTCAGATCTGGCATATTCCTGTTAGGGCAATGCTGTCTATCGGTTATCTCGTCGGTTTAAGATAGCCAGACATAGACTATCCAGATGGAATAGGAATGAGGTGGGGGATCTGGTTAGACAAGTGGAGCAGGTTGAAAATGATATTAATATTCTGCAGGCTAAGGAGGATCACGAAGGTTTTTTGGCGGACTTGGATCTCTCTTTCCTTAGGGATTTGCTGGCTCGGCACCACTCCCTTTTGCGGCAGCAGGAGATGTTTTGGTGGCAGAGATCAAGGGCTCAGTGGATTTGTGATGGGGATCATAACACCAGATTCTTCCATCAGGCCAATCTCAAGCGGAGAGCTGCTAATCGGATTCGGAGGTTAGTTGATGAAGGGGGGCATATTCGGGAGGATTTCCACTCTATCAGTGACCTTCTTCTTCGTTTTTTCCGGGCTCGATGGGCTGACTCTTCTGGTGATGGGGACCCGGTTGTGCAGGTTCCAGATTTTAGGAAGGTTTCCTCTCTGGATAATGATATGCTTGTCAGGCCGATCTCTGCGGACGAGATTAGGGCGGCCCTGTGGGAGCTTGGTCCGAATAAGGCCCCTGGGCCTGACGGGTTTCTGCCTTTTTTCTTTCGGCACTACTGGGATATTGTTGGTCAGGAGGTGGTCCAAGCTATTCAGGATGTTTTCCGAAATCGACACATTCCTTCTGAATGGAATCGAACTTTCATTACCTTGGTGCCCAAGAGAGTGGATGCTTCTCTTCCGCAGCACTTTCGGCCCATTAGCCTCTGCACTATTGTATAAAATATGTGCTCGTCTCTTAGCTCGCCGCCTTTGTCTGGTGATTCCTCGTCTCATATCGGAGGAGCAGGGGGCTTTCATTAGAGGGAGGTCTATTTCGGACAATGTTCTTATTGCTCAGGAGTTCATGCATGCTCTTCATAGAGCTCTGGTCAGACGATGTCTTATGGCTGTTAAGCTCGATATAGAGCGTGCTTATGATAGAATGAGCTGGGTTTTTTTGTACCGCTCTCTTCTGGAGTTTGGGTTTGATGAATTATTTATAGAATGGATTATGGCGTGCATTCACAAGCCCTCCTTTTCTCTAATCATCAATGGAAACCCGACTAATTTTTTCCACTCTAGTGTTGGTCTCAGGCAGGGTTGCCCCTTATCTCCTTTGCTGTTCATCCTGGCTGCTGATGATCTTTCTCGTGCTTTACGTCAGGCTCAGCAGGACAGGCGGATTGCCCCGGTTATAGCTGGTTCTGAGGGCCCCTTTGTCTCCCACCTCCTGTTTGCTGATGACTGTATCCTCCTAGGCCATGCTTCTATTGAGAATGCAGCTTCCTTTCATTCTATTATACAGAACTACTGCCAGGCTTCAGGTCAGAAGGTCAATTTTTTGAAGTCTTCTATTTGTTTTAGCCCGAAGACCTCTAGATCCACTAGAGAAGCCATCATCAGGTTGTCGGGTATCTCCACTCAGACTGATAGATTTATGTATTTGGGGATCCTTATAACAGGGAGATGCCCCCGTTGCTCTGACTTCTCCGAGATCGAGAGACGGGTGCGCCTACGCATTGAGGGATGGCAGGTGACTGGTCTTTCGATGATGGCTAGGGTTACCATTATTCGATCAGTTCTTTCCTCTCTTCCCCTGCATATCCTGTGAATACAGCCATTCCGATTACTTGCCTGAAAAGGATCGAGAGATGCTTCCGTGATTTCCTATGGGCTTCTGGTCAGGATGGTCATGGGATTCACCTCTTATCATGGGATTTGGTCTGCATGCCTATCGGGAGGGTGGTCTCGGTATCCCGTCTTTGATTGTTAGAAGGAAAGCCCTTATTGCCAGACATGCTTCGAGATTTCTTCTTGAGCCACATTGTCTCTGGAGCTCTCTGATGCGTATTAGATATGGAGAATGGTCGGCTACCATGCAGATATCTGCTCCTCGGGGTTGTTCCTCTTTTTGGAAGGAGGTCTGTTGCTATGGTCAGGCTATCTTGGACAATATCTCCTGGATGATCGGAGACGGTTCTTCGATTAATGTTATTCAGGATACCTGGATTTCTGAGCTTCCTCTCTCTCGGTGGCCCTCCTTTATTAGTATTGAGACCCCTCCCAGTTTAAGGGTTAAGGACTTGATCTCCTCAGACCCTCCTGCTTGGCATATCCCCTCGGTGACCAGATTGTTCGGTGCTGAGCTTGCCCGGCGGATTTTATCGATGCCTCTTCTTCCGGGTTGATCTTCTGATGCTAGACTCTGGCAGAGATCCTGTCTCTCTAAGGCTCCGACCAGGGATCTGATGATGATGTTTAGACCCCAGCCTCAACGCCTAGAGGACGCAGCATGGATTTGGAAGCTTCCTACTATTCCTAGAGTTTAGTTATTTATCTGGAAGCTTCTGTGGGGCTCTCTTCCTACCTGTGCTCTCCTATCTCGGAGAGGTCTTCCTATTCAGTCGATTTGCCCGCTATGCAGCTTAGAGGAGGAATCTATTGAACATGTTATTTTCATCTCCCCACTGCTAGACGGGTCTGGCTTATGATGGGATATCCGTTCAGACATAATGGCTCGGGCTCCCTGCTTTCTTCTTTCCTTCTGGACCTTCGGAGGTGCCCTCAGTATAAGAAAGGTCTCTGGGCGGTCACAGCTTATCAGATTTGGCTAGCTAGAATCAGCTTATTTTCTCTGATGACACTATTTCTCTTTACAAAATTGCCAGGAAGATCAGATTATTGGCGGCGGACTGTGCTCGTATTGGTTTTGATATCTCTGGCCACTGGGGATCCCCTGCTGCTTCGGCAGCGAACCGGCATACGGTTTTTATCTCATGGGAGCCCCCCCTCCAGGGTTTATCAAAGTTAATTTTGACGGGAGTTCCGTTGTAGAAGTGCAGGTTCCGCGTTTATTATCAGAGGTCCTCATGGTGACCTTTTGGCGGCGGGAGGTTTTGGTACTCTTGACTCCTCTGTCCCCATGACTGAGCTTCAGCGGCTTGGGCGGGTATTTCTTATGCTGCTCGGGTTCTTCATGCTCAGAGGCTTTGCATTGAGGGCGACTCCATGTCGGTTATTTCTTGGATTCAGATGCAAATTACCCTCCTGTTCTTTCTAATCCTATTTTGTTGGATATTTGGGCAATTCTGCGGGAGATTGAATGCGTCCAGACCAGGCACATATTTCGCGAAGCCAACTCGGCAGCGAATTGGGTTGCTGCTTCTGTGGCTATGCTTTCTGGTCCTTGGATTTTGTCTCCGGGTGACCCCTGCCCTACTCCTTTGCAGCAAATTTTGTATTCTGATTATCTGGACTGACTCGCGCTCGACTAGTGTGATCGTTCGTTTATTTTCAAAAAAAAAAAAAGAAAAAAAAAGTGGGTGAATTAATAAATGCAGCATGGTATATGGAAAGCAAGCGAAGAAGATTCAGCACGCGTGTTTTTGACACGTGGGAGACATGGTCACGAGAGATGCCTTCTTCAGTGAGGGCTTGTGGGCGAGCCAATAAATAACTGGGCAAGGGACCGTGATGCATAGCGTCTCATTTAACTCGTCAGGCCGGTCAAGTGGCCGGCGTGGGTTCCAACTGGCTCTGCGTTTCATGGATAGGATTCTCTTTTTTTTTAAAATAAAAAATAAAAAATAAAAAATAAAAAAAATTTGTCCAAATAGAAATAGATGCATGTATGTACCCCGCCAACCCAAAGTCAATAGAAATATAGAATACTCTAGAGATCCAGAAGGAAGGCGATAGAAAATATTAAGACGGGGAACACGGTTCACAATTACCCTTCAGACTCTTTGCTTTCATAATTCATAGCCACGACACGGCTCGGCAATTATAACATAGTATTCCATCAGATGTGGACTATTGGAAAGCATCTCATCAGATTAATTTTCAGATTATTAACGCACAAGTAGCTGATCCTTACCGATCTTGGGAACATCTGGTGATATTTTATTTTTGTTCGTAGAGGATGGACGAACATTATGCGATACCAATTCTGGAAATGAAGAAAATCTTAAAGCTCTCGTTAACTTTTGGTGAAGCTGGTAGTGTAGTCAGGTGACATGCTAAATTATTATTCTCACATGACCATTTCAAGCTTGCTTAAAATCTAAAAGGACGTATTCTTCTTTTCAAGTTTATTATTCTCAAATGACCTTGGATGAGGCCCGGTGTAGAATCGGTTTTAGCCTAGGTAATGGCCAAGCTAGGTTTTTAATATTTGGTACATATTAGTAGATAATACGTGACACTAGTTCAAGCTTGCTTTAGAATGGCAACGGTCCGGGAATGATTCGAAACGGCCTATACCGGTTCCATCCCCGTTAGAAAAAATTTTTCATTCTTCGTTCCGTTAAGCCGTTATAGTTAACGGGACCGTTTATATAAAAAAATAAAATTATTTTATTAAAATTATAATTTATTAAAAATTAAAAAAATTTTTTAAAAATAAGATAAGGACCAATCGTGAAAGAAGGAAGAGCAAGAAACGACTACGTGAAAAAAGGAAGAGCAAGAGTCAGGAGGATAAATTCAAACGTATCTTACTATATATATTTTAATTTATTTTTAGTTTTTAATTTTTAATATATGTATATATATATATTAAAGCTAACGGATATGGGATGAAAAAATTGGGATGGAGCAAAGAATACCGTTCTCGAATCGTTTACCCATTTAGCCATTAATGAAAAAATTTCGTTATCCGTTAAACCATTTAGACCAAAGATTTTTCGATCCATTAAAAATGGTACCGATCGGATAAATGATCAAACAAAAAAAATTGCCATCCCTAAGCTTGCTTTAACCTATGGTTGTCACCTAGCCTAGCTTAGACATGCATGTGACATCAATGGTAAGGCTTATAGTTAGATAAGATCCGATGTATAACTAGTCATAGTTGTCGGTGACAATCGAATTAGATTTATAAGACGTGATTCTTGATGGGGCCAGTGGGCCCCCATGGGCCATAATGACAGCATCTGGACTTGGCAACTCGGCCTTCCCTCCGTCCGCCATTTTTTCTCTCTCCTTCGCCTGGAGCCAGCTTCCCCTTGGCCTCGTATGGCTTCGGCCTCGGGTCTTCCCCTCAGCTCCATTCGGCCTCGATACTCAACTGTTTCTGCCGAGCCCCCTTCGGCCACCTCAGCCTCAACCTCGGCCACCATGAACAGTGCTCGGCCATCTTAGCCTCGGCCTCGGTCCCAGTCGGCCTCGGCTCCAGTCGGCCTCAGCCCCAGTCGGCCTCGGTCCCGGTCGGCCTCGGCTCCAGTCGGCCTCGGTCTCGGTCGGCCTCGATCCTAGTCGGCCTCGGCTTCAGTCGGCCTCGATCCTAGTCGGCCTCAGTCCCAGTCGGCCTCGGTCCCAGTCGGCCTCGGCTCCGATCGGCCTCAGCTCCGGTCGGCCTCAGTTCCGGTCGGCCTCGGTCCTAGTCGGCCTCGGCCAGCCTCAGTGCTCGGCCATCTCAGCCTCGGCATCGGCCATGAACAGTGCCATGACTGCAAAAAGGCGACATAGGGGACGCGTCTGGCAAGCGTCGTAACGGTCGGCCACACCCTGTAACAGCCTGCGACAGCTGTACAAACCAAAATAGCATCTGCTAACCAGCTGCAGCCACCTACTCTGACGGAACATGGCCTGCAGCCTGACATATCACATGGAGGTAAGCTCCACTATTGCTTCTATCAATTAATGCTCCGACAAGTGATCATGCCCCAAAACTGGCAGACTCCAAGCATCAATAAAATGGGTAAGGGACCCTCGACCAGAAAACTTTAAGCAACGTGAACTCACTACACTCATAAACGTTCATTCTTGCTCACAGAGAGCTCTTCTCTGAGCTCTCTCTCTTTCTCTTTTGAGCTTTCTCAAGCTCACGGCTGTTGCCCAGGGCATTGACTTGAGCGTCGGAGGGTCTCCGCCAGAATCTTCGGTCCCTGGGACTTTTTGCAGGCCTTCAGACACAAGAGGCTCGTCGAAAGATTCCAGATTTACTGGAGAAGACGATCGGATGCTCACAAACGTTTGAGGACGGTGATTTGGCATCAATAATTCTTATTTAAGAATTAGCTTGGATACGAGGTGATAGTCAGATAAGATTTCTACGCAAAGCAATGATATGACTTGATCATTTGTATACATTTTTAGCATGTCTTAATATATCGATACGACTGGATTGCATGTATGCATCTACAAAGTGCATTAGCATTACTGGTATGGCCACATCACTAGTATATATTCTTGTCATGATGATTTTAGATGTAGCATTTGAGTGATGTACTCTAGTGCCATGAGTAATAAAAGAATAGATATTTCTTATATTTGATGCATAGTTTTATATTATATATTTATAATATAATTTATTTTATTATTATATATAATAATATATAAATATTTTACTGCATATTTATATCTGTATGTAAAAGGATTACTGTTGAATTATGAGCTTATATCATATTCTTTTCAAGCTTGAGAATTTGGTGACAGATCTGGATTTGAGGCTACTTGAGAGGAAGACTTTGTAGCTAGATTTGATTGTTTGTTAACATTTGTATAAATAATTCCTTACTTTTGAGGATAATGAATTATATGTTTATTTATAATTATGATTTGAGTTATGGATATATTGAGGATAATCAAACATTGCATGCCTTTAGAGTTTTACTACAAGGGTATACAACTTTGTCACAAACCCTTGACTTATATAGCAGGTTTAAGGCATGAAAAAAAAGTGTGAAGATTTTATGAGCCCAAACATATGTGCATTTATATATTTTTCTAATTGTAACATTAGACTACTTCCCTCTTAGTTTCATTATAGTGAAAATAAGGTTGAACAAGAAAGGGGAATAAAAAAATCTTACAATGTTGGGGGAGCTAAAAGGATTTAAAAATATTAAAAATAATTTTTAAAAATTAAAAAGACATTTAATTATTTATATAAAATAAAAATTATGAAATAAAATCTAAAATGATTTATGCAATAATAACAAGGTATTAACGATTGAATATTTAAAAATAAATAAATAAAATTTTTTTAAAAAATATTATCATGGAAAATTAAAATGAAATGATATTTATAATATAAAATATAAAAAGAAAAATGACTTTACTAACATTTGACCATATTTTACTCTAACTTTTCAAAATAAGAATACCAAGCCGTAGATCTAAATTAATATTACATTTCAAACCAAGGAATATATATTTCATTAAATTAGAAATACAATTTATCAAAATTTGGTGTCAATAAAATTAAGCTTTCTTTGATATCAATGTGTTAGATCATTAATCTAACATTGGGCTTATATGTAAAATAATTATGTATTGCGGACTGTCAAATAAGGTTAAGCCCAATTAAAAATGATCTGCTAAGGTTTTGATGATTTGGGCTTTAATATATCTGTTAGGGTGTGAGCATTTAATGTATAGAGACCTAAGGGGTGATTTATATTTTTATGAGAGGCTAAAATAGAAATATCAAAAGATAAGGAAGTTATCTATATATAGCACGTACAACTTTCTTCTATGAATCTTAGAAAGAAAATCCTAGAGAAAATTTTAAAGGGCTCTTCGAAGAGTAATAAATGATAAGGATATGGAAGGCTAACCGCACGGCCTTGGAGAGTAATAAACAATAAGGATATAGAAGGCTAAGGTTCTAGAAAGCAATCAAATAATATGGATTCAGGTATACTTTCATTTATTGCTTATTAATTCTTGATGATTAAACATGAATGATTCTTAGGTTTTTTAGTAATGATTTTCATCAAAGGTTTAGGTTTGATTTTCAATAATTGATATCAGAGCTCCTTTTTATATTGAATCATTGGGAACAAATTTAGTTTAGTTTTTTTTTTAATATGGATTTAATTACTTTGGATATATATATATATATATATATATATATATATATATATATATCTGATTTCCATCTGAGTGGAAGGGGAGAAGAGAAGTCTTGGTGCCTTCTTTTGCAAGCGAGTTCCAAATGCGAAACTCGTTTGGCCTCGCTGCGCATCCCGCATGAAAAAGGCTATGGCTAGCTGCCCACGAAAGCCTCTCATCTCTTAGGTAGTGTTTGAAATAGGGATAAGAGGGGATATCCAGAGGATATCCCCTCTTATTCCCAAAAGCCATAACTATAAGGGATAGCAGGGAATAAAGTTAACCAAAGGGATAATCCATGGTTAACCATGGGATATCCCCTCAATTTATTCCCTAGAGAATGCAGGAATAGCTGGTTATCCCTCCAAATAAGAGTAAAAAAAGGTTATCCCATGGATTTACCTTTTTGCATTTGATATGATCAATGGGATAGCCAAGGGATATCCCTAGGGATAGCCAGGGGATAAATTCTATCCCGTACACTTATCCATGGATAACATTTTCCTATCAAACACTACCTTAGAGAAATGGCTCCATCTTCTTGAGTTACAAAAATCTTGGGTGGGTTCCTGTCCTTTTCCTTTCCCCTCACGTTAGTTCCATGATTTACGAAAATCGTGGAATTGCATGGAGTTCCTTGCGTGGGTGGAGTTCTTGAGGACGTGAGTTTCTGACCACCACGATGCATATCCCTCCTCGAGGAAATCGTAGGGATAATAGATGCGCATGGGACGTTGGGATATCGCAAGAGAAAAAGAAAGGCCATAAGTTTCTAAGTGAATTTGTCTTGAATTTTTTTATCGCTCTTTATATATATATATATGCAATATGACTGTAGGTCCAACTGCGCAACTGAGGTAGGGTACTGGAAGGCCACAAGGGTGGATCGGAGCATCCGGTCCAAGGCTGTAGTGGGGCACAATGGATTAATCAATTTTGGCATATTTTTTAAAGAGAGTTTGACATTTTATTTTAAAGCTAATTTTGATGCAATCTTAAATTCAAATATTAAAATAATTATATATATTTTTAAGATAAATTAATTGAAGCAACATATCACCCAAGTGACATCTCTTGTGAAAATTAATTTATTTTGAAATATGAATGGTTGTGTGGATGCAACTTATGCAAATATTTATTGGCTCAAAGAAAGGTGAATATTTAACAGAATTACATGTGCATCTATGGTGATAAATACATAGTGATTATTCGGTTTTACATATAAATAATAAATCAGCCCAAAAGAAGATTTATTATTCGATATATTATTTATCATCAGTGTTTGATTATTACACCAAGATATCACTTACAAGTTAATATTTTGTCCAAAGATAACATATTGATGGAGTGTCCAATATCTTAAGATGGGGTTTACCTTTATTTAAATTTATTTATTTGCTTAAAAAACTTATGTAAGCTTGTTTTGTTTGTTTGTTATTGTTATCTATTCAGTTATTACTCTTGCTAATATTATCGTCAGCATCAATTCAATTCCTATGCTAAATGGCTCTAACTTCAAGTCATGGCAAGAGAATCTTATGATAGTTCTTGGAGTCATGGATCATGACCTTGCTTTAAGAACTGATGCTCCCCTATCTCTTATGGATAAGAGTACCTCAAATCAAAAGAGGGAGATGAAAAGATGGTAGAGATCAAATTGCATGTGTATGTTATCATGAAGAAAGCCATTCAAGTATTAAGGGGCATAATGTTTGAAGAAATCACTACAGCTAGGAAATTCCTTGTAGATATTGAAAAGAGGTTTGTCAAGAATGAAAAGGATAAAATTGGAACGCTCTTGACAAGCCTGATTTCATTGAGGAATAAGGGTAAAGACAATATCACGAAGTATATCATGGAGATGTCTCATCTCGCTTCAAAATTGAATGCACTTAAGCTTAAACTCTCTAAGGATTTGCTAGTGTATCTAGTTTTGATATCTCTTCTGACACAGTTTAACCAGTTTAAGGTGAGCTATAACTGTCAGAAAAAGACTTGGTCTCTGAATGAGCTTATATCGCATTGTCTTTTGGAAGAGGAAAGGTTGAAGCAAGATAAGACAGAGAGTGCTCACCTAGCCTCAAGGGTAAGGAAAATAAAAGAAAGAAGGATAAGGAAGCTCCAGATATAGCACCTCATAAGAAATAACAAAACAAACTGGCTGACCTAGGCAGTATAGGTTGTTTTATCTATGGAGCTTAGGGGCATAAGAAGAAGCAATGCATCAACTATCATGCTTAGCGTGCTAAGAAATGTATGCTTCTTAATTTGGTTTGTTCTGAGGTTAATTTAAGTTCAATACCTAGACACATATGGTGGATAGATTATGGTGGAACAACTCACATCAGTGTATCTATGTAGGGTTACCTGAGTTGCCGAAAGCCAAGTGATGGTGAAAGATACATCTATTTGGGCGATGGAACGATGGTTCAAGTAGAGGCAATGGAAAATTTTAGATTATTGTTAAAGACTAGATTTTATTTGGATCTCAATGAAACATTTATTGTACCATCTTTTAGATAAAATTTAATTTCTATTTCTGCTTTGAACAAATATGGTTATTCTTGTTCATTTGGGAATGAAAAATTTAGTTTGTTTCATGAATCAAAATTTGTTGGTTCGAGTTCTTTATCAAATTATGATAATCTTTATTTAATTGATACGATTGCCTCATTTAATGAATCCCTGCAATTAAGTACACGAAGTGTAAATAGAAAATTAACCAATATGAATTCAGCTACATTGTGGTACAAGAGATTAGGTCATATCTCCAGATGGAGAATAAAGAGATTTGTGTCCGATAAAATTCTGGATCCCTTAGATTTCACAGATTTTGATGTCTGTGTTAACTGTATAAAGGAAAAATAAACCAACAAAAGGAGATTTGAAGCCAACAGGACTTTAGACGTTTGAAATCTTATATATACAAATATTTGTGGTTCATTCCCTACGGTTGCTAGGAATGATCAATAATATTTTATAACGTTCATAGATGATTTCTTTAAATATGGCTACATATATCTCATTCATGAAAAGGCACAATCGAAGGATGTGTTCAAAAATTATAAGACTAAAATTGAGAACCGACTCAGCAAAAGGATCAAATGTGTCAGGTCTAACCGTGATGGTGAGTACTATGGTAGATATGACGGTTCAAGTGAACAACATCCAGGGCCGTTTGCTAAGTTCCTAGAGGAATAAGATATTGTTTCACAATACACTATACCGAGTTCATCCACTATAAATAGTATTGCTAAAAGAAGAAACTGAATGCTTAAGGAATGATGAGGAGCATGGTTTGTCATTCCACCTTACTAGAATCACTTTGGGGTGAAGCACTTAAAACTGCAGTATATATCCTTAACAGAGTTTTAACTAAAGCAACTAACAAAACCCTTTATGAACTTTGGACAAGCAAGAAGCCTAGTCTAAAGCACTTCCATGTTTGGGGATGTTCATCTGAGGCAAGGCCTTATAGGCCTAATGAAAAGAAACTGGCCTTAAGAACGGTAAGTTGCTATTTTATTGGATACTCTGAAATATCCAGGGGATACAAATTTTATGATCGCAAAACTAAGTTAATTTTTGAGTTGAAAAATGCTCGATTCTTTGAGGATGTAGAGTTTGTGGGGGGAGATATAGTTAGAAACTTTATCTTTGAAGAGGAATGCATTGACATTCCTATAGGTGTTATTGTCATTGATCAATATTTCATTCTTAATTTTGTTCAAGACACAACAGGTCAAGACAATGTTGGAGAACCTCCCATTTTCCCTAAACTTTATCTTTGAAGAGGAATGCATTGACATTCCTATAGGTGTTATTGTCATTGATCAATATTTCATTCTTAATTTTGTTCAAGACACAACAGGTCAAGACAATGTTGGAGAACCTCCCATTTAAGAAACTATTGCAGAAGAACAAACTCTAGCACCTTAAGAACCTATGCCATTAAAGAGATCTACTAGGGAGAGGAGAAGTATAGTGCCAGATGATTATATTTTATTTCTCCAAGAATATGAGGTAGACATTGTAGTGATGGAGAATGATCCAATCAACTTTCATCAAACCATGGAAAGTTCTAACTCTCAGAAGTGGATTGATGCCATGAATAAAGAGATCAAGTCCATGAAGGACAATAATGTATTGGATCTTGTTTCATTGTCAGATGGTGCGGAATCCATTGGTTGTAAATGGATATTTAAAACCAAAAGGAATTCAAAAGACGATGTAGAAAGGTACAAGGCTCATCTTGTCACTAAGGGCTTTACGCATAATGAAGGCATCGATTATAAAGAGACATTCTCTTTGGTTTCTTTGAAAGACTCTTTGAGAATTATAATGGTATTAGTGGCGCATTTTAATCTTGAGTTACATCAGATAGATGTGAAGACAATGTTTCTCAATGGTAATATTGATGAGATGATTTATATAGTGCAGCCAAAAAACTTTGTGTCAAGAGACCCAAAGAATATTGTTTGCAAACTAAAGAAAACCATCTATGGACTCAACAGGCATCTCGATAATGGTATTTCAAATTTCATTAAGTGATCACCTCATTCGATTTTAAGATGAATTTGATCGATGCTTGTACATACCATAAGTTCTATGGGAGCAAGCATATTTTTCTAGTTTTATATGTCGATGACATTTTGCTTGCCAGCAATGATATAGGCTTTTTGTACAAAACCAAGAGATTTCTAACTAAGAATTTTGAGATGAAAGATCTTGGTAATGCCTCTTTTGTATTAGGAATTTAGATATATCGGGATTGCTCTCGAGGTATTCTTGGATTATCACAAAAGAGCTATATCAAGAAGGTTCTCAAGAGGTATGGCATGTAGGATTGCAAATCAGGTGATATCCCTATGGCCAAAGAAGACAAGTTTAGTCTCAATCATTGCCCTAAGAATAATTTTGAGAAAAAAAAATGCAGAAGATTCCTTATGCCTTAGTAGTAAGGAGTCTGATGTATGCCCAAGTTTGTACGCGTTCAGATATTGCGTACGCTACTAGTATGTTCGCAGATATTTAAGCAATCCAGGATTAGACCATTAGAAAGCAATCAAACAAGTTTTGAAGTACTTATAGAGAACAAAAGACTACATGCTTACGTATTGAAGGTCGGATCAGCTGGAGATTTTTGGGTATACTAACTCCAATTTTGCTGGATGCCAAGATAGTATAAAATCTACGTTGGGGTATATCTTTTTGCTAGCTGAAGGTGGGGTTTCTGGAAAGAGTGCTAAACAATCTCTTATAGCCTCTTCTACCATAGCAGCAGAATTCATAGCGTGTTATGAGGCATCCAATCACGAAGTATGGCTGCAAAATTTTGTTATGGAGCAGCGCATAATAGATGATATTGAAAGACCACTTAAGTTATTTTTTGATAATAAGTCAGCAGTTCTATATTCCAACAATAATAAGAGCTCAACGAAGTCAAAGCATATAGACATCAAGTTTCTAGTTGTTAAAGAAAGAGTTTAGAGTGGACAACTATCTGTAGAGCATATTGAAAAAAACTCCATAGTTGCGGATCCGCTTACTAAAGGATTGCCATCCAAAATGTTTCATGAGCAGACCGTTTGTATGGGTGTCATGTCTGTTATTGATATTCGGTTTTAGTGGGAGTTTGTAATTTTTTTTTTGATGCTCTTATGATGTAGATATTTTTTAGTTATTACTGTGTATGGTTATTTTGAGGTTATTTTTTGCAAAAATAAAGTTTTAGTTTATTAACACTCTGATTTTGGTATGGTTTGATCTCAATAAAGTTTAAGGAGGACCTACTGGAATTAGGCATATTAAGATCACATTACATAAAATTTCTCTGCTACATATCCACATTATGATTCATGTCATTCAGTTGTATTAATATACGTTACCATTGGTGGGTCAAGTTACGATAAATGTAACAAAGGTCGCTTTGACCCTATATTGGTATGATTAACGGACTGAATTAGTTATAGATATATTTCGATAATGATAGTAAAATTGAGCTCATTCGATTATTTTTTAAAAATATAATTATAAGGTTACACGTATAGCCCAAGTGGGAGATTGTTAGATCATTAATTCATGAAATAATTATGTATTGCATACTGTCAAATAAGGTTTAGCCCAATTAAAAGTGATTTGCTAAGGTTTCGGTGATGATTTGGGCTTTAATGTATTTGATAAGGTGTGGGCCTTTAATGTGTGGAGACTTAAGGAATGATTTCTATTTTTATGATGAGCTAAAATAGAAATACCAAAAGATAATATAGCGGTTATAGTTTCCGAATCTTATAACTTTCTTTTTGAATCCTATCATAAAAAAAACTAGAGAAAATTCTAAATGGCTTTTTGGAGAGTAATAAACAATAAGGATCTCTTTTTGGAGAGTAATAAACAATAATAATATGGAAGGCCAATCGCACGGCTTTAAAAAATAATAAACAATAAGAATAAGGCTAATCGGCTCTAGAGAGCAATTAAATAAATATGGATTCAAGTACATTTTGATTTATTGTTTATTAATTCTTAATAATTGAATATGAATAATTCTTGGATTTGTTGACGATGATTTTCATTAAATGTTTATGTTGCTGCTAGATCACTTCTCAAGAACACCGGGCGAAAAAAAGGGCTTCACAGACTTCGAGAGATGATGATTGCCTCCTTTTGGCAAAAAACCTGTAAGAAAAATTCTGAACTGGTGGTTCCGGTGGGGATCCTTCGATGCTCAAGTTAGCGATTTAAAGAACAGGGATTTAAGTCAGAGTAGAAATTGAGTCCCCCCATTGTGAGTCGGGGTCCTTATATACCAGTTCGAGGATCCCTCTTATCCTTCGTCGATAACGTTCGAATCCTATCTTCCATGGAGATCGACTCCGTGAACGATAGATGGGTACATAGTTGCTGAACGCATACTGTGAATATCGGCAACTGTGCATAGTATCTGTAACTGCCTGTGATCCTAACAAAAAGTGGGTGAGTGAGCTACACGGCAGTTTCTGGGGTGTTTCAAATTACCCTGCCCATTGTTCAGAGTTGATTTTACGACTGGAACTATGGACCGATGATATGCGAGGCGAGACCAAGATCGGCTGAAATCATTACTTTGCTTCAAAAATTGTGCGTGCTGTTACCGTACTGCCTGGAGGCGTGATTATCCACATCAGATTCCCCCCCCCCCGCGATAAAGGGTTAGACCCTAAGGTTTAAATCAAATGGACTATAAGAGTATTTGATCAAATCTAATTAGATTAGGTTAAGAATGCTCTAAATCAAACAATAGTTGTAGTTGATCATGTCCTTCTCTTTGATTAAACCAAATGGAAGTAGATTAGGCTCCGTGGTTGAGCATGAATCTCTTAGATGGTCAAATCAGAATTGGTTAACCATATGATGTCAAGGTGAGTTGGCAAGTTGCTCTAGGATCAACGATCGAATGGTTTTTAATTGGGAGCTACTCGTATTGATGCGTCTTTAACGAGTTAATGGCATATCCCTCCCATCGATCTCACTCACCTGGTCAATATGGTGAACCATTTATGATTCAGATCATTTACCTGATTCGGTTGACCCATGCCTGTAAGGAAATCAGTCTGACTGATTTAGGTGCCACTTAACCTGACTTAATCTTGTTTCATTCTACCGATTTCATAGATTCAGTGGGAGAACTTGATTAGTCAATTTATCTTCAGATTATTAAATCCTCTAAAATTATTAGGTCCTTAAAATGAAATAGTTATATGATAACTAGATCATAGCCTCCCATTAAGGTGGGTGATAATGAGTCCGATGTCTTGATAATCATTGGAGGCACTCCATGCCTGGTGCTTGTCAACCATCGAATTATCATTCATTATATGATAAGTCAGCGTAACTATTAAATAGACAGTCAGGTGAGCCGAGCTTCACTCGGGCTTGGTTGTCTATTGATAGGTTACACTGATTATATCATTTAATGGTTGGACCTAACCAGAACTTTCAGTGGAGGCACTTCATGCCTGCTGAAGAGGTACATGGGGCAAAACTGAACACTAAGAATTGTTTGGGAAACAATTGGTTTTGAACCTACTCTTAGATGCATATGGGTTGGCCAAGCTTCACTTGGGCCTGTATGTAGTTATGTAGATCTTAGTGCCCGCTAAAGAATTAAGAATAATTCTTCGAATTGGGGTGTAGAGGCTGCCAATTTGAACAAAATAGTGGGAGAATCTTTAGACTAAAGTCCAAGTCTTTAGACTGAATCAATTTATATACTAATAAACTTTAGTTTTTCCTTATGCAGAACATGGCCACTAATTTATCATTAAGGTCCCTATTGGATAGTGACAAGTTGAATGGTTCAAATTTCAATAGCTGGTTCAGAAAACTTAAGATCGTCCTTGAGCATGAGAGGATTCTATATATTCTGAATAATCCTGCACCAAAGATACCTGATGCAAACACCCAAAGTTCTGAGAGACACTTATCAGAAGTGGCTCAATGATAGAACTAGCGTACGTTGCATCATGCTAGCAGCAATGAACGATGAATTCGGTCGCCGGTTCGAGAATGCTCAGCCAGAAGAAATCATTCAAGCGTTGAATGAATCTTTCGGCACACCCGACGATGTTGAAAGGCACAAGACTAGTTGTGCTATTTTTAATGCTCGAATGAGGGATGGATCTCCTGTCACTGATCATGTATTGTACATGATCGAGAAGATAGAACTCCTAAGCAAGCTCGGCTTTCCCCTACATGAGCAGTTGGGAAAAGATGCGATCCTGAATTCCTTGCCTCCATCCTTCCGACCTTTCCTTACTCATTTTCGAATGACAAAGCCTGCAGTCAACTACCACGGTTTGTTGGGGTTGTTACAGAACTTTGAGAAGGATAACCAGCTCTCTAAGGGTTTGGTTAATGTGGTTGAAGGATCTAAGGTAGGGCGTCAACCCTTTGGGAAAGGGAAGAAGAAAAAGAATAAGAAAAAGGTGCAACATGCTAGGACATCTATAAGGGGTCAGATGCAGAAGAAGAAAGTTGATAAAAGTCAAGCTGAATGCTTTCATTGCAAGATGCAAGGGCACTGGAAGAGGAACTGTCCTCTTTACATTGCCACACTTGATCCAAACAGGCCAAAGAAGAAAAAGGGCAAGATGTTGCTCAACAAGGTATTTATATGATAACACCTTGTAATTTTTCTGTATATGATAATCAGACCTGGGTATTGGATACCGGGAGTCCTTTTAACATTTGCAATTCATTGCAGGGACTACAGGTCACTAGAAGATTTGAGGACAATGAAAGATTCCTTAATGTCGGCGATGGAAGATTAGTTCCAGTTCTGGCATTAGGAGTTCTTGAAATAGTTTTCAATAGAAATGTCATTATACTAAATGATTGTCATTTTTGCCCAACGTTCTTGTTGAACGTAATTTCTGTAGGCCTTCTGGCCAAAAGTCATTATGAAATTTCAATAAAGGATGTTACTTTGAATATCATTATGAATGGAGTCACTGTAATGACTGGGCATTTATCTAATGGCATTTATATATTATCACAGCCTGTGAATGTAGTGTACAAATCAAGTAAGCGCCCTAGAACAACTGATGTCACAGATATTTATCTTTGGCACCATCGGCTGGGTCATATCAACAAGAACAGATTAAACAGTTAACTCAGGAGGGCATCCTTCGAGTTGATGATTGTGAATCATTAACTACCTGTGAATCATGTCTTCTTGGTAAAATGACCAAGTCATCTTTTACTGGAAAAGGTGAAAGAGCCAAAGAGCTATTGGGTCTAGTACATACTGATGTATGTGGACCAATGAGCACTTGTGCCAAAGGTGGATATTACTACTTCATTACTTTTACAGACGACCTTTCTAGGTTCGGTTATGTCTATCTTATGAGACATAAATCTGAAGTCGTTTGAAATGTTCAAACTATATCATAAAGAAGTAGAAAAACAAACAGGAAAATGTATTAAGATCCTTCGATCAGATCGAGGAGGCGAATACCTTTCCAATGACTTTGTGACATATTTAAGGAGAATGGATTCTCTCCCAATGGACTCCTCCAGGAACACCGCAGCATAACGGTGTGTCGGAAAGAAGGAATCGAACTCTGTTAGACATGGTTCGGTCCATGATGGGTTTTGCAAGCTTGCCAATATCATTTTGGGGATACGCATTAGAATCAGCTTGTCATATTCTTAATAAGGTTCCAAGTAAGTCTGTTTCTAAAACTCCACATGAGATGTGGTATGGACATAAACCGGTTATCACCTATCTGAGAGTCTGGGGGTGTCCGGCTTATGTGAAACGTGCAAAATCAGACAAACTTGAACCCAAATCTGACAAATATTTTTTTATCGGCTATCCAAAAGAAACCAAAGGATATTACTTCTACAATACTGAAGAACAAAAGTTGTTCATTAGTAATAGAGCAGTTTTTCTTGAAAAGGAGTTCCTTAGTGAAGGAACAAATAGCTCTAATGTTGAACTTGAGGAAGTTCATCAAGTAGAAGGAACAACACAAACCAGTGAACCCTTAGAATCTGAGTTGATTAGATCAAACTCAAAACCCATTTTAGATGCACCATTAAGGCGATCTGGTAGAGTACCACATCAACCGGACAGATACTTAGGTTTCTTGGTCCAGAACGATGATCCTATTGAACTCGATGAGAACAACGAGGATCCGATCACCTATATGGATGCTATGCAAAGGACTGACTCTAATAAATGGCTTGATGCCATGAAATCCGAACTTGATTCCATGAAGGACAATAATGTATGGACATTAGTTGACCCACCCGAAGGGATAAAACCCATAGGGTGTAAGTGGGTTTTCAAGAGGAAAAGAGGCACAGACGGAAAGGTAGAGACCTATAAAGCACGTCTGGTTGCCAAGGGGTATCGTCAACGTTATGGTATTGACTATGATGAAACATTTTCTCCTGTGGCAATGCTGAAATCCATTCGGATTATGCTAGCTATAGCAGCACACTTAGATTATGAGATTTGGCAGATGGATGTTAAAACCGCTTTTCTAAATGGTGATTTAGAAGAACAGGTGTATATGATACAGCCTGAAGGTTTTATATCTGAAGACGAGTCTAAAGTGTGCAGGCTACAGAAGTCTATTTATGGACTTAAGCAAGCATCTAGGAGTTGGAACATACGATTTGATAAAGTGATCAAATCTTATGGCTTTATTAAGAATAAAGAAGAACCTTGCATTTATAAATGGGCTAACGATTCGTTATTGTATTCCTTGTATTATATGTGGATGATATTCTCTTAATCGGGAATGATGTATGTTGGCCCAGATGACAGCCCAAGAGGGGGGGTGAATTGGGTTCTTTAAAAAATTTATCCCTTAAAAAAAATGTTTGCTTAAAATGAATGAAAGTAAATGCAATGCAAATATAAAGCTCAATCAATGAGTTAGAGATAGAGACAATAGAAGCACGGCAAACACAAAGATTTTATAGTGGTTCGGTGTATCCAACACCTACGTCCACTCCCAAGATCCACTTGGGTCCACACTATAATCTCCTCGATTACAGCCGAGTTGTTTTACAAGTTCACAACCCAAACTTGTTGTTTTACCCGGGATCACAACGAACCCAGCCGGTTTTTGGGCTCACCAGCACACAACCCTAAACTCAAGCTATTCTAGCTTGACCCGAGGTTAACAACCTCCACTAGTTCAATCCCCTTGATTGAACTAGGCACAAACAAAAGAATATAGTTTTTCAAAGATACACAGCTCCTCAATGAGCAAATATTCAAGAATAAGAAAACAAGTTTAGAAAAGCCTGATTTGAAGTTGTTTGGCTTTGAGCTTTTCTTCTTTTCTTCTTTTCTTCTTTTCCTCTTCTCTCTTTGGAATGATGAATCAAGCCTCAGCTTTAATTCCTCACAGTTGTTGCAGTTGAGAAGATTGAAAATGGAAGAAACAGAGCTTTTTTCTTCAATTTGAAATCCATCGATTTTTGATTTGAACGCCTTGGATTCTCTTTGAGCTTTTTGGAGTGGAAGGATTTGAGTTTGAAGGATTTTCTCTTGGATTTCAGGCTCAGGGTTTCTCGGATTTTGATTTGAAATATTTCTCTTTTCCGTTCACTTTTTCTCTCCTTTTTCAAACGGGTGTTTTTCCCTTTTTATAGATTTTCTTCAATCTTTTTGGGATGAAACTAGCCGTTGGAGTGTACCTGGAAACAAAATATATCCATTAGAAATTAGGTAAAATGGAAATATTACCGTTAGAGCTGATCTGGCATTTTAAATTTTTGTCCCAGTCAGGTTGGAGTCGGCTCCAACTTTTCAGGTGTCGGCTCCAGATCGTTTTACCAAAAATAGAAATTTCCGAGTTCGTTGAGGAGTCGGCTCCGAAAAAGTAAGTGTCGGCTCGCCATCGTCAGGTGTCGGCTCCCGAAAACTGTAGGTGTCGACTCCAGGATGCTCAAAAAATAAGCGTTCTGTCCCGCATCGGAGTCGGCTCCAGACACTGTAAGTGTCGACTCCGAAACTCTAGGTGTCGGCTCCGGAACGTATCAAAAATCAGATTAAATTGAATTGGCCATGGGGTCGGCTCCAGACTTTCTAGGTGTCGACTCCAAGCTCTGAAACTTTGAAATCTCTGATTTGTATTTGATTCAAAATTTATTTCTTAATTCCTTTAAATTGATCAAATAAATTTAAGTCCTGAAACACTTATAAAATCCATTAATAATCAAATAAATATACTCAATTCCTTTATTAATCATCAAAATCAATAAATGGATCAACAATCTCCCCCTTTTTGATGATTATAAAAACATTGAGTATATGCATAGAATTCTTAAATTAAAAAAATCAAGGAAGTGATCTTCACGTAAGCTCCCCTTGAATAAGGTAGCTCCCCTATGAAGTTCAAATTATTCTTCCTCTTACTTTACATATTTGGTACTTAAGATTTCTTTATGCATAGTCAATTCAATTTGATTATAATCCACATTAAATAACTCAATATCATATTAATCAATTACTTCATTAATGTTTTCATATTAATCAATTAAATAACTTGATTTTTCATATTAAATAATTAATGCAACATAACTTTCTCCCCCTTTAATGCAATTATAACTTTCTCCCTCTTAATGCATATACAACCATAATTCTCCCCCTTTTTTGTAATCAACAAAAAGGTAAAGAATATTTCACATTGCATCAAAAGATAATTTTCATTGCATCAAAAGTCAAGTATTACATCAAAATATTCATACATCAAAATATAGCCTTCATTACATCATCACATAAACTTCATTACATCAAAATGTAAATTACATTTCATCAAAATGAAACATTCATTACATCAAAAGTTCTTCCTCACTATTCTTGTTAAATGATCTACAATATTTTTCATTCCATCACATTGAAGCTTAACATAGTCTTTAAGTCTCTCATCAACAAATGTGCAAGCTGTTAAGATTTTATCTTGAAGTTCGGCGTTGCACCTTGAATAAGTTTCACCATCTCCACAAATCTCTTTAAGTTCTTCAAAGATATTCTTCAAATCACCACTTAAAGATTCTGCAGAGGAGTTGAGAGTTGATTCAATCTTTGCAATCCGATCATCAAGTGAATAAAGTGATTCTTTTATATTCATGAATTGACTGTCAAACTCATCCTTCTGAGCAGCAAACAAACTTTTTAATTGCTCCATTTGAAGGTCTGAGAATCCAGCTGAAGAAGTGGATGGTTGATCATTAACATGTGCAGGTGCAGGAGCAGGAGCAGGAATGGGACTCCTAGGCTGTGGAGAAGGAACCCTAACTGATGGTCCAGCCTCGCAAGGCTCAGAAACTCTCGGCACAGGGGCTCTCTCATCAAGGTGTCCTTTCCTATCCCACTGTCCATTCACTTTAGCAAAACCCATCCGATGCAATGTTGCCAAACTATAGTAGTCGGTGTGCCTCAGGTTCTTAGATGGTTCATTCTCTTGAATTACAACCCCTTGGCTCCTAAATACCATAGTAAGTACCATGCCATACGGTAGGGATGATCTTCTCTTCCCTCCAGCTTCCCCATATAAAAAATCATCATAGCTGCAAGGTTGATTGGCTGTCCAGTCAAAACACTATCCATAACACAATGTCTCGCTCCGAGACATACTCAAACCGACCGGTCTTCGGAAACAAGATCCTACTGCAAATGTTGTGTAATAATCTCAATTCCAAAGGTAATTGATTAGCTCTATCTCCTCAAACTCTGTCACTTCCCTTCCTAACATCCTTGAAAGAGCCGCTGACCTATCACTGTGCATGTCAGCTGCTAAACCGGTAATTGGGATGCTAAGGAGGTTTCCAAGCTTTTGAAAGGTAAGTGAATCCTCTTATTTCTTACTGAGCTAACTAAACCGCCATCACCTCTAGCCAAATTAAAATAAAATTCTTTTACTAAGGCTGGATAAGTGGAAACATCTAGAGAGCAAAGCTTATCCCAGCCCATTTCCTTTAATTGCCTACCGATTGAGAAGCCCTCGGTTTCAAACAAATCAAAATCAATCTTTCTCCCCATTGTGATAACCCTCCCGCTAAGGTATCTACCTGAGTGGAAGAGTGTTGGGGTTGTCTGAATCCGTGGACGAATCACTGCTTGGAGTCGGCTCACGAGCGGGACGATGCGCGGACCATTTTCCCGTGGTCACCGGCGCTCCAATCACTGATTCCCTCCTTTTGGGTGCCATTAGATCTTTGGAAAGTTCGATTTGGATGGAATTTGAGGTGGGGAAGTTTTGGAAGAATTTTGGAAGAGTTTGGTTAGGATTTGAGAAGTTATGAAATGATGAGGTGTCGACTCTGCCCTAATAAATCAATTTGGAATCCCAGGTGTCGACTCCCGCAAAGTCGGGTGTCGACTCCAAATCGCTAACACAGTCAGCGCTCGAACTGGAGTCGGCTCCACTTATACGGGTGTCGGCTCCAAGGTCAGGGACCGAGAGCGACACAGTCAGAGGTGTCGACTCCTCATTCTGAGGTGTCGACTCCAAAGACAGTTTCAGAAAAAAATATTGAGATTCAAATGACTGAAACTTGTCAAAAAGAGTTCAATAAAAATTTCAAAAAATCTTGAAATATCAAGGATCAAATAGCTCAAATGACTAGATAATTTGTCCTTAAAATTGAGAGGATTTTCAAGAAATTTATAGAAATCTAGATTCTCATTCCTTAGGGTTTCAAAATCACTCTAAAGGGTCACATATTCCTAATTCACCTCTAAGATAACAAAATCTCTCTTCATTCAAGGGTTTTGTAAATATGTCAGCTAATTGTTCCTCTGTATTAACATATTCAAGACAATTTCATTATTAGCTACATGTTCTCTTATGAAATGATATCTAATTTCAATGTGTTTTGTTCTTGAATGTTGAATTGGATTTTTAGTCAAATTTATTGCACTCGTGTTATCACATCTAATTGGTGTTTTATCAAGGGTTATGCCATAATCTTCAAGTTGCCTCTTAATCCAAAGGATTTGAGCACAGCAACTTCCAGCTGCAACATACTCTGCTTCAGCAGTAGATAATGCAACCGAATTTTGCTTTTTGCTAAACCAAGAGATTAAGTTACATCCTAAGAATTGACATGCACCACTTGTGCTTTTTCTATCTAATTTACATCCAGCATAGTCAGAATCAGAATATGCAATTAAATTTAAAGTTGAGTCTCTAGAGTACCATAAACCTACATTTTTAGTTCCACTTAAATATCTTAAAATTCTTTTTACAGCAATTAAGTGAGATTCTTTAGGTTCAGATTGAAATCTAGCACATAAACATACTGCAAACATAATATCTGGTCTACTAGCTGTTAAGTAAAGAAGAGATCCAATCATACCTCTATAATGTTTTTGATCTACTTTCTTACCATCTTCATCTTTGTCCAATTTGCACGAAGGACTCATAGGAGTTCCAAGTGGCTTGATTGACTCCATTCCAAACTTCTTGAGCAGTTCTTTTGTGTATTTGGCTTGATTGATGAAAATTCCTTCTTTGCTTTGTTTGATTTGAAGTCCTAGGAAGAAGTTGAGTTCTCCCATCATACTCATTTCAAACTCACCCTGCATCAACTTAGCAAATTCTTGACATAACAAGTTGTTAGTAGCACCGAATACAATATCATCACATATATTTGTACTACTAATAAATCTTTATCTTTTCTTTTCAAAAATAATGTTTTATCAACATTTCCTCTTACAAAATCATTTTCAATTAAAATTTACTTAATCTTTCATACCAAGCTCTAGGTGCTGTTTCAAACCATATAGTGCTTTGTGTAATTTAAAAACATGATTTGGAAATTCATGATCTTCAAAACCAGGTGGTTGTTCAACAAACACTTCCTCATTTATAAATCCATTTAAAAATGCACTTTTAACATCCATTTGAAATAAATTGATATGCATATGACATGCAAATGCAAGTAATAATCTAATTGCTTCAAGTCTAGCTACAGGTGCAAAAGTTTCATCAAAATCAATTCCTTCTTCTTGATTATCCTTTTGCAACTAATCTAGCTTTGTTTCTAATTACTATGCCATTTTCGTCTAATTTATTTCTAAATACCCATTTTGATCCTATAACAGAATGATCTTTAGGTCTATCTACAAGAGTCCAAACATTATTCCTAGTAAATTGATTTAATTCTTCTTGCATAGCTAACATCCAATTATTATCTTTTTCTGCTTCTTCAATAGTTTTAGGTTCAATTTGAGATACAAATGCAAGATGATTATTGATGTTTCTCATTGATGATCTAGTTCTTACTCCTTGAGATGGATCACCTATAATTAATTCTCTTGGATGACCATAGGCATATCTCCAATCTCTAGGTAGATCTATATCATTATGATTTGCATCAACAACATCAACACTAGGAGAATCATTATCTTTAGCTTCTTGTTCATGATCTGAAGATACATCTATATTCAATTTTTCAATATCTCTTTCTAGAATGTTTGTATCTTCCTCATCATCAATCTTTTCAGAACTTGATGCTAAAGATTCATCAAAAATTACATGAATAGATTCTTCTACATTAAGTTTCTCTTGTTAAATACTCTATAGGCTTTACTAGATGTTGAATATCCTAAGAAAATGCCTTCATCAGATTTTGCATCAAATTTTCCTAGATTATCTTTGCCATTATTATGAATGAAACACTTACAACCAAATGCATGAAAATAACTTATGTTTGGTTTTCTATTATTCCATAGTTCATAAGGTGTTTTCTTAATGATTGGCCTAATTAGAGCTCTATTAAGAATGTAGCATGCCGTGTTTATAGCTTCTGCCCAAAAGTATTTTGGTAGGTTGCTTTCACATAGCATGGTACGGGCCATGTCTTCTAAGGTTCTATTTTTCCTTTCAACTACTCCATTTTGTTGCGGTGTTCTAGGTGCAGAAAAATTATGATGAATGCCATTTTCTATGCAAAAGTTTTCAAATAAATGATTTTCAAATTCAGTGCCATGATCACTTCTTAGAGACACTATGGTGTTGTTTTTCTCATTTGTGACCTTCTTGAAGAATTTCAGAAATAATGGAAAGGTCTCATCCTTATGAGCTAAAAATAATACCCAAGTGTATCTAGAATAATCATCTACAATCACAAGACCATATTTCTTTCCTCCTAGACTTGTGGTTCTAGTAGGTCCAAAAAGATCCATGTGAAGTAGTTCAAGTGGCCTAGAAGTGGAAACAATATTTTTAGTTTTGAAAAATTTCTAGTTTTTTCCAAATTGACATGCATCACAAATTTTATTATTTTCAAAATCTAGTTGTGGAAGTCCTTTTACTAAATCCATTCTAATTAATTTTGAAATAAGGTGTGTGCTTGCATGACCTAATCTACGATGCCACAACCAACCAATCTCATTCATATTAGCATTATTAGCAACTAAGCAATGATTACTAGTAGACAAATTGTCTAAATCAATCAAGTATACATTGCCATTTCTATTTCCAATAAAAACAATGCTATTATCAATGGGATTAGAAACTGTGCATATAGAAGATTCAAATGATACTTTAAAACCTTTATCACATAATTGACTAATGCTAATTAAATTATGTTTCAAACCATTAACATATAAGACATTTTCAATATATGTGGAGGGAGTTATTTGAATGTTACCAAACCCCAAGATTTGGCCTTTGCCATTATCACCAAATGTAACTACTCCTCCTCTTTTGCTTTCAAGGGTGATGAATTGATCCTTGTCACCCGTCATGTGCCTTGAGCAGCCGCTATCGAGATACCACTTTCGCTTTGATCTTTTGGCCGCAAGACACTCCTGCACTGGGTCCTTCATGGTTAGTAGCGTTTGCCCATAAAGCAAATTGTTTGCAACATGTAACATTATCTTTTGATCTTCCTCTATCAGAATTCATCACTTAGTTTATCATTTTCATTCTTTTTCTTGCAACATTATTTCTTCTTCTTCATTGAAAGTCATTTTTCAGTTGAGGACAATCATATCTATAATGCCCCGGTTTCTTACATTCATAGCAAATCAAGGGCTCTTTCTCTTTGTCCTTGTCCTTATCTTTTTCTTTTTCTCCTTCCATCTTAGCTCCAAATTTCTTTTGTGGAAGGGTTTCTTTCTCCTCATGAATTTTTGAATTTTCTTGCTAGAAGAGCTGTATCATCATCATCATCATTTTCACTACAGCTCTCCTCACTTTCAGCAGCCTTAAGAGCTATGGTCTTTTTCTTTTTCACATCTCTTCTATGTGCTGCTTCATGGTCAATTCATGGGTCATTAGGGATCCTAGAAGCTCCTCTAAGGGTAAGGTATTGAGGTCCTTTGCTTCTTGGATTGCTGTCACCTTCGCTTCCCACGTTCTTGGAAGTGACCTGAGAATTTTACGAACAAGTTCAGAGTTAGAATATGTTTTGCCTAAACTTTTCAAACCATTTACAATATCAGTAAATCTAGTGTACATGCATGCTATAGTTTCAGTTTGTTCCATGCTAAATAATTCATATTTGTGACTAGAATATTGATCTTAGATTCTTTAACTTGATTGGTACCCTCATGGGTAACCTCTAATCTATCCCAAATCTCCTTTGCGGAATTACATGTGGAGATTCTATTAAATTCATTAGCATCTAAAGAGCAATACAAGACATTCATGGCCTTAGCATTGAGCTGTGCCATTTTCTATCATTATCATTCCAATCCCTTTCGGGTTTAGGAACAATAGTGCCATCAACAATGTGTGTGGGTGTACTAGGTCCATTAATTATAACACCCCACAATTCATAATCAGAAGCTTGAATGAATATCCTCATTCTTGCTTTCCAATATGAATAGTTGGAACCATTAAATAGGGGAGGTCTATTCGTAGAATGACCTTCGGCAAATGATCCAACATGAGCTGCCATTTGGATCTTTAGCTCTTGATCGTGTGATCAAAATCTAATGAGCACTTGCTCTGATACCAATTGTTGGCCCAGATGACAACCCAAGAGGGGGGGGTGAATTGGGTTCTTTAAAAAATTTATCCCTTTAAAAAAATTGTTTGCTTAAGATGAATGAAAGTAAATGCAATGCAAATATAAAGCACAATCAATGAGATATAGATAGAGACAATAGAAGCACGGCAAACACAAAGATTTTATAGTGGTTCGGTGTATCCAACACCTACGTCCACTCCCAAGATCCACTTGGGTCCACACTATAATCTCCTCGATTACAGCCGAGTTGTTTTACAAGTTCACAACCCAAACTTGTTGTTTTACCCGGGATCACAACGAACCCAGCCGGTTTTTCGGGCTCACCAGCACACAACCCTAAACTCAAGCTATTCTAGCTTGACCCGAGGTTAACAACCTCCACTAGTTCAATCCCCTTGATTGAACTAGGCACAAACAAAAAGAATATAGTTTTTTAAAGATACACAGCTCCTCAATGAGCAAATATTCAAGAATAAGAAAACAAGTTTAGAAAAGCCTGATTTGAAGTTGTTTGGCTTTGAGCTTTTCTTCTTTTCTTCTTTTCTTCTTTTCCCTTTGGAATGATGAATCAAGCCTCAGCTTTAATTCCTTCACAGTTGTTGCAGTTGAGAAGATTGGAAATGGAAGAATTGGAGCTTTTTCTTCAATTTGGAAAATCCACGATTTTTGATTTGAATGCCTTGGATTCCTCTTTGAGCTTTTTGGAGTGGAAGGATTTGAGTTTGAAGGATTTTCTCTTGGATTTAGGCTCAGGGTTTCTTGGATTTTGATTTGAAATATTTCTCTTTTCCGTTCACTTTTTCTCTCATTTTTCAAACGGTGTTTTTCCCTTTTTATAGATTTTCTTCAATCCATTTTTGGATGAAACTAGCCGTTGGAGTGTACCTGGAAACAAAATATATCCGTTAGAAATTAAGTAAAATGGAAATATTACCGTTAGAGCTGATCTGGCATTTTAAATTTCCGTCCAGTCAGGTTGGAGTCGGCTCCAACTTTTCAGGTGTCGGCTCCAGATCGTTTTACCAAAAATAGAAATTTTGAGTTCGTTGAGGAGTCGGCTCCGAAAAAGTAAGTGTCGGCTCGCCATCGTCAGGTGTCGGCTCCCAATAATTGTAGGTGTCGACTCCAGGATGCTCAAAAAATAAGCGTTCTGTCCCCGCATCGGAGTCGGCTCCAGACACTGTAAGTGTCGACTCCGAAACTCTAGGTGTCGGCTCTGAAACTCTAGGTGTCGGCTCTGAAACGTATCAAAAATCAGATTAAAATTGAATTGGCCATGGGGTCGGCTCCAGACTTTCTAGGTGTCGACTCCAAGCTCTGAAACTTTGAAATCTCTGATTTGTATTTGATTCAAAATTTATTTCTTAATTCCTTTAAATTGATCAAATAAATTTAAGTCCTGAAACACTTATAAAATCCATTAATCAAATAAATATACTCAATTCCTTTATTAATCATCAAAATCAATAAATGGATCAACAATGTCTCTGCATTACAAGAAATAAAGACATGGTTATCATCATAATTCTTCATGAAAGATCTGGGAGAAGCCTCCTACATCCTAGAGATGAAGATCTATAGAGATAGATCTAAGAGGATACTTGGTTTATCCCAATCTACGTACATTGACGCCGTGCTAAAGAGGTTTAGCATAGAGAATTCCAAGAAAGGCTATCTTCCGATAGGCCATGGAATTCATCTTTCTAAGAAGGATTATCCAACAATTCCTAATGAAAGAGAACGTATGAGTCAAATTCCATATGCTTCGGCAGTGGGATCAATTATGTACACCATGACATGTACAAGACCAGATATGGCATACTCACTAGGAGTAGTGAGTAGATACCAATCTGATCCATAAGAAAAGCACTGGCAAGTTGTTAAGACAATCCTTAAGTATCTGAGAAATACTAAGGACCAGTGGTTAGTCTTTGGAGAGTCTGATTTGAAACTTGTTGGATATACTGATTCTAGTTTTCAATTAGATCATGATGATAGCAAAAGTGTATCAGGCTTTGTGTTTATCCTGAATGGTGGAGCTATTTGCTGAAAAAGTTCCAAGCAACATACAGTGGCAGATTCAGTGTGCAAGGCAGAGTACATCGCTGCATCAGATGCCGTGAAAGAAGCTGTGTGGCTATGAAAGTTCATCTCCGAGCTTAGAGTGGCACCTTCCATAGATGGACCAGTCTTGTTGTATAGTGACAGCACTGGTGCAATAGCTCAAGCAAAGGAACCACGAGCACATCAGCGCACCAAGCACATACTGCACCAGTTTCATCTTATTCGAGAGATTGTACACGAGGTGATATAAATCTTTAGAAGATTGATGGAAAGGAAAATCTAGGTGACCCATTTACTAAAGCACTCAGCATCAAGGAGTTTGATGACTATAAGTTGAAGATGGATATTAGATACTGTAATGAATGGCTTTAGGCTAAGTGGGAGTTTGTTGGGAATTATATCCTAAAGTCAATCATTTGATGATTGAGCTAATGTAAATAGCATATAAATTGATATATTAATAAAAGTTATTTGGCAGTTTATTCATTACAAGAACATCTTCTTAATACTCCTGATAGTAATGAAGCCCTCAGGATCTTCCTTCACGATAAAGGAGGATTTATCTTTGAAGGTCCTCAAAAGCGTTCACGACCAAATGATATACTATGACAAGGCCATAGTACTATCAATTATAGGACACTGTATATCATATTTGTTGGTTGTCCTCTTAACCAAGGAGTGTAGAGACACTGGTATGACATACAGGTGAAAGTGTATGAGTACATTTTACCGAACGTGACTCATTTTCGGATACTCTGCTATCAAGAGTTAATCCGAGAAGATATAGGTATAAGTATCCTTCAGACCTGAAGATCATAACCAGTGACTTACAAGCAACTCATTGTACTTAGGTACCGAACCACCTGGATTTCTAATCCAGCTATGAAAGGTTACTGGGTGTAGTCAAGTACTTGTGGTAGTCAGTTATGGATCAAGATGGAATTTAACCTATCCCGTTAAAAGGAGAAATTCTTATGTTTCAATTTAGCAAGACCTTGGCCAAGGCACTTCATGTGAAGGTCACATGATCACTAAAATTGAAATCACTATATGGATTTGCTGTTTAGAGTTGACATGCTCTTAAGCTATCCTTAGAATTTGTGGTCAAGAGGATAAATTATACGGTAACTATTTCTTAGGGTTCTTGGAGTTTGCTCAGCAACTCTTTGACCTATCCGGACATCGGGTTCCATTGCTAGATAGGCACATCGATTAGTATAGAAAGTTGTTCCTATGCTACCGGCTTAGGTTCGAACCTAGAGAGTCACATGCATGGAAGTTTCCTAGGATGATCTATTTGCTGATCAACGATTGAGAATCGTATATGATTTAATTAATCAATTTGATTGATTGAATTGTCTCAATTAGGTTAAGTACAAGTGAATAATATTCAATTTGGTTTAAGTCTATTAGAAGGACTAGTCAATTTCAAATATTGATTTAAAATTAGACTTGATTTGGATTTAAATAGATTCAGGACTAGCCAAATTTGATTTGGGCTAGGACCATGATCTATGTAGGTTCAGTCCAATAAATTCAAATCAGCTTAAACCAAAACCCAAACCCAAACCCTTTGAATAAGGGTCTCACATGATAACTTGATTAAATTCTCACGTAGGATTTAATATTTAATTTTCTCCAAACCATTTCCGTTAGAATTCTAAGTGTTAGAATTCATGTGGAATTAATGTGCCTCTTTGAGTTAACCAACGATGGAATTCTAAGTGTTAGAATTCACATCTCTTTGGTTTTCACTGAATGTCGGAATTAACCAAATGACGCGTCTCTTTGGTTTTCACCGAATGTCGGAATTAATCAAACGCTGCGTCTCTTTGGTTCAGTGTCTCTTTGGTTTTCACCGAACGGCAGAATTCTAAGTGTTAGAATTGGGCCTATAAATTAGAGGACATTCTTCACCAGATTAGAGAACAACAACACACGATATGTCGTGGACTGAAATTCTAAAGAGTTAGAATAAAAATCCTGGTGATTCTGGTGTTAGCAAAAGTTTGGTGGATCTTGGAGGAAGAATTTAAGTGGAGGATTCAAGATCAGCAAAGTCATTTTTCTGCGAGCTAGCACTCCCGGGAATATGATTATTCGGGATTTCGCGTGGATGATACTAGAGGCCGGACGATTGAACGGCTGCAGAGTACAAAAGGATTTACCCATTACCCTTAAGGTAAGCGATTTGATCCCTAGATCTTAAGGCAGGCTTCAAGATAAGTAGTATGACTTGTCATCTTGAAGATCAAGATATGATCTTGATGTTTTTATTTATATGCATATTTTAGATCAAACAATCTAATATATAAGGCAAAAATATGATCTTGATGCATGTTAGATAGATTAATATATAATCTTTAAGTTTTGCATTAATAATTATTATTAAATTTTAAAATATGCATGCCTCGAAAATAGTTTCTCCCTACAATACTGGCCTCTTCTCGAGGATAGGGTAACCTCCTCTTATCCCAGTAGGGTTACCCTTTATGAGACCTACTTCAAGGCCGGCCTTCGCCTTCCTATTCACCCTTTCATACTTAACCTTTTAGATAGATACTCCTTATCTTTGGCTCAATTGGTTCTGAATTTCATTTGGACTATCATTGGTTTCTTAGTGTTATGCCACATTCACGGGATAGAGGCTAGGATTTCTCTCTTCCGTTATTTCTACACCCTTAGGAAACAATTGGGATGGTGTCCTTTGCCCCTAGACCAGCTAGGACCCTTAAGTTGTATCTTTCCATTTCCATCAAAGGATGGAAAGATAGGTTTTTCTTTGCCCAAGTTGAGGGGGTAAGGACCGAGTGGGGAATCCCCGACATCGAGCCAAACAAGGACTCGACAATTCTCCCAAGAGATCAAGAGGCGTTCGAATAGTTGATCACTGCCGACGTCCCTCGATACAACAAGCTGCTAGCCGAGGAGAATCTTCGACTAGCAGGCCTTATTCCTGGCGATGGTGAGCAGCAACTTTTCATCCCCCACTTATTCTCCTCTTCCTCTCTCTTTTTTTTATAAGTTCTTTGATCTGTAGGTATGGCACCATCACTTCAAATGATAAGAAAGGCCGCCACCAAGAAGAGAAAGGCCCAAGTAGATGGAGCCCCTGCCGAGAAGAGGACCAAAATCAAAGTCTTTAAAAGAGCCAAGGCCGAAGAGGCCTCAGGAAGAAATGAGGCAGAGGAAAGGGAATGACCTCGATCGCCTTCACCAGCACCACCCCCATCTCCCATCGATTTGACCAACACTCCTTTGGAGCAAAGGACCAAAGCACCGCCGCCACCGCCTACTGCTCCTGAGGTGGAGCCAACTGGCTCGACCGTAGGGCCAGCTCCAGAAGTCACCCTATCCACCAAAGATGTGGCGGCCAAGGAGCCTCCACAGGCTGAAGTGTCAGAGGCACCATCGGCATCTGATCCAGCGCATGTTGTTCAAGCATCCGCCGATGCTATGGAGGAAGGCAAGACCGACGTGCCTTCCATCCAATCAATCCGGTCGCATCATAGCCGCTGGGCCGAGCGGGTGATGGCTCAGGTCCCCTTGGTTCTGAAGGACACTCTGAAGCTCAGGTCCATGTACCTGAGCTTCAGAGTGTCCTTCAGAACCAAGGGACCTCTATCTTCTTTCAAAAAGCATCCGTGGCTCACCTCTGGGTAAGTATTCTTCCCTTGTTAATTTCAAGGACCTTATTTTCCTTTACTTAACCAGAATAATTTTTGGGTACAGGTGATAAACTCTTTAGCTGCCGTCCAAGGTCTTCTATCCCAGACCGAGACTACCCTCAGCCAGCTCCAGGAAAATGCCAGTCAAGCCGAGGCCAGAGCAGAAAAGGCTAAGGAAGATCTAGAGGCTACCCAAGCGAAGGTGGCCCGGGCACAAAGGGCTGAGGCCGAAGCCGAGGCCACCCGATTCAGAAATCTAGCCTGAGCTGAAAGGGCAGAGGAGGCACTTGAGGTGGCTTAGCGCCAGGCGGCCAATGAGCTAGATAATGCTCAGGTGCGGAGGAAAAACAAATGGTGACAGAGGAGAAGCAAAAAATGACGGAAGTGAAAGTTTTCTTGCTGAAGCACCTACTGCACTCTGCCACCATTGAAATAAAAGCGGCTGAGGAGCGGGCCGAGAATGACGAGGAAATCTCCCACCGATCCGATGCCGAGATTGTCGAGCTGAAGGCGGCGGTGACCGTGGTTGAGAAGAAAGCCACCGAGGCCGTAGAGAATTTCAGGAAGTCCAACGCTTATGATGAGTAGTTGGCCGAGACCACTGCCTCAGCGTATAATGGCGGCTTCCAGGATTGCAAGGAAAAAGTACAAAGGCTCTATAGTCTTGAGGGGATCGAGGAACTGGAGCCAGACGAAGTTCCTAAGGATGATGGTCCAGCTCTGACTGAGCCTTGAGCTCCTCTCTTTTTTTTTGTAATGAGGTCCGGCAAGAGCCGGCAATTTTGTAATTTTGACAATTAATGAAAAGAAAATTTTGAAGTCTGAGATTCTGCTTGCTTTTTTTTTTAATAACCAAAGCCGGGGCTGATATCGTAGATCCCCTTTAGAAACCGACGCTATAGTCAGGATGGCCGATACTAGACTTCAGTGCTAAGGCCAGAGTCAAGATGCAGAATTCGAAATCGAAGCCTTAAGGCTGAAGTTGAGATCGGGACACAATGAAAGCCAATCCAACATAGGCTTGTGCCAACACGGAACTGGGTTGGAGCGTTGTCCTTTAATCGAGCCTGAGTGCCGACACAAAGTTGGGCTTGAGTACCGATGCGAAGTCGGGCTTGAGTGCCAACGCGAAGTCGGGCTTGAGTGCTAACGCGGAGTCGAGCTTGAGTGCTAACTCGGAGTCGAGCTAGCATGGCGATGCGAAGTCGGGCTTGAGTTCCGATGCGAAGTCGGGCTTGAGTGCCGACACGGAGTCGGGCTTGAGTGCCGACGCGAAATCGGGCTTGAGTGCGAAGCAAGACCACTCAAAGATACTTTCGTTAGTAAGAAAATGAATGTTATTCTAGCAAACATGCTCAAGCTTAAGATATCAATATACTACTGATAATACCAACGGAGGTTGTCCGCATTTCAGGTATGGAGGAGAGGTTTCCCGTCAAGCCCTTCGATCCAGTATGCTCCGTGATGAAGTGCGTCGGTGACTCGATAAGGTCCTTCCCAATTGGGAGACAGTTTTCCCCCCTTCATAGGCTTGGAGACTTCGGCTCGTCTGAGGACCAAGTCTCCAGGGAGGAATGTTCTGGGATGAACTCGGGCATTGTAATACCTTAAGATCCTTTGTCGGTAGGAAGCCATTTTGAGTCGTGCACGATCGTGGAGCTCATCTACAAAGTCAAGGCTGGCTCTCAGCTGGTTAGAGTTGTTCTCCTCATCGTACAATTGTGTTCGGGGACTAGGGATGCCAACCTCCATCGGAATAACTGTCTTCGACCCGAACACAAGGCTGAAAGGAGTTTCTTCTATGGGGGTTCGTAGCGTCGTATGATATGCCCACAGCACGTTCGGGAGCTCCTCCACCCATCTTCCTTTGAAATCATCCAACAGTGTTCTAAGCCCTTAAAGGATTGTCCGATTTGTCACTTATGCCGCTCCGTTTGTTTGCGGATGACCAACAGAGGTGAACCTTTGATGTATTCCTAGTTCAGAAAAAAACTCCTTGAAAGGAGCGTTATCGAACTGGCGTCCGTTGTCGATAACGAGTGTATGGGGTAGTCCAAACCGACAGATAACTGACCTCCAGAAGAAGTTCATCACTATGGCTTCAGTAATCTTGGCAAGCGCTTCGGCCTCTACCCACTTGGTGAAATGGTCGATGGCTACAAGTAGAATCGCTGACTAGAGGCTCGAGGAAATAGTCCCAAAATGTCCATTCCCCACTGGGCGAAAGGCCATGGGGTCGACAGGGGGCTCAGCTGAGAAGTTGGCAGCCATTGAATGCTAGCGTGTCGCTAACAACTATCGCATTTCTGGACCAGTTCGGCCGCATCTTCCTGCATAGTGGGCCAGTAGTAGCCTTGGCGTAGGGCCTTATGCGACAGCGTTCTGCCCCCCAAGTGGTTTCCACAAATACCCTCATGGATCTCACGAAGGATATAGTTGGCGTCTGCGGGACCGACACATCAGAGGAGAGGATGAGAGAAGGATCTTCGATACAGTTGTCCGTCGAACATCAGGAACTTGTGCACTCGCCATTTGAATTTCTTGGCTTTAGCGGGGTCGGCTGGGAGGGTACCTGCGGTGAAGTATTGGATGTAAATGTCCATCCAGGAAGGATCTTGGCAGACTTGCACGGATTCTTCTACTGTGTCGATGCTTGGGGTTTACAGATACTCCATGTAAGTTCTTCCCATGGTCCCGTCGGCCGAGGTGGCTAACCGGGACAAAGCGTCAGCTTTAGCATTCTCCCTCTGGGGAATGTAGCTGACACTGAAGTGGGCCAAGGAAGAGGCTTGTGACTACACCATACTCAAGTAATGGGACATAGTATGATCCTGTGCCTCGTACTCCCCTTTGATCTGATCGAAGACGAGTGGGAGTCGGTGAAGACTCTAAGGCATTTCACCTCGAGCTCCCGTGCCAACCTCATCCCTGACAGGAAGGCTTCATACTCAGCCTGGTTGTTGGTGGCTAGGAAGAGGAAACGAAGAGCGTACTCGGTCACGACTCCATCTGGACTTGCCAGGATTAGGCATGTCCCACTTCCTTGAGAATTCGACGCGCCATCCATGTGAAGGATCCAGTCCTCCCCTCCTCCCTCGACTGCAGCGCCCAAAGGGTTTGCATGGGACTCCTTCGGCTGCTCTTCTGTCCACGTGCACTCAACCAGGAAATCTGCTAGGACCTGAGACTTCATAGCCGACCTAGATCGAAAGGATAGGTTGAATTCCCCCAGCTTGAGTGCCCACTTCGCCAGTCGGCCAAAGGTATCGGGGCGAGAGAGGATTGCCTTGAGTGGTTGATCCATGATTACCATGATCGGGTGAGCTTGGAAATAGGGCCTAAAGCGCTGAGCAGAAATGATCAATGCAAAGATAATCTTCTCCACTTTGAAATATCTAGTCTCCGCATTGTGAAGCACCTTACTGGTATAGTATACTGGATTTTGTGTACCATTGGCGTCCATACGAACAAGCACGGAGCTGACAGCCTTGGGAGAGGCCGCGAGGTACAGGAGGAGCTCCTCCCCACCCCTTGGTTTGAAAAATAGTTGTGGGGTGGATAAAAACTCTTTTAATCCCTCGAAAGCCTTTTGGCACTTCCTCATCCATTCGAAGCCATTGAATTTGCGCAGAGCATTAAAGAAAGACAAACATCTCTCCGCGACTTAGATAAAAAACGGCTTAAGGCCGCCACCCTTTCAGTCAAGCGTTGTACTTCCTTCTTATCAGACGAGGACCTCATGTCCAAGATGGCTCGGATCTTATCGGGGTTCGCCTCAATCCCACGCTGCGTTACCATGAAACCCAAGAATTTGCTTGCTGTCACCCCAAAGGCACACTTGCGGGGCTTTAGCCTCATCTAATATCGGCGGAGGTTGCCGAAGGTCTCCGTCAGATCGACAATATGGTCAGTAGTATGAATACTTTTGGTCAACATGTCGTCCACGTACACTTTCATGTTGCATCCAATCTGGTCTTCAAAGACTTTATTCATCAGCCTCTGGTACATGGCCCCAGCATTTTTTAGTCCGAAAGGCATTACCTTGTAGCAGTATATCCCTTTTTCGGTCACAAACGAGGTAGCTTCCTCGTTCGCTAGGTTCATCTTGATATGGTTGTAGCTAGAGAAGGCGTCCATGAAGCTAAGGGTCTCGTGACCGAACGTAGCATCCACCAACTGGTCAATCCGAGGCACGGAAAAGCTGTCCTTAGGGCATGCTTTGTTGAGGTCGGTGAAATCCATGCACATCCTCCAGCTTCTATTGGCCTTGCGGACCATCATGACGTTGGCCAGCCAGTCGGGGTAATGGACCTTCCGAATATGGCCTGCAGCCTCCAGCTTGCGGATCTCTTCGTCGATGGCCTTCTGTCGGTCTGGGGCGAAGCTTCTCTTCTTCTGCCAAACAGGCCGGCACCCTGGTTTAATGTTGAGTTGATGAGTAATCACCTCCTTAGGGATACTCGGCATGTCGGACGATGACCATACAAAAATGTCGGAGTTGCCTCATAGGAAAGCAAGAAGCTGATCGCGCGCCTCCTCTGGGAGTAGAGCTCCAATTTGGATAGTCCTCGTCGAGTCCTCTCCCAGTGGGAAGGTCAGCAAGTGCTCGATAGGCTCCTCCCTCCTCTTCAAGTCTCAGGGGTTGAGCGGCTCGGGCGCTGTTGCCGACACCGCCCCTTGTGGACTGGGGGCTAAGTGGTAACAGAGCGGTAATGGGCTCTGCTCTCCCCCTCATCTCTTCAACTCCCTTATCGGTGGGGAACTTTACAAGTAATCTTTTGGTGGAGATAACAACATCAAACAGGTTCAAACCGGGTCTCCCAAGAATGGCATTGTAAGCAAATGGGACATGGACTACCAAGAAGTTCATGAAAACTGTGTTCTGACATGGTGGAGTCCCGACTGTGGAAGGGAGAGTGATTTCTCCCTCGACCCTTACAGAATCTTCAGTAAAACCCATCAAGGGGGTGGTGACGGGCTGAAGGGAACTACGAGGCAAATTCATCCGAACAAAAGTATCGTAACTCAAAACATCGATAGAGCTCCCACTGCCAACTAAAATTCATTTTACAGGGTGCTTTGCGATTGTCATAGACACGACGACGCTATCATCATATTTGTTTACTACCCCTTCTAGATCCCTTTTAGAGAAAGAAATTACAGAATCTACTCCATCCTCATGTTGTCTTTTAGAGTTGTTACCTGCCCCCCGAAAGATCATGGCCATCGTCTTCTCCGTTGGGGCATTGTCCACGTTGATCTGAGGTGCAGGAGGTGCCGATGGGCCTGGGGCAGCAGGGTTGCTTCTCCGGACAAACTTGCCTAGGTAGCCTTGATAAACGAGTTCCTCGATGGCCTTCTTCAGCAAGCGACAGTTTTTCGTGTCATGGCCGTAGTCTCTGTGGTATCGACAGTATAATTCCTTGTTACGGGGAACCCCGGGCCTCATGGGAGGTGGATGCCGGAGGTAAGGCTCGTCTTCAATTTCTAACAGGATGTGAGATATTGGGGCGAGAAGTGGAGTAAAGTGATCTTTGGGAACCAACGTCTGAGGCCGATTATTTGAATGACAAGGCGGCTCAGGCTTTCTGGATCGCACCCCAGCAGGTTCTGAAGGTACTGGCTTCTTACCGGACCCTTTGTCAACCTCTCTCCTGGAGGAGTCTGCTTCGTTGGCACGGATATACTTCTGCGCCCGACTCAGCAGTTCAGCATAAGAGCTGGAAGGCTTTTTGTCTAGGGAGTAAGCGAACCTGGAAGGACGGAGTCCCTGCTTCAAGGCCAGAGTGGCCACGGAGTCCTCCAAATTGTAGACCTTGAGTGCAGCTTCCTTGAATCAAGCCACAAAGTCCTTTAGGGTTTCACCGCTCCTCTGTTGGACGGAAAACAAACTATCGGCCACCCGGAGAATCTTTCGGCACGCATCGAAGTGGGCCAGGAAAGATCGCTCGAGTTGCCTAAAGGAGTTGATACATCGTGGTGGCAAACGAGAGTACCATGCACGGGTGGCCTTCCGAAGTGTAGCCGAGAAGGCGACACAAAGAAGAGAATCTGTCGCCCCCTGGACTTACATGAGGACCTTATAGCTTTCCAGGTGGTCCAGAGGGTCTACAATGCCATCATATGGGTTCAGCTGGGGTAGACGGAATCGGGGTGGAACTAACTCCTCCATGATACAGCGAGACAGCGGGGGGCGGTGGTCGTAGTCCGTCCCAAGTGGGTTGGTGATTCTGCGGCTAAGCTCCTCCAACCGCTGATGGTATTCGTCCAACCGTTACTCGGCCCGGCGAGCGATCTTCCTGTTGGTGTCTTCCTTTGAGGATTCGGAAGATGAATAAGGAGAAGACTACCGGTGCAAGGAATGCACCTGCTTAGGTTCCTTCTTGCCACGCCATCTGAAAAAGCGATCAGAATGATGGGAAGGAGACCGTCGCTGCTTGGAGGTCTCCTAGCAATGAGACTTCGGGGACGCGCGATGGGAAGCCTCCGAAGGAGTCCTGCCATGACGAGGGTGGGAGGCCTCTGGAGGGGTCCTGCCACGATGAGACCGGCTAGCCCCAGGACCATCCACATGAGGCGGAGAATGTTGGGGTGACAAAGGCGTGGTGGTAGAGCACTGCTCCTGTAGTCCCCGCACCACCGCCATGAGGTCCTGAACCTATTGGGTCAAGGCATCGAGCCAATCAGCTTGGTTAAGCTATGGCTGTACGGGAGGCGGAACGGGAAGGTTGGCCTCCGACTGCTCAACCCGCGGGAAGCGTCCCCCGGCCTGGCTGGTGGAGGCCTCCTGCGCTCGTATAACCGCCATCTTCTTCCTTACAAAGGTTGTGGGGTCGCAGATGCATGGAAATGAACGTCTGCCACGCCAATCTGTTGCTGTCAGATCACTTCTCAAGAATATCGGGCGGAAAAAGGGCTTCACAGACTTCTGAGAGATGACGATTGCCTCCCGAGAGATGACGATTGCCTCCTTTTGATCAGAAACCTGCAAGAAAAGTCCCAAACCGGGGACCCTCCGATGCTCAAGTCAGCGATTTGAAGAACAGAGATTTAAGTCAGAGTAGAAATTGAGTCCCCTCCATTTTGAGTCGGAGTCCTTATATACCTGTTTGGGGATCCCTCTTATCCTTCATCGATAACGTTCGAATCCTATCTTTCGTTGAGATCGACTCCGTGAACGGTAGATGAGTACACAGTTACTGAACACGTACCGTGAATATCGGCAACTGCGCATAGTATCTGTAACTGCCCGTGATCCTAACAAAGAGTGGGTGAGTGGGCTATGCGATAACATTATCTGTAATTGCCCGTGATCCTAACAAAGAGTGGGTGAGTGGGCTAAGCGACAATTTCTGGGATGTTTCAAATTGCCCTGCTCACTATCCGGAGTTGATTTCATGACTGGAACTATGGACCGATGATATGCAAGACGAGACCCAAACCCAAGGCCGAGGTCGAGGCCGAAGTCGAGGCTGAATTTAGAGATAAAGCTGAGGTCGAGGCCGAGGCCGAAGTCGAGGCTGAATTCATAGATAAAGCCGAGGTCGAGGCCGGCTGAAATCATTACTTTGCTCCAAAAATCATGCGGGATGTTATCGTACCACTTGGGGGCATGATTAACCATATCAGTTTAGATTTAATTTTTGACATAATAACCAAGGATAAGCAACAATTACTTTGATAAGCTTGCATGAATCCAACGGCAAGTATATTTATCTTTCGGTTAAACGTTGCTTTGGATTCTTTGGCTCCATCGGTTAAAACAACGTGGGATATCGGACGAGCGAGTAAATCCTTATCGTTTTTTTTAATGATAAAAAAATGGTCATCGTTTGGAATTACTAATTAGACCGTGTTCAAGTCCTTTTTAACGGGCTATATAATTAATTATGGAAGTATAGACTTAATCGTGGTTAATTATATTGTCCTCACCTTGGGGATGATAAGAAAACCACCCGTTAGGTTTATCGAGCGGAGATAAATTCCAATTACACCAGCGCACCAGCCCAAAAATAATTTATTTCGCCATCAGCGAAAACCAGCGTTATTGGCGGATCGAAGTAACCCAAATTGTAGTCATTATGCGAGCCCAACGCCATGTCTCGTTAAGTTAAGGTAGTCTTTTATTCATAAAAAATTGTTTTTAAATAAATATAAAAATAATATTTATTTAAAAAATAATTTAAAAATAATTACTTTTTTAAATAATAATTTTATTATTAAAATTATGTTTAATATAGAGGATAAGAAAATATTCTTGGTATATTCTTTTTTTTTATTCTTAAAATTATAACTATACGAAATAACTTTGAAAAAGTTTAATCAAAAAGAATAATTCATGTTTAATCATGAGTTATCTCCTAAATTTATTTCGAAATTCAGAAATAACTAAAATTATTCCTTGTTGGCAAGGTGTTATTAAAAAAAAAAAATGATTACTTCTTCGGCTATTCATTGAATAAATACTTTTATATACATTTATTCAAAAATAATTTTTAGAAAGCCAAATACTACCTAAGAAATAACTCTAGTTATTCTTAAAATCTCTATAAAATAAATTTAAAAACAACTCATGATTAAATCTGAATTATTTCTTCTAATTAAATTTTTTTAAAATTATTTTTTATAATTATAACTTTTAAAATAAAAAAAAATATTTTAAATTTTTTTTACCCTCTATTTTAAACACAGCCTGAATAAACGGAGCAGGCCTTGCTACGCCACCTTCATCAGTGTTCTTCCATATCGGTGTGTTTTTTTTTTTTTTTTCTCCTTTATATTAATTATATTATTAATTTATTATTATATTTATATCGTTAGATATATTAAAACATTTATATGGTAGAGGGGTCTATTTCACGCCACCGCGGGCACGGCCAGCGGAGCTAATCACAGCCGTTGGTTTGTGATTCGATTGCTGCCACGGCCTCATCGTCGTCTGCCCGTGGTTCAGTCGGACACGCCATCGCTTTAAATAACCCCGAGTCCACCTTCTTCCCCCTTTTTGCCTCCGTCTGGGGTTTAACAAGCCGAGGGAGGAAGAGAGGGAGAGCCGGCGAAGGGCTTCGACGCCGAAGTAGAGCGAAGATATCCAAGGATTTATGTCGTCTGGTTCCCTTGACTCTGTGGTCCTCTCTTTGTTGTTTCCAGAAAGTCGAGCGCCAGCTCTTCGCCGAATCTCTTCTCTTCCTTGCTGTTCCTCGCTTGGCCTCGCTGTTCTTCTCTACTCTTCTCCCTCCCGTATACGACGGAGGCCGGAGGGATCGAAGACGGCATCGATGCGATTGCGATTTCTTCGGTACCGATCTACTTCTAGTTTATTTTCTTCCTCAAATTTTTCATCATTATCTAACCCTTCTAAATTTTCATTTTTGTTTCTCGGCTTGCAGGGTCCGGTTTGGAGTGAAATACCTTGGATTCCAGCATATAGAGAATTTTCTCTTGACAGGCTATCTCACTTGATAAAGTTAATCGTGTTTGAATTGCTTATTTTTTGTTTTGTTTTATTCCGATTTTTAGAGAGGAAAGAGGAAGAGAGGGGGAAAGAATGCCGGGGCCTCAAAGGGTAAAGAGAAAAGAGGAGAAAGAGAGGATTAGCGAGAGATCCGAGCTTACTCCCCTCGAACAAAAATGGAAGCTGGTGAGAAAAATCCGGATCTATTTTGACGATCCGGAAGCCACCGACTCAAGCGAAGAGGAGGAGGAGGAGGAGAGGAGAGGGATGAATTCGAGGAGGAGGAGGAGACGTGTGACTCAGGAGTTCTCCGTCCACCCGTTCGGCTCCTTTTCCTACCTAGCTGACGCGTCCTCTCAACAGAGCAGCAAGCGAAACATCAACGTTCCCAAAGGTTTTCACAGGAAGGCCAAGGCCCCCGGATCGACTAGCTCGTCGTCCAACACTTCATCGTGGAGGCATAAGGGCGTCCGCCAGCGGCCGTGGGGGAAATGGGCGGCCGAGATCCGCGACCCCATCCGCGGGACTCGCCTCTGGCTCGGCACCTACGACACTGCCGAAGAGGCCGCTCGCGCCTACGATGCCGCCGCCAAGCGCCTCCAGGCGGAGAAGAGCTGCCATTCCGCCGCCGCCAAGCGCCTCCAGGCGGAGAAGAGCTGCCTTTCCGCCACCTCCGCTACTCCCGCCGCCGCCTCCGGCTCTGCCTCCAACTCCTCCTCGTGCCTGTCCATGGGCTGCTCCGAGGAGGCGGCGCCCTTCTCCGCTCCGTCGCCCTCCTCCGTCCTCGATGTGTCCGCCGCCAGCGCAGCGGCGGACGGCCGGGGCCCGCCGGCGAAGGAGGGGGCGGTTGAGGAGAAGTCCATCGCGGAGCTCTTCGCGGAGCAACCGGGGCTAATGGAACTGGATTTTGGGTTTGGATTCGACTCGTCCCTCCCTGTGACTGACATCGGCGCGGTGGACGACTTTTTCAGGCTCGGCGACCTTCCCAGCCACATCGACTGCGGTGATTTCGTAAACCTCGACGCCTGGGTGGACCTCGTCGTCTGAGATCGTGGAAATTTTTTCACTTCAGTTAATATTTATTATTATCATTATCTTATGTTCTAAGTTTGAGATGTAGCGAGAGAAGTTATGGGTTTGAGAAGAGGTCTTAATTTTTTTTCCTTTACTTTCAGTGAGAAGAAGAACAGGTGAACAGGTTGATGGGTTTTTCCGAGTTGCAAGAGCCGTGGCACAATAAATTTTTGGTCTCCACTTCCGCACCTAACATAAAAATTATTGCGTTCTCCTCTCTCTCCTTCTTCTTTTTTTTTTTCTTTTTTTTTTTATTACTTCATTAGCCGTATTTTTTTACCTCATGTGTTGTTATGCACCATCTTTTGAGTCAGCATAATGGAAGAGGCTTGTCTTTATATCATGATGGTTGTGAATTGTGGTGCTTTTACAGTTCTTTTGTTGAAAAAGGTTTTTCTGAGATTATTGAAATGCCAGGGGAAGTGGTTCTTCCATTACTGGTGATGGAGGTCTCTTTCCCATCGGCACTTATAGCAAGTCAATGATTCAGTGAGCTCTTAGCATGCGAGAGCTGTTCAACTTTGACCAAGAACGTCTAGTGATGGCTACTTTGATTATTTAATGCCCGTCCGTATATTGTGACGTCCAATGGACCCCTAGTTTTTTATTTTTAGATGGGGCATGGTTCTCCGGTGTGTTCATATCGAGTGTATCCATTGGTCTTGGTCCACAGTATCTGCAAAGATTCCCGTAAGGGACTGGTTGGGTGAAGCTTTAATTTAATGGAAACAATTGCCTCGAGATCTATGAAATTGCGAGCCAATGGTAAAGAAGTACAATACTGGCCGGGCCACGCTGCAGGCGTTCAATGTTCCTTTCGGGGGGGGGGGGTCTTCCGTGCCGCTTTGGCTCTTTATGTGGGTGTGTGCTTGCGTACAGAGGTAATGCTGTGAAGACTAAAAATGTGCCTCAAAACTATTTTCTTGACAACACCACCTAATCATCCAATCGACGGCAGAAAGGAGAGCCCTGTTAGTTTTAAAGGCTTTGATAGAACGGGGTTCTGATTAAGAAGGCAATCATCAGAAGAGAACAAAGCTGCTAGACGATAACTTGAGAAGCCACTTTCCTGCCATTATATTGACCTAATATTTTTTCCTGAAAGCTATGCAACTCCAATTAACTACTACACTGAAGACAGCAGGGGCAGGGGCACGTCTGCTGTGCTAGTAATGAGAATTAAGTTACAAGATCAGTATCTCATGTTATGCCATGAAATGTTGTTAAGAAGTATGACAGAAGAGGGAGCATCATAACCTATTTAGAAGGAAATAGAAATCTAACAAGAAGGTTTTTAGGGTGTGCATGATTTTTTAAAACAATTTTTTTAATTTTATAGAAAATAAAAATATTTATAAAAATATATTTGATGATTGAAAATAAAATGATTTTATGAAAAATAAGTCCAAAAATTTTAGAAAAATGAATTTTCACTGTTTTCCATTAAAATGAGGAAGAGAGCCGAAAACAAAGGCAAAAGAATTTGAAAATAGGGGAATAGATAAATATTTTTTTTTAGAATTTTTTTATTTATATTCCTAAAAGGAATCATTTATTATGAAAATAAAATATAAAATATAATTTTATTTTCACCTAACAAACATATTTTTAGAGATTAAAAAATAGAAAATAAAGAGAAATATTTTTAGAAAATAAAAATGATATGCATCCTTGAAAACTAAACGTGGTTTTAATTCTTATCAAATCTTCAATATAGCATAGTGTTCAATGCCTCCAATTATCCAAGGGCTGATCTGAATTGGTTCGAACAGGATATGAACAAATATGCCATCATGAAATTGTATTTAAACAGAAGGCTTGAAGCCTTTTCTTGGATGATAATTGGCCGAACGGTGCTGGACCGAACCATTCATGTCCTTTTTAAACCCGTTAAAAGTTATATTGGTGCAGGAAGGAAGGGAGGAGGGCGCTGACGGCCAAAGACAGAGAGAGGATGGCCTGTGCATGGGAAAGGATAGTTTAACAATTTTTTTTTTTTTAAATGAGAGGAATATGGAGAGCAATTTGGGTGGTGCAAATAAAATTTCTCCAAAGATTGAGATGAATTTTGAAACAAGGTAACGATAATGGGAAGGAACTGTTTAACTTTGACCTACCAAAGCTAGCTTCCAAGCAATCTTTTGAAAATCAAAACGAATAACAAATCGGTTGACATTTGAATCATAGATTCGATAAGATAATCAAATAATATTATAATTAATTTTTAATTTAATAATATAAAATAATAAATATAAAATTAAATTATAAAAAAATATTTAAAACATTGGCGATAGGGGTGCAATTTGGGCCGGGTTCAGTCCGAACCTGGTCCGCTGAACCCGATTTATAGCAGTGTTTAAACTCATGTTTACCCAACCCGAACCTGAAAGATCCGGGTTTAATTCGGCCCGATTTGTAATTGATCTGGGTTAGGGTTGACCGCAATCCGAACCTGAGATAACACGAACCCGAGGGTTACCCGAACGGGGGTAGCTTATCGACACCAATTTTTGAGAGGCATTAAAGGCGCCAATTGGGTCAGACGAGATGACCAACTTGAGGGCGAAGAGGGTAAGGTCGTCGATCGCAGGCGAGAAAAATGATAAACATAAAGGCGGACCACCCGTACATTTCGTTTCACTTTCCACCTCCTCCTCTTCTTTGTTTACGGCACCTCCTCCTCTTCTTTGTTTTAGATAAGACTTTTTTTAAATACAATGTTAAAGCCCTGAGTCTAGCTTATGCGTTAGGCTAGGGATTTTATTTTTTCGTCTTTGGGATCCATAATTCGGTATTTATTTACTTTAAAAAATGCTTTTTTTTTCTCATCAACCCGAATTCCAATCCAAACTCAACCCGAACCCGATTTTTAAAAATAGGGTTAGAGTTGAGGTTTTACAAATAGGGTTAGGGTTAGGGTTAAGGTTGATATTTTATAAATAGGGTTAGGGTTATGGTTAGGGTTGAGAAAAACTTGAGTTTCATGAGCCCGAGTTGCACCCCTAATCGGCGATACTAGAACTTAAAGAGGATAGATGGATTGTTTTCGAATTTAAATCAAAGTAAAAATTTAAAAGTTTTTAAAAAATTCAATCTAAATTTTATTTATCAAAATCAACAATTTAAAAATTGAAGTTGGATCGGTTCTTCGATCCGATCGATTTAGTAAATTTTTTAATTTTAAGTTGATCATATAAAATTTAACTTTAATAATAAAATTAGATTGAATTAATAATCTATTTTTAGCTGGATCAATTTGATCAACCGGTTTGATTCGGTTCTCAAAACCGTGCCTTCGAGCATGAGGCTTTGGATATCAGTCAAGGAGAGAGCTTTCTAAAGATTCTTGCAGACAAGGGCCGACAAAGGGACAAGACCGGATTGGGTACATTGACGCAAATTAAACCAAAGTCTCCGGATGGATGAGTTCCCATATGAGGGGTTAACCGACGCTCTTATGCCATGTGGGGTACGCATGATGTGATATTCGCAAATGTTTTATTCAAGCTGACTGGAGAAATTTTTGTGAGAGTTTTGTCCTGCCCGAGCTCGAGCTTGAATAAACGTTCATGCTTGGCTCATTAGCAACTTGAAGAGCTGACACTTGAGCCCAATACTATAAATATGCTTGCTTCCACGAAGAAGATGAGAGATAAAATTATATTGATCTTTTTTCAGTTAAACTAAATAACATGCATATTAAATATATAAAAAATATGAAACCAATATACGTATCATGATAATAAAAATGTAAATAAACACGTAAATACTTTCAGCCATCGCTCTATGCAAATGGGTTGTCTTCTTCAGATCAGAATAAAGCTCTTCCATACCTTACAATCTTTCTCAGCAATGGTGTAAAACTTCAGTCAAGACTAGACGTAGGAACCTCCCCGTTTTATTTTTCTTTATGCTTATCTGTCATCACAGAGGATGTTTCAAATGAAATACGGTTGAGGGACGTCTATCTTAATCATGAATTCAAATCTTAAATCTGTTAAAAAATTATTTTTGATTTTGCAAAAATTCTTTTCTAGAAAATGCTAAAAAATTAATATAAAAATTTTAATTCAAAATATAAACTAAATATAAAAGGAATCTAGCCGATCGAGACGTGTTAGAGCACAAATTTTTGAAAAATTTTTCATCACATCCCTATGATGAGTGTTCTTATAAAGTGACAAAGTAAATTTTATAAGGTTGAGTCATACTCTTAATGGATCCGAAATAGGTTATCTGCAGGGTATTGTAACAAATACCCTTGGAGGATTCATCTATGAAAATCATCATATTAGGCCGTGACTAAAGGTCTGGGCTAACCTTAAAGAATTCCCATGAAAAATCAAGGTATTAAGTTCAAGGCCTTTAATATGTGCTGACCGCGTAAACCTAATTGATTCATACTGTGTGTGATTAGTAGAAACCTGAGTCAAAGGACTTAGTTCAAGGTCTAATCCACTATAGCTCCTTCAGGTGTATACAATCAACACTAAGTTAGGTTCAAGTTCATAGGATACCTCACCTATTGCGCAGTATAAGATACCCTAAAATTTTTGTTATATATATATATATATATATATATACATACGCCTCGATCCTGGCTTGATTCATATCTTATTTTGTTTTTTACTTTGTTTTGCATTTAAATTTTTATATTAATTCTCTAGCAATTTCTAGGAATGATTTTTTATAAGATCAAAAATTATTTTCTAACAGCTAAGAATCAGATTTCCTTCTTTTCTAGAAATTGCTAGATTTTCATTGTAAGTACCATTTAAGTTATTTAATTAATTATAAAATCTTAACAATGTTTACTTTATCTCTGATGCAGTAAATTAAGCAAATCATTTGGCATATATTTTGTTTAATATTTATCTAATATTTAACTTTTTCAGCCATCTTCTTATTCTGCTTTTGCATGAGTTTGCTCAACATATAAAGTTTTTATGCCACCCTGAAATGCCTGTGCATTAATGGTGCAAATGTTGCTATGCTAAATTGTGATCATCTATAATTATCTCTCGAAATACTGCTTGCTAATATAATGTTGACAGCAAATTTTGTCTACGTTTTGACTCCAAATAATTTTATCTAATTTTTATTTCACTTAATGTTTATTCCATTTCTTTCCTTATGTTATACATGCTGCTTGACTAAGAGGGTCACTCCATAAATATGAACGTTCATGGCCTTCTGAATTTAGAAGCATCTTATAGTAATAATGGGGAACACAGAGTATTGGTATGTTGTCCATTCAATGTATCACATCCAGAACTCCGGGAAAGCTTTTGATGTTTTGTATCTGAGGTACATCAGACATAGTTTGCATGCCAGGCTATCCAAAATGAAGCAAATTGTTCACCTTCATGAGGAAGGAAACAAACTCTTAGGAACTAATCAGTTGTCCACGTTAAACCTCTACTTCCAGGCTTTTTGTTAGAATTTCCATATCAATCGAACCGTAACACTGTGTTTTTTTTTAGTGCAATAGTGTGAAGATGCACCACTAATTCCTTTCATCTTTAGTTTGTGCCTTTCTCAAAACCTTTCTTGTTAATAATGGTATATTTGTATTGTATTAACTCCATAAGTAGCTATATTTTAATTACCATTTTGGTAATAGTTTTCTGAGCTTCAGCTGAACTTTAAACCATGGTTATCATGCTACACTACCGCTGATCAGCACATTATGTAGGTATATGTACACTACAATCAATTGTCCTTTGTATGCTGTAGGGTATTCATATGGATGCATCAAACCTACCAAGAAACTAATTCGGACTACAATGCGGTTTAGAAAAGCAGATCTATAGCTTTCCTGTCTTTTCAAATTTGAGACAAAAATTTTTATGATATACACATGTATATATAGGTATTATATATATTATATGTGCGTACACATATGCTTGCACTTATGCACATAATATATGCATGCTTATATATAGATGTATTTTCATATCATTTTATTATTTTACTTGCAGCTACTAGCATATATTTGTATTCTTACATAAATGCAAAAGTTTTCTATTCCAGATAAGTGTTTTCTAGTATAGTGGTTAATATTTAATATCTCCTTATTGTGTTGTTCGTTGCTAGACAAAAGTGACAGCATTGGGCAAATACTTATTGCTTACCTACTATTGTGAATCTTTTATGTTACCAAATGGTAAAGAATGGATGAACTTAGATATTGTGACAAGGTATGTCATATAAATGCTTTGTTTTGAGTTTCTTGAAATCTATTGCCATGAGATTTAATAAAAGTTTCTATAATTTACTAAATAATCTCATGACAGTTGAAATATGCAACTTATTGTTTATCTAATATATCTTTGTTTGATTCTCTTATTTGAGGTTTAGTCTATAAAAAAATGTTATTTCCTTAAAATTTGTCAAATCTAAGAAGAATTTGACGAATTAGTTAACCAAGGGATTATCTAGGAGTGGAGTCCTAGATTCATCGAGGGGGATGTGGCTTAAGCCCATTATTTGATCACCAGCAGTGGATACTCAACCTCTGTGATTGGAGATCCCATGAATGCGGTTCAATGTAGTAGAAACGAAGCTGATTGAATGATCGTATTAGAGCATAAATTTTTTTAAAATTTTCATCCCATCCTTATGATGAGTGCTCTTATAAAGTGACAGTAAATTTATGTAAAGTTGAGTCATACTCTTAATGGATCCAAGGTAGGTTATCTATAGGGTATTGTCATAAATACCCTTGGAGGATTCACTTATATGAGAATCGTCATATTAGGCCGTAACTAAAGGTTTGGACTAACCTTAAAGAATTCTCATAAAAAATCAAGGTATTAAGCGCAAAGCCTTTAATATGCGCTGACCGCGTAAACCCAATTGATTGTGTGATTAGTAAAAGTCTGAGTCAAAGGACCTAGTTCAAGGTCTAATCCACTATAATTCCTTTAGGTGTATACAATCAACACTAAGTAAGGTTCAAGTCTATAGGATACCTCACCTATTGCGCAGTATAAGATGCCCTAAAATTTTTGTTATATTTATTTTTTTTAAAACTTTTGTGGAGGATTGTTGAAAAAAGTTTTAATTTAAAAAAAAAGAAAGGACCCACGCAAGCATTAAATGCTCGTTGAGCGAGCGTTTCGGACGAACGTTATGTGAACGTTGGGAGGCTAACGTTCATCAACGTCAAGAAACGGTCTAAACAATTAATTTTGTAAACCATTTCTTATGTTATTTGGGACTAACGGCTATCAGGCCTTTAAGGCCATTATGGGCCGAGCCGTTGGAGCTTTTATGGACCGAGCCGATAAATAGGCTTAATCAGTCGTAAAATAGTTTTGAGTAGCCTTATGATTTGTTTTATCTCATTTTATTTCTATTTTTATTAATCTTTTCATGGACATCTGAAGGTAATCATTGGGTTGCACCTCGAAGGGGCAAAAATCTGATCCTTAGGGCAGTGTCTAACACGCCTCGATCCTGGCTTAATTCATATCTTATTTTGTTTTTTACTTTGTTTTGCATTTAAATTTTTATATTAATTCTCTAACAATTTCTAGGAAGGATTTTTATAAGATCAAAAATTATTTTCTAACAAAATCTACGTAATCCCTCGATATCAAATATAGGACTATCTTAATTATATCTAACTGATACGCTTAATGGAAAAAAATCAAAATTCTTCCACTTAATTGGTTCGTATATTACTATAGTAAGAGATAAAATATATGGATCATAGCAATAGGTTCTCTTAAATTAAGTATTATTTACCATACAATGTATTATATTTCTCAAACATAAACCCATATAACTTAATGAATAAACCCCATATTTATTCTAGGTCCAACTTAATGATGCTCATCACAAAATAAATGTATACACTAAATAAATGAATGTGAAAAAACATCACAACCATAAAAGAGTTTCATTAATTATAAAATTTATCTATACAACAAATTAAGCAAAATAACCAAGACCTATATGAGTTGCATTAATTATAAAATTTATCTATACAACGAATTAAGCAAAATAACCAAGACCCATATGATCTACATAATCCCTAAACTTATGTGGTGGCATGCCTTTAGTCAAGGGATCGGCTATCATCAACTTAGTGCTCACGTGCTTAATAACCACTGTCTTTTCTTTAATACGTTCTCTTATGGCCAAATATTTGATGTCGATGTGCTTACTTTGACTGCCACTCTTATTGTTTTTAACCATAAATACTGCAGCTTAATTGTCACAATAAATCTTTAATGTCCTAGATATAGAATCTACAATTCTAAGACCAGAAATGAAACTTTTCAACCATACATCATGCAAAGTAGCCTCGAAATATGACACAAACTTGGCTTCCATGGTGGAAGTAGCGGTCAAAGTCTGCTTGGCGCTCCTTCAAAACACAGCTCCACCAGCAAACATAAATATGTATTCAAATGTTGACTTCCGAGAATCAACACAGCCAACAAAGTCAGAATCAGAGTAGCCAATCACTTTCGAATGTTTAGTCTGTCTGAACATAAGCATGTACTCCTTGGTACCCTGAAGATATCTCATTACCTTCTTAGCAGCTCGCCAGTGGTATAAACTTTAATTACTCTGATATCTCCCCAACATCCCAACTACAAATGCTATGTCATGCCTTGTATAGACCTAAGCATATATCAAGCTACCAACAGCTAAGGCATATGAAATAATTTTTATTTTCTCCCTCTCAAAGTCATTCCTTGGGCACTGACTCAAATTGAATCTGTCACCCTTGATTATGGAAGCTATACTCAGTAATCAATCTTTCATCCAAAATTTCTTTAAGATTTTGTTGATATATGTTTCTTGAGATAGACATAAAATACCTTGAAGTTTATCTCTCTGAATCTTAATGCCAATGATATAAGAGGCATCACCCATATCTGTCATGTCAAAATTCTCAGAGAGAAATTATTTTATTTCATGTAATATACCTTTATCATTGGTTGCAAGTAAAATATCCATCCACATATAAGATTAGAAAATAAATTTTGCTCCCACTGACATTCTGGTATATACATTTATCTATGATGTTCTCTATAAATCCAAACCAAGAAATCACATCATAAAATTTTAAGTACCATTGTCAAGAGGCTTGTTTCAACCCATATATAGATCTCTTGAGCTTGCATACCAATTGCTCATTATCACTAGAGGAAAATCCTTCAGGTTGTTTCATATAAACCTCTTCCTCTAGATCTCCATTGAGAAATGTAGTTTTCACATCATTTATTGTAGCTCTAAGTCAAAATGTGCAACAAGTGCCATGATAATGCGGAAGGAATCTTTCTTGGATACAGAAGAAAATGTGTTCTTGTAATCAATTCCCTCCCTTTGGATGAATCCCTTAGCAACGAGTCTTGTCTTATATTGCTCAATGTTGCCTAATGAGTCTTTCTTTGTCTTAAAGACCCATTTACAACCAATGGCTTTTGCTCTATCAGGCAACTCAATAAGATCCCAGACTCCATCAAATGCCATAGAATTCATCTCATCTTTCATAGCATCATACCATAAATTGGATTCCTTACAACTCATGGCTTATGAAAACGTTTCAGGATCATTTTCAGCTCCAATATCATAGTTCGACTCTTGAAGATACATAATATTGTCACTAGAAATTGTTGATTTCCTTTCTCTTGTAGATCTTCTTAATGTTGTAACAACCTCCTCTCGTAAAGTTGATTGTTCAACTATCTCTGGTAACTCATAAGACACTGGATCTACTAGTTCATTATTAATAAATTATAAAATTTCAACAACTGGTTGTCTAATGCCCGTTTGATCTTGAGAGATACTATAAACGATAATCAGTCTGTCACTTGAAGTGCAGGGTTGAGCATTAGAATGTTTCCTTTCAGGAATCATGCTTAGCAATTGATCACTCCTACTGATCAAGTTATTCTCAAGAAATTTGGCATTTCTTAATTTCACAATCCTAGATATGTGAGATGGATAGTAAAATCTATATCCCTTGGACCTCTCGGCATATCCAACAAAATACCCACTAATGGTCCTAGGGTCCAGCTTTTTCTCTTATGGATTGTATACTCTCACTTCACATGGATATTCCCATATGCGTACATGTCGCAACTTGGTTTTCAACCTTTTTATAACTCAAAATGTGTTTTAGTTATAGCTTTGGTTGAAACCCGATTCAATATGTACACGGCTATTTTGAGAGCTTCTGTCTACAAGGACTTAAGCAGTTTGGAGCTGCTAATCATGCCCCTCACTATGTCCGTCAATGTTCGGTTCCTTCTCTCTGCTACACCATTTTTATCAAGTGAGCCAAGTAAACTATATTGGGCAACAATCTTATGTTCTTGAAGGAACTTCGCAAATAGATCAGGCATTGTTCATCTTCAGTGTATCTTCCATAATACTCACCTTCTCTATCAGATCTCACAATTTTGATTTATTTTTCACATTATGTCTCTACTTTTGCCTTAAAAATCTTAAGACATCAAATGCTTCATTTTTATTCTAAAGTAAGTACAGATACATAAATCGTGAGTAGTCATCAATGAAGGAGATGAAGTATTTCGAACCATCAAAGTTTATATTCGGACAATAAATATCCGTGTGTATGATCTCTAACAGGCCTGAACTTCTCTTAGCACCTTTCTTTGACTTGTTGATCTGCTTGCCTTTAATGTAGTCCACACAAGTGTCAAAGTCAGTGAAGTCCAAAGTACTGTGTACTCCTTTATTTACTAACCTCTTGATTCTATCCATGGAGATATGTCCCAATTTTCGATGCCACAACATTAAAGAGTTATCATTTACAACATATCTTTTCATACTAGCCCTAACATGCATCACATCATAAATGATATTATTTTATAAATTAATATAGAAAAGATCATTAGACAAAGTACAATTCTCAACAAGTTTAGATTTATAATATAAATCTAAAAGAAGTATCTGAAAAGTTAAATGAATAACCCAAAGGTACAAGTCTTGAAACTAAAATTAAATTTCTAAAAAAAATGGGTACATAAAATATCCTTTCCAAATATAAAATAAAATCACTACTAAGAACTAAAGTGCATATCCCTATAGCTTCCACATTTGAGCGCATCTTGTTTCCTAAAGAGATATACTGCTCACTTTCCACTGGCTTTCTTAGGTTTTGTATACCCTGCAAAGTATTACAAATGTAGATTATAGAACCAGAATCAATTCACCATGTGTTATAAATAACATCAGCCATATTAGATTCATAACAGATAAGTAAGATTATTTTACCTTTCTTTTCAAGCCAAGTCTTGAACTTGATGCAATCCTTCTTCATGTGTCCCTTCTTCTTATAGAAGAAACACTTGGATTCCTTCTTAATATCAAATTAGGGTGATATTTTACTTTTATCCTTCTTCTTGGTCTATGCCCGATCCTTTCCATCTGTAGTCAGCATTGCACTCTCACCTAATTCCATCACCAGTCTACCCTCTTCTTTAACACACAGCCAAAAGTTTATTGATTGATCATTTTTCTTTATGTGTGTTATAAGATATCTTAAATGGTCCATACTACTGTGGAAGGGTGTTTAAAATGTAGTGCACCAGAAAGGACTCAAACATTTCGACCTCAAGAGTCTTCAGTTGAGCTGAAATGTCCCTTAATTGCATAATGAGCTCACGTACACCTCTCACACAGTGAGCCTCAGAGATGAGAACTTCAAAATTAGGGTGCTGGCAAGAGGTTTATCTGAAGTATTGAATTGCTCATCAATGGCTTTTAGTAGCTTCCTGACATTATCATGTTGATCGACTGAACCACGTATACCAACAAAGATTTTTTTCTTTATGAACATTATACTCAAGCGATCAGATCGCTTCCAACGTTCATAAATTGCAATCTTACTAGAAGTGTTGTTCTGAGTTACTGAAGGTGGTTTATTCTTTCTTATAGCAAAATCAATGTCCATCCATCCTAGACGAAGGAGAATTATCTCTTTCCAAACTTTATAGTTATCACCCCTCAATTCAGATATATCACATTTTATATTAGAGAAATTTATAAGTTGCATAACTATAAAATTAAACATACATGCTTATTACCAAAAATTGAGGCTAATAAAAATACTTTACCAATATAAGTCATGTATTTAGAAAACAGTAAATCTAGTGACATAAAACTTGCATGTAGGATAAAGCTCTAATTCAATTAAATTCAATTAAGTCTGTATGATAAAACTATCAAATTATGTTCCTTTTTTCTAATTCCTATGGGTATATCAGAAAATTATAATTTGATATTGTATTCTAATTAATTATAAAATATTTGATATTTTATCCTAATTAATTATACAAATGTAACAAAAATTTCTATGGGATAAATTTTATTATATCCATATAATTAATTACAATTAATGTCTATTATTTATATGATTCATTAACTTTATTATATAATTTTATAATTAAGGATGTTGTGGCTACTCCTCAATTATTTAAATTATATTTATCACTTAGACATTATTTAAATTTTATGCTCAATTATATCACTTAAAATGTATGCATAATTCATAAAATTTATACATACAAATTTTAAATATAATTAAACATAAATAGGCCAAGCCAACAACCCCAAAATTTTCTCTAACACGGGTCAGACGCATATGTAGCCCAGGCTAGGGCGCGGCCCAGCCTGCCACACAACCCAGGCTGGACCGCATACGGGCGCCTGGCCGCCTGGCCCAGGCTGAGCGCCTGGACCAATCTAGCAACCGACCTAGGTTAGCACCTGCAAGGCGGCCAGACTGGGCACAGCCCAGGCTGAGTGCCTGGGCCAACCTAGCGGCTGGCCTAGGTTGGCGCCTGCACAGGGGTGGATGCGGGTCAGATGCATTCGCCCTTCCTGGCAGGCATCCTGCTTTTTTTTTAATAACACCATATCGCATCCCCTGATTCCTGATCAAGTTTTCAAGAAAAATCGCGCGATACGTCCATCATGGGAGAGAGCCTAATCCCATGGATTCTTTGATCTCAGGTTTAAAAAATTTTGAAGCTAACCATCAGACAAGAATCCCAATCCTTTATTAGTTTTCTTTTATTTAAACCATATCCGAGAGTAGCGTGAGGGATAAAGCATGCTTCATGGCATAAATCTTGCTAATGCTTCTCTTAAATAAAACTAAATTAAATAAAACTGAATATTAGGAGTGCACCAAATCTTATGCCCTTTCTAATGATTCTTGGTAACCTATTAACTCTCCCTGTACGCATGTAGTTGGGTCAAATGCACCAAGGTACTATCAGTAGCCTCTCTTATTGATACATCCCTTATATCCCTACCATATGCTCATTGTATCAAATAATCCAGGGTATTACCAATAGCCTCCCCTTTGGACTATCCCTAGATGAAAGAAATAGAGACCAAGAACATCTTGCCCCTCTTTATCAAATAAATGAGATAATTATTGTTTCTCAGGGATTTCATCATATTCCAAAATAATTAACAAACAAGGCAGAGGTATTAATATTGGCTCTGATACCAAATAAGAGACAAAATTATATTGATCCTTTTGTATATTTGTTAAACTAAATAACATGCACATTAAATATGCAGAAAATATGGGATCAATATACGTATCATGATAATGAAAATGTAAATAAACACATAAATACCTTCAGCCATCACTCTATGCAAATGGGTTGTCTTCTTCAGACCAGAGTAAGACTCTTCCACACCTTTCAATCTCTCTCAGTGATGGTATAAAACTTTAGTCGAGATCAGGCGCAGAGACCTTCCCATTTTATTTTTCTTTATACCTCATCTGTCCATCACAGATAGCACTTCAAATGGAATATGGCTGAGGGATGTTTATCTTAATCGTGAATTCAAATCTTGAATCCGCATAATCCCTCGATATCGAATATAGGACCATCTTAATTATATCTAACTGATACGCTTAATGAAAAAAAATCAATAGAAGATAGTTGCCAGGAATAACATGTAGGGCCAAAGTGTTTCATTAGTCTAGGTGAGCATTAGGTATGCCTTTTGAATCCCTTCATAATTCAGTTTATATAACGATGGAATCTAGTCGCGGAACCCCACATACTGACAGAAGAGGATGATGTTTTGAAAATAAAATTGCCAGTAAGCCTACTAGTAAGAGTCGAGATGTTCATCAAGGTGACCTATGATAGCGGAGGGACAGCATGAGGAAGGATGCAGGGGTTTTTGGTGAGATCCCTTTAATACTTAAATCAACTTGAGAGATAATGGGGACGGCCAAGGATGACTTTGTAGCCTTTTAGGTTTGCTAAGAAATTGTTTCATTATTATAGGTGAGTGTTAAGCATGCCTTGAATTATTTGATTCGATCTACTTCATACTTTAGTTCTAATGATGTTAGAATCCAGTTATGGGATCCCGCATACTAATAGATAGATGAAGAGAATGATGATTTGAAAACAAAGTCATAAGTAAATCTAACAGCAAGAGTTCAGATGTTTGCTAAGGTGACCTATAATGGTGGAGGAAGAGTGTAAGAAAAGGATGCAGGAGTTTTTCTGATGAGGATCCTCTTACGTTTAAATCAGTAAAGAGGGATGTGAGGGTGATCAAGGATGGACCTTATAGCCTTTTAAGTTTGTTAAAAAATAAGATATCATAGAGAGAGAGAGAGAGAGAGAGAGAGCAGGGGGAGCAAAGGATGTATAACCTTACTTCTCTATAGATAATTTGTCTCTCTCCGTTCTTCATCGAGCCTTCCTTTTATAAACACGTAAGCAACATCCCACGTACGTCTTGTATTTTGAAAGGAACTATATGAATCATTCAAATCATAAGCCACATGCTTCGCTATAAGCATATCTTTTTAGATACCATAAGCAGCATGCTTTACAGTCGAATGCTTGTTCTTATTATTTTGCCTAAAGATGTGCATTTGCTAACTTGTTGCATGGGCATCACTTACTGACCTATCAAATATATGTCTCTAAACGTACCGTCTTAGAAGTCGTATTGGTAACATTGATGTGAATCAAACTATCATATATTAGCCTACTAGAGATTGAGGAATTTTGTATCACTAATTTTATTAAATTTTGTGTGTTTTATTTTTTTACACTGTATATGTGCATGTGTGCATGTATGCTTATCTTTATCTGAGAACAAGTCACAAGAGAGTGGGATCGATGGGATTAAAATTTTGAAAAAAGCCATCTTATCTTTTTTCTTTTTTTTGCATTTATACTATAATTTTTCTCCTCACCTTCACCTGTGCGTATAGATCAAAAGAGTCCAATCATTCAAGTCTTATTATCTTATCTTTAATTTGCTGTTTTCTTAGTCTTTGTTTGATGTTAAACTGATCGCGCCGAGTTTGTCAGAGCAGCGATCACGTTGGTGGCTTAGAAACGATCATTAGACTAATTGGTCAAGCCATTCTAGTTATGCGTTTTGTCTCAATGTCAGTGAGAGTATAATTCATTTCTTTCCTCTTCCAATAAAGGCCTCGTTGCTTGGTTACGACGTTGGTAATCGTCAATGATGGGCACTTGATTTTCATGGTCCAAGATATGTCTTCGGAGCTCCGACTTTTTCACAGCTGCGCTTAGAGCAGTTGAAGCAGAATAATGTTAGGTTTGCTCTCGTCCAGGTGCTGAGTTTGGGCACAACAAACCTCTCTCTCATGAGTGGGTTAGGTCCAGACCTGGTGACGACGAGTAGCTCCAAGGAATGCATGTTATGCGAATGCCCTGAATGGACTGGGAGAGAAAATAGGCGTGGCAGATGACAAGGGCTTATGCAGGTACAAATCGGCTGTGTTGCCTCACAATTGCGGACAAATATATCCATGCCTTTTTCTTTAGCAACGCACCTGCATCACAATTTTTCCGGACCAAGAGAATTAAGCATTTGATATATCAAGACGTACTCCAAAATGTGATCATTGCCTTAGCAGCAAGCACACCCAAAGCCTGCTGATGATGCGCCTTCATCTATTGAAGTGGAATTAATCTGATGTTACATCATATATATATATATATATATAGTTTGATGCAGACTTCTAGCTCATCTGAGTTATTTCTTTTATTTATATATTTTAGGCTTTCTCCACTAACAATTTAAAATCAGCAAAGTCACCCCCTGATGTTGGGAGAAATTTTCCACCATCATCGCATCACTATCAAGCCTCCTTACAAAGGCTAGTATACCACCTTGCATATATTGACAGATGCAATGAACCTACACTAAGAACAAGGATAAATAAAGGCCTGCTGTCTATATATGTTTTTATATTAAATTTGTTTTGATTGCTGGCTGACCGTTTTACATGTCATATGTGCGTTAACTCAAATTATATTAGTCTAAGGAATGCCATTAAATACTTGAAACTTAATCATTATAACTTTTTTTTTGGGTAAAGATCATTGTACCTATTCAAAGAAAGGGAAAGAAGAAATAAAAAGGTGTGGCCATGGTGCATCATCCACCACGCGCGTTATATATATATGTAAGGTTACGCCATATTACTCAAGACAAGGTGGTGAAATTTACAACTTTAGTGATGTAGTAAAAGCCAGCGAATACCTCTTGTCCTCATCCTTCCAGTTGCTGTGCTTCTACACCCAAGCCGGAAGGATCGATACAAGCCAACAAGAAGGCTTATTGTAGAAAGGACACAAAAGGATAAGGTAGAGACAAGAACAAGAGTACAAGAAGGTGGGTACGTAGCCAAAGCAAAGGCAAGGATCTCGTGATTGGGAAGGAGGAAGAAAGCTTCAGAAGAGACCCACCCATACACCCATATACCAAGTAATGTCACATGAAACGCTCTTACTTTATCACTGTATCAACCCTCCCTTGTGACCCATGACTAATACAATTAATTATTTCTCACAACCTATATACTATCTGGTGCTCCAAGAGTTGATGCTGAACATTCCGTTCAGCTGTTGCTTGCAAGTGTGGTCTCTCAATCTGTGAACAATAAATCAACAATATATCGAGTGAGAATTAGTCGATTAAAAGATCAAGATTTGCATGTACGTAACATGGTGATTTACTTTTCATGAAATTAATAGGATTTTCAAGTAGCCCAAGATATGACCAAGATTGAGTACCTTGAAGGTTGCACCACACATCTCCTCCTCCATTGCTGGGACTGCAGTGACCTTGTTCTTTGGATGCTCATAGCTTCGAAGTCCGGTGTTTGTCGAGAAGAAGCACCCTTGTTGTAAATTCCATTATTAAAAAAATTTTGGTTAATTAGAAGCTACAGCCTTCTCTAATTTAAGTTGATCGTCTAAGCAGTAACCGCATGAAAGATAACAAAAAGCGCCAAACTTTTTGCACATCTCAACGTAACTACTTGATGCAGAGCGCTAACATATGGAAGGTAATTAAGTCGAGTACTAAGAGAGAGGAGGAATCACCTGGAGGAAACGATGCCAATGATTTCCCACATGCGCCTCTAAGAATCTCAGCATCATTGGAGAAAGCTAGATATCCATCAGCCGTTATTCCTAAGAACAAGGGAACCTTGCCATCTTGGTCCTATCCAATTTATGCGAAATAGATCGATCAATAATGCTCGATGAAACTATATACATAGCTGTGTCCTTTTACACCTCGTTATGCTGATCTTGTGCTTACCGATGCGACGAAAATGCTAGACGTGGACCTGTCAAAGATGATGAAGGCAAAATTGCCAACAAGGTGTGAGAGCATGTGGAAGGTCGAGTAAGGAGCTCGATCCCTTAGGGCTCGATACGCCTCCATCGCCAAGACAACTTCGTTCGCATTCTTCCCTAGCCCGTATTGTTGCCTAAGGCTCGTGAGGTTCTCCAAAGCCCCCTCGAACAAGCAAAAGATCTCATCCTTCGCAGCAAATGACCTGTGCCAATGATCATAGGATCTTACTACTTTCCATTCCTTGGGCAAAAATTAATATTTGTGCCTCGTGATCATGAGAGACACGCATGAATTATACCATTAACGGCAAAGAATAGGATCGACCGCACTTGCCTTGGTTGCATCAATGATTCGGTTTCATGTGTGTAGGAAATTCGCACGAGAGGGTCGATGTTAACTGCAACTGTTGAAGAGAACTTGTGGACAAAGGCGTCGAAGAGTTTGTTTGCCGACTTCTTCAGTGTGGGGGTGCGGTTGCCGGCTTGGACGAGCTCTTCGGGAGTCCTTACAACTGCACCACTGAAGATGGCAAGCATCTTTGTTTTGAGGGGAGGGGAACAAAGGACTGACACCGCTCAAAGTATAGAGGATTGACACAATCAGGCAGCTCCAAAGTTGGACATGTAGCTTATATAAGCATTAATGGTGACCATTAAAAAAAAAAAAAATTCTTTTCCCTCTTCAAGGTGGAGAGAGCGACACGGAGCGATGGAAAAGGAAGTCTCCTGGAGACAATTCTCATGAGAGATAGGGGCTCTTCGGCATTGGCTATGTCGAAAAGGAGGGTGACAGTGGGGACTTTTTGGCAGGGCTCCAACAAGCGTGACGTTGGAGGGGCCTTGGTATAGCCGACGGAAGGAGCAAGTCCAAGCGATAGAATTTGGGAAGAGGCTCCTCGTGACGCATTCCAACCAGGTTGCCATATGCCTTGGAAAACAATAAAATAAAAGAAAGTTGCCATTTCATTGAGGGAGAGGAAGTCCAAAGATAAGGAAAGCAGAGGTGAAATTTAGGTCGGTACGTCATATGCCAGCACTTTCAGGATTTGTTTTATAAAATTTAGGTAGGTGATAACGCCTGATCATCGGTCTTGAACATCAGAAAAAGAAAATTACTTAATTTGTCATCTTGCACTGGATCAAGTGGCCTGCAAAAAGTTTCAGGATCAGAGGGATGTTCCGATGGGAACCCTTCGATGCTCAAGTCAGTAACCTGGGTCATAGCTGAGGGAGAGCTCAGACGATCTCTTGGAGAAGAATGAGATCTCATAAAGAGAGGAATCCCCTTCTGGATCTTAGGATAGCGAGTGTATGAATTTGCGTATCTTATTTTCGAGTGGACTTACCCTTTTATAGGGGGTTGACACCCGCATGACTACGTGGAGTTCCGTAAGGAAGGAATGTCTGCGGGGTTCATGGGGTTACGTGAATTTGGGTTGGTCAGTAGGTTCTATCCCATCGAAGGGAGAAAAATAGCGGTTGGTGGGCTACGTCCCATCAGTCAGCAGGGCTAACAGGTAGTTAGGTCTTGTCCCATCAGCGGCGTGGCCAGTGGGTAGTTGGGCCTGGGGATGCCAGGCGGCGCGCTCAGAAGGACGACGGTGTGGACTGTCAGGACCGTTCTGAGATTAACTTGGGGCAGCCTCGACCCTCATGAGGGCACCGAGGCCGAGCAGGACTGGCTCAGCTGACTTGCAGATGCCGGAGCGGGGCTGGTCCGGAAAGGTTAGGGCCGACTTGGCCGACTCGAAGATGCTGGGGCCGAGCGGGGCCGACCAGGGAAGGTCGGTGCCGACTCGATCGACTCAGAGATGCTGGCTCAGCTGACTTGCAGATGTTGGGGCGGGGCCAGCTCGGAAAGGTCAGAGCCGACTCGGCTGACTCGGAGATGCCGGGGCCGAGCGGGGCCGACCACGAAAGATCGGGACCGACTCGAAGATGCCGGGGCCAAGAGAGGCCGACCAGGGAAGGTCGGTGCCGACTCGGCCGACTCAAAGATGCCGAGGCTGAGCGAAGCCGACCAGGGAAGGTCGGTGCCGAATCGGCCGACTCGGAGATGCCGAGGCCGAGTGGGGCCGATCAGGGAAGGTCGGTGCCGACTCGGCCGACTTGAAGATGCCGGGGTTGAGCGGGGCCGACCAGGGAAGGTCGGTGCTGACTCGGCCGACTCGGAGATGCCAGGGCCGAGAAGGGCCGACCAGGAAAGGTCAGGGCCAACTCGGCCAACTTGGAAACACCAGGGCCGAGCGGGACCGACTAGGAAAGGTCGGTGCCGACTCGGCCGACTTGGAGATGCCGGGGCCGAGCGGGGCCGACCAGGGAAGGTCGGTGCCGATTCGGCCGACTTGGAGATGCCGGGGCCGAGCGGGACTGACCAGGGAAAGTCGGTGCCGACTCGGCCGACTTGGAGATACCGAAGCGGGGCCGCCTTAGAATTTTGATTTTTGCCATAGTTGCCCTCGTAGCTACATTAGCCACATCAGATGCCCCCCCGCCCCTGAGCATGAAGGGCCACGCGCCTGCTGCCCTTTAGGCGAGAGGGGCGCGAGAATTCAAAAAATGATTGCTCTTTAGTGCGCTTTTAATAGCTTGATGAGCTAGCGCATCGTCCCGAGGCAGTGTTGCTTCAAAGATCTTCCACAATCATGCGGTAGGTGGGGGCTTACGCTAGCGCCGGACGCCTCGAAGAGGGAGCTTTATTGGGAGAATGAAAAAAGGTGAAGGCCATCATTATTTCTCCATTTTCTATGCCCCGCGATTGGTCGGGGATCACGCTCCTTGGGGTGAATCGAGGCGGCATGCCTCGGGTGCAGGCGAGATTTCTGGCGGATAGCTCATGGCGCAATAGGAGAGCACCACGTGGTATGACCTCGATTATCTTAGCTCGGAGATGGGGGTATAAAAGCACCCTAAGGGCCTGAGAAAAACTTTTACATTGCCATTGCTTTCTCCCAGCTTTCCTCCTCCTGAGTTCTTCTGCGACTTGAGCCCTTTTGTCTCCAAATCCTTTATCTTTCCTTTTCATCCATGGACCGTCGTGCCATTAGGGAGGATAAAAGGCCTGTAATTGAATCTTCCCCTTCCGATAGCGAAGACCAAACCTCCCTAGCCCGTCAGCTCCTCATCTGGCGGGCGGAATCGCCATCCGCGGTCAACCAACGGTGACCGGGCCTCCATCCGCCTAGCCTTCCCTATTAGGGTAGTTCCTGTGTCCTCTCACTGTCCGGGACAACCTTCGGCGGTGAGTTCTGATCCGGCAGGCCCGTCCAGAGTGGCCTCAACCGTAACCCCTGAAGACGTAGAGGCCATTAGGGCCAAGTACATGCTCCCCAGCTTCATTCACCTGTTCGCGCCGGGGCCCGAAGATAGAGTGACCTCCACCTACCCTGATCGGGTCGCTCTGTATGAGGAATTTTTCCAGTGCGGGCTGCGTCTTCCTCTCCACCCCTTTTTCCTGAATCTTTTAGATAGATATAGGCTAGTGCTGGCGCAGTTGACTCCGAACTCGATTCGGATCATCTGTGCCTTTGTTCTCCTTTGCTATTTTCAGGAGGCCCGGCCGGGGTTATCACTGTTTGGTCATTTTAAACTCCGCCGCCAAGGTGAGGGGGCCTGGTGGGCTTTCACCGCCAGGCCGGGTAGGGCCTTCCCCTAGGTCTTTGTCCAAGATTAGGGGATGAAAATCCCGCTTCCTATTTGCCCATATCGAGGGGGTGAGGACCAATTGGTTGGAGTCGAACACCAGCTCTAATGATAATGCCACTATGGGGGAGAGAGATAGGGAACTCTTCACCCAGTTGTCCAACTGCCAAATTCCTGGCTACAAGGAACTCCTGTCCGAGGAGAACCTGATAGAAGCTGAGTTGGCCCCGGCGGTCGGTGAGCACGACGCCTGATTCCTTCTGTCTTGAATGGAGGATTACTATATGCTGTCGTTAACACTTCTCATTTTTGGATACAGCGATGAGGTTCTCCGCCGAAGAGTTTGAGGCCGCCTTGAAGCAAAAGAGGCCGGCAGCTGGGGAAACATCAAGGCCGACGAAGAAAGCTCGAAGGAGGGAGCAGACCGAGCCAACCCGAGCCGCTGAGGTCCCCAAGGCTCCAATGCCTACGAGGGAGCCGGCTAAGGAAGCGTCGGCTGGAGAAGTGGTCTCGAGGCTGACCAGGACCGAGATGGAGGGAGAGATTCAGCCACCCCTAGAGCAGTCGTGGTGGTTGTGGATCTTGAGGAGGAAGCTCATGCCGCCGCCGACGTGCCCGAGGCGGGGCAGGTCACCGTTGCTATCAGCCCTCCGGCTGCCGTCGAGCCAGAGATGGAGAGGGCTCCCCCTATTGCCGGAGGGAGGGAGCCAGTCGCCGAGAAATCCCATGCTGGGATGGAGGCGACCGGGGAGCAGAGGGATGGGCTAGAAAGATCATCCCGACGGTTGGTGTGCCACTCAACCCGTCCTCGGGTCGAAGGTCCACAGGAGGGGCCGACGCAGCCGGTCCCTAGGTTCAACTCGATGGCGGACGCCGCACAAGCCGCCCATCTTCTATCAGGTGTCCGGACTGCCGAGTCTGAGGAGGAGATGCGGGGATTGAGCTACTCCGCGCTCCTGGATATGGTGATGGTTGCCGTTGTCCAGGTAATCTTCTGAGCTCTCTCTATTTCTGGACGTGTCTTTGGATGCTTCAATCTCTTAGAGTTAACATGTTCCCTTTGCTGCAGATGGCCAACGGCGCGATCGACCTTCATGAGGCGGTGGTCCACTCTTCGGACGCGCTCACAAAGGCCATGGCACGGGCCGAAAGGTACAGGAAGGAGAGCGTGGTGCAGTCCTAGAGCCTCGCTCAACTTTACCAGGAGGCCAAGGCCCAGGAGGAAAACCTGGGTGGCTGAATAAAGGAGGCGAAATGCCAGGCCGAGGCCGAGAGTGGCCGGGCATCCGCTGTCGAGGCCAGATTGGAGCTGGTCTCGGACTGACTGAAGGCCACCGAGGCGCAGAATGAGGAGCTAATACACCAGCTCCAACGCACCGAGAGGGAGATCGGGGTGGCGCGTGAGGAGGCTCGGGCCGCCGCGGAGAGAGCCGTTGCTGCAGAGAGGGCGGCGGTTGATGCAGGCCACGAGAAGGCCGGGGCCGTGGCCTGTGCGGACGAGGCCCATGCCCGCGCCAAAGAAGCCGAGGGCCGAGCCAGGGAGGCCGAGGCCAGGGCACAGTGGGCTAAGGCCGAGGCAGGGTAGGCCGTCTCCAGCTACAAGTCCTCGCCAGAGTTCGGGAAGGAGGTCCTCGATGCTTACGTCAAGGGCTTCGAGATGTGCAAGACCAAGGTGTCTGCGGCACTTAAAATCGACATTGCTAAGCTCGAGGGAATCGGTCTGGGAAATCTAACGAGGAGTCGGCGGAGGAGGGGGATGACAATGGAGAACCGGGCCTAAACGAGCCCTAAAAAGTTGTTGTTTCTTTTCCTTTTTCTTTTTGTAACCGGCCTCGGGCCAAATTTTGTATTCCGATTTCATTATCAATGAAGAAGAACTTTTTTGTGAAGACGCTTTTGTCCTTCGTCTTGCTCATTTCTTCTTTCTTCTAAGCTGAATGTTTCCATCGTGCGACTAGCAATAAAACGGGTCCCGTGCCTATTGACGAGAGAGGGCCTTTCTTCTGAGATGCCTTTTTACCCTGAGTGTTGCGCATGTTGATAACGCCGTTGCCGAACCATCGCATCAGGTTGACCAATGTTGAGATGTGTCTTCGAAGTGTGAGCCGACCACGTAGGAAATTGCCTAGGATGCCTTAAGCCATCGCAGGCCGTTTGAAAAAAGATTCATCTGCGCTCGAATACTCTAAGAACTTAGAATGATCTGAGGGCAACTTAGCGCCGAGATCGGCTTGAAAACGCCGGGGGCCGAGTGGGACTTGACCGGGAAGGCCTGAACTGACTCGGCCTGATCTTGGAGATCGTGAGAGTCGGCGAGCTCTTTTAGAACCACCTCGGGGGTTTGTGTGCCACCCGAGGGGCGACTCGACCAGGTACAGAGATGTTAGGGACTTAAATCGACTCGAGGGTGACTCGACCGGGTACAAAGCTGTTAGGGACTTGAACCGACTCGGGGGCGTCTCCAAGCCGGATCGAGTGCTGTCCCGTTAGCCGCGATATCGGTGAGCTCCTTTTGAACCACCTCGGGGGTTTGTGTGCCGCCCGAGGGGTGACTCAACCGGGTATGGAGCTGTTAAGGACTTGAACTGACTCGGGGGCATCTCCAAGCCAGACCGAGTGGTGTCCCATTAGCCACGATGCCGGTGAGCTCCTTTTGAACCGCCTTGGGGGTTTGTGTACCGCCCGAGGGGTGACTCGATCGGGTACAGAGCTGTTAGGGATTTGAACTGACTCAGGGGCGTCTCCAAGCTGGACCGAGTGGTGTCCCATTAGCTGTGATGCTAGTGAGCTCCTTTTAAACCGTCTTGGGGTTTGTGTACCGCGCAAGGGGCGACTCGACCGGGTACGAAGCTGTTAGGGACTTGAACCGACTCGGAGACTTCTCCAAGCCAGACCGAGTGGTGTTCCATTAGCCGCGATGCCGATGAGCTCCTTCTGAACCACCTCGGGGTTTTGTATGCTGTCCGAGGGGCGACTCGATCGGGTGCGGAGCTGTTAGGGACTTGAACCGACTCAAGGGCATCTCCAAGCTGGACCGAGTAGTGTCCCATTAGCTGCGATGCCAGTGTGCTCCTTTTGAACCATCTCGGAGGTTTGTGTGCTGCCCGAGAGGCGACTCGACCGGGTACGGAGCTGTTAGAGACTTGAGCCGACTTGGGGGCATCTCCAAGCCGGACCGAGTGGTGTCCCGTTAGCCGCGATGCCGGTGAGCTCCTTTTATGAGATCTGATCCTTGGATGCAGGGGAGAGCAGGTTGTGGCATTGGAAGGGACTTCTTTTATTGCTTGTGTTCTGAGGGATACATTATTGATAATATCGGCGGAGATTATCCGCATTCTAGGTATGCGGAATGGGTTGTCCGTTGAGCTCTTCCAGTCTGTATACCCTCCGATGGAGTGTCTCGGCGATGCGATAAGGACCCTCCCAGTTGGGGGACAGTTTGCCCCCCTCTGTGGGCTTAGATACTTTAGCCTTTCTGAGAACCAGATCTCCGTAGCGAAAAATCTTGGAACGAACTCGGGCGTTGTAGTATTTGGCTACCCACTGATGAAAGGTCGTCATACGCAGCCTTGCCCGGTCGTGTGCCTCATCGATAAAGTCCAAGTTGGCTCGTATCAATGTGGAATTGTCCTTCTCGTTGAAGGACTCCACGCGCGGACTAGGCAGTCCGATCTCAACAGGGATGATAGCTTCGGATCCAAAGACGAGACTGAAGGGAGTCTCGCCCGTTGGGGCTCTGAGGGTCGTGTGGTAAGCTCATATCACACTGGGGAGCTCCTCCACCCATCGACCCTTGGATCCATCCAGCCTGGTCCTGAGTCTCCTGAGAATGGTGCGGTTCATGACCTCGGCCTCCCCGTTGGTCTGGGGGTGGCCGACAGAGGTGAATCGATGGCGAATACCCAGCTCGCTGCAGAAAGCCTTGAATGCTTCATTGTTGAACTGGCGACTGTTGTCCGTGACGAGAGTGTGAGGTAGGCCAAAGCGGTATATGATCAACTTTCAGAAGAAGGCTTTAACTTTACTTTCGGTGATCTTAGCCAGCGCCTCGACCTCAACCCACTTGGTGAAATAGTCGATGGCTACTAGTAAGAACCTCCGCTGTCCCGAGGTCGGGGGGAATGGGCCAAGGATGTCCATTCCCCACTGAGCGAAGGGCCAAGGGGCCGAGAGCGGGTTGAGCGGTGTAGACGGTTGATGCTCGATGTGTGCGTGGCGCTGGCAACCATCGCACTTCTGAACTAACTTGACGTATCCTTCCTCATGGTAAGCCAGAAGTATCCCTGGCGAAGGGCCTTCTGGGCTAGGACCTGCCCTCCATATGGTTTCCGCATATGCCTTCATGAATTTCTCTAAGATGTATTGGCGTCGGCAGGTCCTACACATCTGAGCAAGGGGTAAGAGAATGACCTCCAGTATAGACGTCCGTCTAGGAGGACGAATTTGGAAGCCCTCCACTTGAGTAGCTTAGCTTCATTGCGATCATCCGGGAGAGTGTCGTTAGTGAGATAGCGGACGTAGGCATCCATCCATGTAGGCTCTTGGGTGAGCGGGAGGACTTCCTTGCCATCCTCTATGCTGGGCCTTTCTAAGTACTCAATGTAGGTGTCTCGTACAATGCCGTCGGTGGAGGTAGCTAAACTGGAGAGGATGTCGACCTTGGCATTCTCACTCCGAGAATGTAACTGATACTGAAATAAGCTAACAGGAAGATCAAGAGCCGAACCTTGCCCAGGTATTGAGTCATAGCAGGGTCACGCACTTCGTATTCTCCATTGATTTGCCCGGAGACGAGTTGCGAGTTGGTGAAAGCTCTGAGACGCCTTACTCCCGACTCCTGGGCTAGCCTTAATCCTACCAGTAAAGCTTCATACTCGGCCTGGTTGTTGGTGGCTTTGAATATAAACCGCAGGGCGCATTCTGCTCTCTCTCCACTCGGCCCGGCGAGAATGAGGCCAGCGCCGCTCCCTTGAGAGTTTGATGGCCATCCACATGGAGGATCCAGGTTTCTCCATCGTCACTTGGCTCGGGCTCGTGCCGCTCCATGGAAACCTCCTGGTTTCCTCATCCGTCCAAGTGCACTCAACCAGAAAATCGGCTAGAACTTGGGACTTCAGAGCCGGTCGTGCTTGGAAGGAGAGGTCGAACTCCCCTAGCTTGATGGCCCACTTGGCGAGTCGGCCTGAGGTGTTCTGACAGGCCAGGATGGCTCGGAGAGGCTGGTCCGTCAGCACCACAATAGGATAGGCTTGAAAATATGGGCGGAGTCATCGGACGGAGATGACCAGGGCGAAAATGATCTTTTCTGTCTTGGAGTACCTAACCTCTACATCGTGGAGCACCTTGTCACGTAATAGACTGGCCTCTGGGTTCCGTCAGCATCGAGATGCACCAAGACTGAGCTAACAGCCTCCGAAGAAGCAGCTAGGTATAGGAAGAGACTTTCCCCATCTCTTGGCTTGGACATGAGCGGAGGAGAAGACAGAAATGCCTTCAGACCGTCGAAGGCTTTCTGGCAGTTGTCCGTCCACTCGAAGCTGTTTACCTTCCACAGGGCCTTGAAGAAGGGCAAGCATCTCTTGGCCGATTTGGAGAGGAAACGACTTAGAGCCGCCACCCTCCCCATCAGCCGCTATACCTCCTTCTTGCTGGATGGTGGCCTCATGTCGAGGATGGCGCTGATCTTCTCTGGGTTCGCCTTGATCCCTCACTGAGTCACCATAAAGCCCAGGAACTTGCATGCCGTCACTCCGAAGGCACATTTCTTGGGGTTCAGCTTGACCTAGAAGCGGCGGAGGTTGCTGAAAGTTTCCTCTAGATCGGAAACATGATCAGAAGCGCAAATGCTCTTGGTCAGCATGTCATCCACGTAGACTTCCATATTCCGACCCAACTGATCCTGAAACACCCTGTTCATCAATCTTTGGTAGGTCGCCCCCGCGTTCTTGAGACCGAAAGGCATCACTTTGTAGCAATAAATC
>UESW01003905.1:1226088-1430099 GCA_900491605.1 Calamus simplicifolius | reverse complement strand
TGCTTTAGGCTGTAGCAGCTGTCGGTATCATGACCGTAATCCCGATGGAATCGGCAGTAACGGCTACTGTGCGAAGCGGGGAGGACCTTTCTTCATAGGAGGAGGGCGCTGGAGATAAGGCTCGCCCTCGATTTCCATTAGGATGTGGGATCGAGGGGTGAGGAGAGGCGTGAGATTGCTCTCGTCGGGATGGGGCTTCGACGCCTGTTGTCGGGTCGGCGAGGCGGGTTAGGCCGCCGGTGGCGAGAGGGCCTGCTCGGCTTAGGGCGATCAGGCTTGCGGTTGGAGCTCCTTGATGATTCGGCGAGTGAGGTCGGCCTCATCCGCATGGATATACTTCTAAGCTCGAAGGAGAAGGTTGGAGTAGGAACCCGAGGGCTTCTTATCCAGAGAAAAGGTGAAGCGGGATGGGAGGAGTCCCCGCTTCAGCGCCAGTGTAGCCACCGCATCGTCCAGATGGTAGACTTCAAGGGCGGCGGTTTTGAACCGGGACACGAAGTCCCGCAGCGATTCCCCCTCCTTCTGACGCACAGAGAAGAGGCTATCCGCGACCCTCAAGATCCGCCGACAAGCATCAAAATGTGCCAGGAAGGCTTTTCCAGCTCCGGAAGGAGTCATGCTATGGGGGGACAGGCACGAGTGCCACGCGCGAGCAGCCTTCCGCAGAGTAGCAGGGAAAGCCTTGCAGAGAAGGGCGTCTGATGCACCTGGACCTACATCATGGCCTTGTAGCTCTTGAAATGGTCGAGAGGATCCATCGTGCCATCGTACGGATCTATCTAGGGGAATTGGAATCTAGAGGGGATAGGTTCCTCTAGTATTCGGCGAGTATAAGGAGGATGGGTGTCATACTCCTCCTCCGGTTGGTTGTTGATTTTCTGGTGAGCTCGTCTAGTCGCCGGTTGTATCGTCCAGGCGCTCCTCCACCTGGTGGTTAATTATCGGGGCCCTCCGAGATGGCTCAGAGGATGAAGAAGAGGAAGATAAAGAAGAAGGAGAAGGACGCGAAAGATAGGATTTCCGCTTTGGTTCCTCTTGGTGGGGCGGCTCCAGAGGAAACTTGCTCGGGCCACAATCTGGAGATCGTGGTTGCTTGAGGGACTCACGGCGAGGCTTCCTTGGAGAAGCTCGGTGACGACCGGCCTCTCATTGAGAAGAACCTCCCCTTGCAGATTGTTGACTTACAGGGGGAGTGGTCTGATGCTGGGTGGGACTGCTGCTGCTGAAGTCCATGGACCATGGCGGTGAGGGTCTGAACTTGCCGAGTGAGGGTTGCCAGCTACTCGCAGCTGGGGCAACCGCTTCTGGTTGAGGGGGAATGATGGGAGGACCAGCGACAGGTAAGTTGGTCTCCTACAGCTTAGTCGGGGAACATGCCCCCGAGGTGGCTGACTGAGGCATCCTGAGCTCGTGTCATCACCATTGTTGGGAGAGGGAGAAAAAGAGAAGTATACTGTAGGGTTTGGTCCTTCTTTTCTTGCCTTGCAGCCCCCTTTCTGGCGCGCCAATCTGATGATGCCTGATCACCGGTCTTGAACGTTGAGAGAAAACCGCTTAATCCGCCATCCTGCGCTGGATCGAGTGGCCTGCAAAAAGTCCCAGGACCGGAGGGATGCTCCGGTGGGGACCCTCCGACGCTCAAGTCAGTAACCTGGGTCACAGCTGGGGAGAGCTCAGACGAGCTCTCGGAGAAGAATGAGATCTCAGAAAGAGAGGAATCCCCTTCTGGATCTTAGGGTAGGGAGTGTATGAGTTTGTGTACCTTTTTTCTGAGTGGACTTACCCTTTTATAGGGGGTTGACACCCGCACAACCACGAGGAGTTCCATAAGGAAGGAATGTCCGTGGGGTTCATGGGGTTGCATGAATTTGGGCTGGTTGGGGTTCTGTCCCATCGGAGGGGAAAAATAGCGGTTGGTGGGCTACGTCCCATCAGTCAGCAGGGCTAACAGGTAGTTAGGTCTTGTCCCATCAGCGGCATGGCCAGTGGGTAGTTGGGCCTGGGGATGCCAGGCGGCGCGCATCAGAAGGACGGCGGTGTGGACCGCCAGGACCGTTCTGGGATCGACTTGGAACAACCTCGATCCTCATGAGGGCACCAAGGCTGAGCAGGACTGGCTCGGCTGACCTGCAGATGCCGGGGCGAGACCGGCCCGGAAAGGTCGGGGCCGACTTGGCCGACTTGGAGATGTCGGGGCCGACCAGGAAAGGTCGGGGCCGACTCGGTTGACTCGGAGATGCCGGAGCCGAGCGGGGCCGACCAGGGAAGGTCGGTGCTAACTCGGCCGACTTGGAGATGCCGGGACCGAGCGGGGCCGACCAAGGAAGGTCGGTGCCGACTCAGGCGACTTGGAGACGTCGAGGCCGAGTGAGGCCGATCAGGGAAGGTCGGTGCTAACTCGGCCGACTTGGCCGACTTGGAGATGCCGGGGCTAGCGGGCTGACCAGGGAAGGTCGTGCTGACTCGGCCGACTCGGAGACGCCGGGACCGAGCGAGGCCGAGCAGGAAAGGTCGGGGCCGACTCGGCCGACTTGGAGATGTCGGGGCCGAGCAGGGCCAATCAGAAAAGGTTGGTGCCGACTCGGCTGACTTGGAGATGTCGGGGCCGAGCGGGGCCGACCAGGAAGGTCGGTGCCGACTCGGCCGACTTGGAGATGCCGGAGCCGAGTGGGGCCGACTAAGGAAGGTCGGTGCCGACTTGGAGATGCCGGGACGGGGCCGTCTTAGAATTTTGATTTTTGCCATAGTTGCCCTCGTGGCTACGTCAGCCACATCAGTAGGTAAGTTTGGATCACCTTGCATTTGATTTTTTTTTTTTCCGGGATGCAACCACTTTTGAATTTGATTTAGTGGAGTAGGTCCTAATTCTAAATGTTAGACTAGAATCGATCCATCGGTTCATTCAATCCTCTCTTTTTTTCTTCTTCTTTTATTTATTTATTACTCTATATACTAATATAGATAAATACAAAATTACGACATCTTTATACATTAAAAAATATAATAATTATAAACATATAAAACATTAAAATAATATATTAAGCATAAAATATACTTTTAAAATCAAATAATATTAATGTTAAATTATTAATAAGATTATAAAATAAAATAAATAAATATTAAAATGTGCTGAATCTTATAAATAAAAAAAGAGCAAAGTCATGTATAATTCTACCTACTCTTTTATCTCTTCAAGGGTGTTTGAAGCTATTGATATTAATCCTATAATAACGCTCAATTAGAAAAACTATACGTCTATCCCATCATTTATTGAGTCACACTAGTATCAACTATTGATAATTCATAAAATTATATAATGTCATTTAGATAAAATTATAAAGTTTAAAATAAATAAAACTAAAAATATATCTTATCTTCATATTTAAAAATTGATTAAGGGTTGAATCAAAGCATATACATTCTTGATAAATACTATTTTTGAGTCATTTTGAGTTACTCATGGCTTGATCTGATCCTAAAATATTTGAGTTATTTTATGTTCAGGTCAAAAAAAAAATCCTAACCATATTTTTAGATGGGTTTGAATTAGGTTTGTGAGTCAGATCAATTTTTGCTACCTTTAGAAGAAAATGAGGTCAGTCCTCAATCAAGCATGTCCTCGATCTATCTTGAATTAGCTTTTGTGTTAGGACTACATAATGATTGGGTTTGAGCTCATTCACAATGATATCATCTTATCTTTTGGGGGCTAGAAAAAATAAGAAGTGGAAGTGAAACCAGTGAAGTAATTTCCATGAAGATTGTACCATCCAAATATGGACATAAATTTTATCGCTCAATCCATATTTCTATTTCCATCTGCTAAAGAAAAAGTGGATTTTCAAATAGATACCGATGATGCCAAAATTCAATAAGGATCTCAACTCAACACTTGGACCGATGCTTGTGCAAAGATAAAAGAAGAGCATGAGAGATGCTAGGGGCTACTCAATTATGACCCTCTGATGCTTAATGAGGAAAAAAGATGGAGGCTAAAGGTATATCTTGTAGCCTTCCTATTTGAAGAAAATAAAAGAGAATGAAGGGTTCCAGGGCTTACAACTAATGAATGTGAAGAGGAAAAAGAGGTAAGGAAGGAAAAAAAAGCCTCCTCACCTTTAGGTAAGGTCATTTCTTATAAGCAGGCTAATGACTAAGTGCTAGAGCTGCCCATACTGTGGTAGCATTCGTTTTCATGGTAATGAGGTTGGTTAATGAAAGGGATCACTTCACCTGCCATGAACTATATCCTTTTCAAAGTTAAAAATAGGTTGGGTTGACTCATATCACGTGATTCAATCCTGACCTAGTTAGATCCAAGTTGGTCCATATTTAGACTCATGGATTGGGTTAGGTTCAAATGTGAAAGATTCAAGTCTTATATTTTTACCATACCCAAATCTGATTTTTCTTTATCTATAAATTTAAATATATAAATCTTATTTTTCTTTACTCTAATTATCTTTATAAATTCATTGAATGAACTTTAATTTAAACTAATTCTTCTTTCTATTTTAACAATTAAATATCCTCCTATCTTCTTTCTTTAATTATATCTAAATATTTATATCTTATTATTTATTTTATTAATCCTTATTTATAACATCTTTAAGTGCATCAATAAATATTTTAAATATCATAATTTATAAACGTAAAGACAATCATTTATCAGATAGAATTAAGAGTTTTTGAATAAAAATTTAGATTTAAGTTGATTCTTTTTAATCTTATTTAAACTTTTTAATTCATATATATTTGATTATCAATTATTAGATTTTAGAAATAAAATAATAGTTAGATACTTAACTACACTACAAAATTTTAGGTTATCCGAATAAACCTAAATGATATGTTGGGTCTAAAATTTACTTCATAAATTCAACCCAATTAATATTTGGATTGGATCTGGCTTTAAAATTAAGACCCGTTATAAAACTAGATTGGTTCGGAATCAAGCATGACTTGACCTATTTGCAGTCCTAACCCTCTAGAACAAGAATGGGTGTGGATCTGATTACCATTTTTTGCGTCTGCAATTTTGTTGGATGGAACGGTTAGGGGTTCCATGAGCCATATTATTTGGATATCACCTAGCCATGACAAGTATCGGTAATGTGACATGAGGGCCACATGCTCCCTTGATAGGATGCCAGTTTAGTGCCAACTTAATTTGACTCCATTGCATGCTCTCGGCTCCCAAAGCTGAGATGATTTGTTTGGATGAGAGTAAGTTTGAGTGAGCATCAGGTTCAACTGAAGTGAGGTAGTTCCTTTTAATTAAGATGGGTTTCTGATCCCTTTTCCATTTTGCTTTAAGTGTTAGGCCTATAGTTTTCTATCGAGGTTGAGAAGAGGGCTTTCATATGCCTTCACGTTAGGAAGAGATCTTTCAAATTGCTAGTCTCGCTTGCTGAGCCCCCTAGTAGGGCATGTTTTCTTAGCTTCTAGCTACAATGATGGTATTGTATTAAATGTGGTAGCCACGTTGGACCCTTTTGGCAAGCTTGGGCTACATGCGTCTCTTCTTGCCTTAAATCTGATACAAAATTGGTGGCTAACAAGTGATGATTCGTTTGTGCTTTAAGAATGAACGCCCTAACCCTTCATTTGCCTTTTCACCGCACTTGCTCTTGGTGCTTCTAGTACTATTAGGTCTTTTTTTTCTAATTTTTTTAGCTTCTTTATCTTTTGAAGCTTCATCGTTCCTGCTTTCTTAAAAATGAACCATCCTCAATTTACATTGGGGCAAATTCGGAAGCATGCTGCTAGGCAGTAGCAATAAAGGAGGCTTAATGAAGAGAAACTAATTGACAAAGATGTAGTGCCATCAACCTTTTCATCTTACCATTCCATCAAAAAAAAAAAAAAAAACGGTGCTTCATATGGTAAAACCATCCTTGATTCCTACAAAAATGAATCGTGTTTGCTTTTGTGGCCCTTTTGTTTTATTACCTGAGCATTGAAGGTTACCACCTCTTTCTAGGAGCCTTCAAACTCCCGTAAGTTTGAGTCATCTTTCTTGCTAGTCTTGAACATTTGGTAACAGATAATCTATCTAAATTATCGATAATTTAAATAAAATTTAACAAATAATCATGTTTGATACATATTTTGAATGACAATATATCTTGCCATAATAATATGAATTATCAATCGAGTGGTAATCCAAATTACCTAAAAATATTATTCACATTACCGAATATATATAATCTAATAATTTTTTTAACAAATTATCCACATTACCGAATATGTTGTAATCTAATAAATTTTCCTTTTAACAAAAGTATCCCTGCCCTTTTGTAAAAAAAATTATCTATTTCTTCAAACAAAATCATTTCCTTCTTTTTCTCTCCTTTCTCTTATCTCGCGGCCTTTATCTCTTTTCTCATATCTCCAAACAAAAATAAACTGTAATATTATTCGTCACAGAAAAGAAAAATGAATAGAAAAAAAATTAAACAAAAACAAAAACAAAAAATATAATTATAAGAAATCTCTAATTAAAAAAATAAAAAATAAAAATTTAATTACTATTTTTTTAAATTTATAAAAAAATTTAAAAATAAAAAACTTTAATTAAAATTTTTAATTAAATTAAATTAATTAAAACTAATTAAAAATTAAATTAATTAAAATTTTAAAATTTTAAATTTTATTTTTAATATTAATTAATTAAAAAATTTAATTTTAAAAATACTTATTTTATTTTTTTTATTAAATTAATTTTTTTAAAATTAATTTTTAAATTTTTTTTTTTAAATATAAATTAAATTAATTTTAAAATAATTAAAATTTTTATTTTTTTAATTAATTTTTAATTAATTTTGTTTAAATTTTTAATTAATTTAATATTAAAAAATAAATTAAAAATAATATATCAATTATTCTATTAATCTTAATTAATTTTATAACAGAATATTAAAAAAAAATTATTTTTAAAATATAATAAATAAATTATGATAATTAAAAATTTAAGAATAAAAAAATTAAAATAAATGTTTAAAGATTAAATATTTTTTAATCTTAAAAAATAAATCTAGTACCTTTTATATATAATACTTTGATTTAGAAATATTTTAAAAATTTTAATAAATTTGATTTAGTATATGTATTTGATTTAGAATATTTTAAAATTTGATATTATATACTAGTAATCTTTTTGTCATATCAAACACAGAACCCGTGAATGCCAAATGCAGTAATCAATATTACTGGCAATCCAACTAATAGTAATCTATCTAGTAGGTAATCCATATTATCATTCAAAATTACTGGCAATGCATCAAATACAACTTTAAGTCAAACGTTCTAGAAGACCAAGTCCTACCATTAACGTTCTCTTAAGAGTGAGCAAATGCAGCCTTTCTCATCTGCTGCATGCTTTCTATTGAACGCATAATCATCCTTTCAAGAGAAATCGAATAAACGCATCCTCATTAAAGATTGATGGACTAAGGAAAAGGCTCGAGGATCTTAAATGAAAGACCGAGAGGGCTGAGGTAGCATCTTTGGTAGAAGCGAAGAAGGACAAAGCAAGAGATCTTGTAGTAAAGCTGATAGAGACGGAAGCCAAGATGATGAGTTCTAAAATAAAGACGATTAAAGCAGAAGCTAAGATTGCCGATATAAAAGCGAGAACTATATCTTCCTATTCAAACATTACTACCAAATGAGCGCTAATATCACCAATAATATTGTGTAAATATTTCTGTAAATGAGCAGGCATGTAAGCATCATGAGTTGATTAACATCCTAACATTTTTAAACCCTGTACTGACTTGAATGATCATACGAATAATATCTGATTTTTAGGAATATGACTAAAATTCCTCATGTTCCCTTAAGCAAAGGCAAGAGAAGCCATCAAATGGTACATGTTAATGAATAAACTGCCAGACAGAACATTAAGAGAGAAAAAAGAAGCTAAAGTTTATTCAGAAAAGAGCGGCACTTGAAAACCAAAAAAGACCTGGAATCTCCTACTTTCATCACTCGTTAGTGTTGTTAGATGTCAGCATCTCCACCCCAAGTTTCAGTTTTTACAGATAACATCAATGCCACCAAGCATCAATTTATCACATTAAAAAAAAAAACGAATTTAATCAACACCAAGGTAATTCAAGAGGAGAGAGAGAGAGTCCAGCATAATCCTGTGAGACAATGGTTTTCCTGCAATATTTGGTTTAAATATTCCTTTTCTGATTTCCTAAGCAGTTCTGCAAATGTATTCAATTAAAATTTCTTAGGTTCAGATACAATTGTAGGAACCATTTATGTAAAATAAAAATCCTTGCAATCAAAACTTACTGCAGAAAATGCTCTGGTATAGTCACATCCTGAAGCCTCATCCCGGACAGAATCTAAATACCTACCATTAAAACAAGATGGTGAAGGATCTTCATCACTATGCCATATAAAAAATTTAATGGCTATGCCATAGAAATAGCCGTCCCACTTTGTACTGTAGTCATCTTGACTTCTTCCCTGAGAGTTTAATTTGATGGAAAACAATTTCTTTGAAATAATCGGTCATATGTAGTGGCTGTCTATTTAAATATTTTGTTAGCTAGGCCAGTTTTCTTCGCTACTGCTACATGTCTTCCTACTTGGCTAATGTCACAAATATTTACATGTTGACGTGCTGCCCTAGCAATAAATGTTAATGCAGAAACCACTGGTAATTAATGTCAGACAAAAAAAAATTTAAAATGCAAGAAAACCAATAATCATAGAAAATGGAAGCCAAAAGATGCCTTCATTGAAGGCCTCAATTCTCAAAAAAGACTCAAGATACTTACCACGGGAAAAAAGAGGGCAGTTCAAGATAATGAATGAGACATCCCTATGTATCTGACTTTACCTAAAATATCTAGCCAACCAGAATCTAAAAATCCTACAATATCTACAACTGCAGTTTATCTAAATTAACTTCATCCATGAGCTTCGGGACATCAAAAGAAGAAGAAAAAGAAAGAAAACTGACCATGAAATTCCTGATGCACTTTCACACTAAGCTTACAAAAAAATGTCAAAATCAAGAAAATCATCCTTGGATGCAAAATATAAATTTCTGTGAAATCTGTAGGTCTCACTGAGATTCTTTTTATTTTTAGACATAAGATAGAAATGTGTTGCAATGGGTTCAGAATGTCAACTAGATAGAAATGAAATGCCAGAAAGCATGCAAATGTACTTGCAAATAATTCATTTTCATTATGACCACTTAAAATAGCAAGATCATCGCAAAAAATCACTCATTGCAGAAAGAAAATCTTTACCTGTTCATGCTTATTATGAATCATGTGGAGTATTACTGCAGTTGGCATCATCAACAAATGCAAATTTGCAAACCAAAGCAAGATGATCACTACCCCATTTCTGCAAAAAGACAATAATTCATCTTGAAGAGTTGGAAGGAAAACAAAAAGGAAGATGAAATGGAAACATGAATTGATGATTTGAAGTTGAGACAGGAGTCAAGACTTTCTTTTATTCAAATTAAGGTCACGAGGCACAACCCATTGCAAGAATAAGAAAACAAAGAATAACTCAGAAAAAGAAGTTTCATACTCATCAAATAGCTAGACATTTATCCAATTCTTTGATCGTAAATTACAAATGTTGGTGAAGTTGGAGCAATAGAATACTTACAACAACAACAACAATAATTAAACCTTAATTGCAAACTAGTTGAGGGTGACTACATGAATTCTTTTCTCTATTCCACTCAGTATAGACTCATATATTTTCTATAAAAAACAAAGATATTAAATCTTTATCTACTACTTTTTCTATAGAATTTTCATTTTACTTCTATCTTTTTTTCTTTTACATGTATCAAATTAATTTTTCCTACTAATGCATCCCTACATTTATGTTGCAAATGTCCAAACCATTCAGGTCGTTCTTTCCCCAATTTATCCTCAATTGGTGCTACCTTTACTTCTCTACGAATACCTTTATTTCTTATTCTATCTTTTCTTGTATTACCATGCATCCAATTCAACATTCTCATTTTAAGCATTTTTATCCTGTAAACATGCAATTTCTAACTGCAACAATGGAATATTTATATGACATTTTTCTTAGATTTGCAGCAGCATCAATAATCTACCAGCAAGGTGTTTCAAATTACCTTCCAATGTTTGTAAAGTGAAACTTTAAGATAATCAGCCAACAATAAGTTAGCAAAAAAAAGCACTCTATCAATTTTATAAAGATAAGACATCTTAACATATTGCATTTTTTATATTTTAAATTCTAGAATAACAAAAAATTAGTACATATATAATGCATTTTTAATATTTTAAATTCTAGAATAACAAAAAATTAGTACATATATAATACACTAACCTTTGTTGTTGTTGTTGTTTTCTTCAAAAAAAAAACTGTCCCATATCTTATATTTCCCTCTGGCTAAATCAAATATCTAGATACCCATCCACATCTGTTGAGGGGTAAAATCGCCGTTGCATTAATAATCGTGCAAGGGGTTAGGATCAACCCTGACTCCCACTTGCTATGCAATCCCGCTAGAGATGAATCAGCCTCAGTGGATTGGAGTGCCTTAGCCCCTCAACGAGCCAAGGATTCCCAAGGCGCGGATCACATCTCTCGGCCTCAGCCGAGCTATGACTTCTCTCGGCCTCAGCCGAGTTATAGCATCTCTCTCGGCCTCGCCGAACTATCCCCATCTCTCTCGGCCTCGGCCGAGCTATCCCTGTCTCTCGGCCTCAGCCGAGCTATTCCCATCTCGGCCTCAGCCGAGTTGTTCCTATCTCTCGCCTCAGCCGAGCCATTCCTATCTATTGTGCCTCGCCAGCCGAGCTATCCATGCCCCGACCAGACCAGGGCACTCAAGCACCTCTGCGGAATCCGCGCGGGAAAGTTTAAACAAAAATCATACCCGAGAGTGGCCTAAGGCCCTGGAGCCTACAACGTCTCCGAATCTCAAGACATCAACCAGCTCTCCCAGCCGTTGATCCTCTAACTAACAAATACGAATCTTACTGACCTCATAATAAACTGGATTCGAATCCTACGGCTTTCGACCCACGACGCCCCCAAGGAATTAGGTGATCCTTATAAATAGAATCGTCTCCCGACTTCTCAGGTATGCGCACTTGCTTACTAGCCCACTCTTCTTCTACTCTGCTCACCCCTTTCCGCCATTAACGCTCTGCTCGGAGCTCTCGAAAGGCCACCCCTGGAGAGACTCTTCAGCGAGAGCCTTCTCCTCACATTTGTTGATTGCCGATCTCCGCTGACTTGAGCATCGAGGGTCTTCCACGGAGGGCCACCCCCAACGCCTCTCGTCCAGGAGGAAGCCCATCCTGAAGGCCGATCGCGCCCGAGTCGGAGGACAGATTTCAGCAGCAATAAATTGGCGCTAGAGGAAGGGCCTCCATAAACTTGTGATCAGGAGATAAGGATCTCGATCTGAAAGAGAACTCCTCCCATGGCCAATCGAAGAAAGGCTACCTTCGAAGCCCGAGGCCAGATCGCCTCCCAAAGACCTGATCCGGTAAGCAGCATAGCGCCACCGCCACCACCAATTGAAACTCCATCGCCACCGGCGGCCCAGTGACCCAAGACCAGTTTGCCTCGCTGGTCCAGCAGGTCCAAGCTCTGGCCCACCTGATCCAGGGGCGCTTTGAAGCCCCCAATCCGGCTGCGCCTACTCTGCACCTTTCTGAGAACGCGGCCCCTGTTCATCCAGCATCTCTTCTTCCGGTCCGCATAGGGTTGCAGACCCCCTCGTCGCCCTAGGAAGTTGAGCCAGCCCCCCAAAGGGTCTACGGCAAGGATCTTCCCCGATCTTGGCAGGCCCGATCCCTTTCTCCGGTATTCTCTCGTCACGACTCGACACCGTCTCATTTCTCTCCTCGCCCAGCTCCTCCTGCTGTGCCTGAGGAGATCCGCCAACAACTCCGGGAGATGCGTCAGGAGTTGGATGCCGCCAAGCAAGCCCATCCGCTTCAGCATAAAGCGAGCAGGGCATTCCCTTCTCTAAGGATCACGAAGGAAGTGATTTCCTCCCACGTCAAGCTGCCCGCCATCGAGCCCTATCATGGATCCTCGATCCCGATGACCACCTCAGCAGCTTCTGATCGATCATGGTGTTCCACGGGGCATCAGATGCGATCCTCTGCCGCGCCTTCCCTTCTACTCTTAGGGGGTCCGTCCGAACCTGGTTCAATGCCTTAAAACCAGGTTCTGTTGGTTCATTTGACGAGCTGAGCCGCCTCTTCATCAGCCAGTTTGTCAGCAGCCGTCATCCCTGTAGAGATAGGGCTCCCTTCTCCGCGAGTGGAGAGCTACTCGAAAGAGGCTAACGACGAGCAGCTCCGCACCAATCTCGACCTGGTGGAAGAAATCAGAGAGAAAGCTCGAATCAGGATAGCTGCATATCAGCAAAGAGTGGCCCGTTATCATGCCTCCAGAGTCAAAAAAAATCCTTCTCACCCGGCGATCTCGTCCTCCGAAAAGCATCTGTCTCCAAACCACTAGAACAAGGAAAGCTATCTCCGAACTGGGAAGGCCCTATCAAGTGGCGGAAGTCATCGAACCTGGCACCTACAAGCTCCAGAATCTGAGTGGGAAATCTATTCCCCGGACATAGAATTCGGACAATCTTCGTATATACCACCAGTAGGGTACGCTTTCTATAAACTCGCCCTATTTACAGCATTAGCATCATGTCTCTATTATTCATGGCTCTATCGCTACAATCATTTTTCCGCCGAAAAGTCACAATGAAAAATGGTTGTTACTTGCCCATTCTCGGCATGACCGAGTTATCTCCTTGAGTAGCAATATCTCCGCATCATGGCTGGGCCGAGTCCTATTCGACAAAGACTCGATATGGTCAGGCACCCCTAGTGCAGCTGGGGGCCAAGTGATCTCCAAAACTCCATCCGGATTTGGGCAGCTTACAAGCCCCGACCGGACTGAAGGGCGAAGAAAACTCCATCCGGATTTGGGCAGCTTACAAGCCCCGGCCGGACCAGAGAACTAAGAAAACCTCACCCGGATTCGGGCAGCTTACAAGCCCCGGCTGGACTGAAGGGCGAAGAAAACTCCATCCAGATTCGGCAGCTTACAAGCCCCGACCGGACCAAAGAACGAAGAAAACTTCATCCGAATTCGGTCAGCTTACAAGCCCCGCTGGACTGAAAGACGAAAAAAACTTCATCCGGATTCGAGCAGCTTACAAGCCCTGGCCGGACTGAAGGGCGAAGAAAACTTAATCCGGATTCGGGCAGCTTACAAGCCCCGACCGGACTGAAGGGCAAAGAAAGCCAGACCAGAGAACGAAGAAAACCTCATCCGGATTCGGGCAGCTTACAAGCCCCGTCGGACTGAAGGGCGAAGAAAACTCCATCCGGATTCGGGCAGCTTACAAGCCCCGGCCAGACCAGAGAACGAAGAAAACCTCATCCGGATTCGGGCAGCTTACAAGCCCCGGTCGGACTGAAGGGCGAAAGAAAACTCCATCCGGATTCGGGCAGCTTACAAGCCCCGGCCGGACCAGAGAGCGAAAGAAAACTTCATCCGGATTCGGGTAGCTTACAAGTCCCGGCCGAACTAAAGGGCGAAGAAAACCTCATCTGGATTTGGGCAGCTTACAAGCCCCGGTCGAACTGAAGGGCGAAGAAAACTCCATCCGGATTCGGGCAGCTTACAAGCCCCGATCGGACCAGAGAACGAAGAAAACTTCATCCGGATTCGGGCAGCTTACAAGCCCCGACCGGACTGAAGGGCGAAGAAAACTCCATCCTGATTCGGGCAGCTTACAAGCCCCGGCCGAACCAGAGAACGAAGAAAACTTCATCCGGATTCGGTTACAAGCACCGGCCGGACTGAAGGGCGAAGAAAACTTCATCCGGATTCGGGCAGCTTACAAGCCCCGGTCGAACTGAAGGGCGAAGAAAACTCCATCCGGATTCGGGCAGCTTACAAGCCCCGACCGGACTGAAGGGCGAAGAAAACTCCTCCGAATTCGGGCAGCTTAAAAGCCCCGACCGACCAGAGAACGAAGAAAACTCCATCTGGATTCGGGCAGCTTACAAGCCCCGGCCGACCAAAAGACGAAGAAAACTTCATCCGGATTCAGGCAGCTTACAAGCCCGACCGAACTGAAAGGTGAAGAAAACTTCGACCAGATTCGGGCAGCTTACATGCCCCGGCCGGACCGAAGAGCGAAGAAAACTTCGACCGGATTCGGGCAGCTTACAAGCCCCGGCCACACCGAAGAATAAAAGCCTCGGCCAAAGCCGAAGAGCGTCACTTGTCAAAAATCTCAGCAAGGCCGAGTGATAAGAACAAACATTTGGATATAACAGCAAACACAAAAGTTGCGAAAATTCTCTTTTTCATTTTATCACAAAAAGGGCAAAAAAGAAAGAAAAAGATACATGAGCCCTCACTGGGGCTTATCATCTTCTCCGGGAGCCGCCGAACCCTCCCCACGCCGAGCTAACTCAACGACTTGTCGTCGAAGGGATGCTACTTCCCCTCCAGCCGGTTGTTGGCACGGCAAAAGAGCTCGACTTCCCTCATAGAAACGGCCAATATTGTTCGGCCGCCTTCTGAAGCCGCTCGTGATCCGCAAACATTGACGCCAGGGCCTCCTCGTCAACGGTTACCGTAACGCGGCTCCCCTGGGACCCCCCACGGCCATTAGCGCCACTACTGGCGCCACAGTTGATCGCCCCTCACCTTCAGAAGCCATCTCAGAACCCAAAAATTCTTGGAAGATCGGCTGAAAAGATGACTAACAGAGGCATTCTTCTCATCCGTATTTAAACCGCTCCTGGTGAATATTTCGATCGTTTGAGCCATTAATTTCAGCCCCTGGAAACTCGCCGCGTCGCCACCTCAGTGGGTGCTCGCGGGAAACGAAGAGTTCCGCCCCTCGTCGAAGAGGATTATTAATAACATTGAGGCGCTCAAGGAGCTCCCTTCTCGGAACTAGACTCCCTCCGATCTGCCGGACCTTTTCGAAATAAATGATCTCGAAAGTTCGCCAGACCCCCCTTTTTTACTGAATGCCCTCGAAAGTCTGCCAGACTCCCTCAAATTGGGTATCCTCGAAAAACGCGAGAAGAGAAAAAAGTGCGTTAGCGACCAACATTGAGCAACATAGCTCGCCCTCCCGAAAGTGGCCGATTTACAGCTTCAGGCGCCCCCTCCATCGCTCGGGTAGCCCCCATCCTCTTTGGCCGTCCGCACCTGAATCCACAGTTGCAGTAAGGACCAAGTAAACTATCAAAAATCCTCGGCAACAACCAGTGATATTCTGAAGTCTCGACAACGACCGAGCGATATTCCGAAGCCTCGGCTACAACCGAGTGATTATCTGAAACCTCGGTCAAGTCAAATGGCATACTCTTAAAAAGTTATCTAAAGCTCCAGTCTAGACGAGTAATCTCTCAAACTCTCTGACGCAACTAAGACGTCCTATGATACTTCGGCACAAGTAAGCAACCTCCTTCTACTCAACCGTAAAGACATACGAGCTATCTCTTTTCGAAGAAATACCTGCTTCGTTCTACAAACGGGATCATGCTTGCCGCATGAGTCCCCGGGACCACCCAGGTCCACCTCTGACCCGAACAGTGACAAACGCTTTCCTCCACTGAGGACCGAACATTGGTCTTAGCAAAAACAAGGTAGCAAGAACGCTGCGAAATGTGCTATAACACAAAAACATGATATGGGAGCAGTAACTCTCAAACACAATCACATCGAAAAAGAAGCAGGTGCTAAAAGAAGAAAGAATAAAAGCTTCTTTATTTCTTCATCAATGAAAAGAGTTACAACCTCTAAAGAGGCGTTACAAGTGCATCATGGCACAGGAAATAAAACAAGTAAATAGCTCGACCGGACTGCTTCGGTTAATAATGATGTTTCGGCACCTGACCCGAGTAGTCAGACGATCCAGTCAGCTCACGCTGAACCACTGGTTAGGGCCAGGCTGGCCTCCCATGGGTCCTTCGGATGAACCAAGAGATCCAAGAACAGAAGGAAGACCTGTGGACGCCGATGCTGGGAGGCATTCCCCCTGGGTGGAATGCTGGGCTGCTGGACGCTGCCCGACCGTGAAAAACAGGGACAAGCAGACCAACGCTGCTCTCAACTCCCTCTTCACAAGCAAAAGATCCCCCAGCCGACGAGCTAAGGGACCCAGGCCGAAGGAGAACGAAAAGTCCGTCCTTACCATGGGGATATGCATGCTTTGCATCTCCGACGGTCCCCATGGCAAGTGGCAAAGGACATACAAAGAGCGCATACGTGCGCTCTCCATATGGTCTCTGCGGACCTCCCGTGCGCTCTCCATATGATCTTCGAAACTCCTCTCTTGAGGACGGTCTGCTCTTCAGTGGCTCCTTCATCACCCCAGCTATCCGGGGAAGTCGACTTGCAAAAGGAGAACTCAGTCTCTCCACTCTCAACCTCAGATACATAGATATCATGAGAGCTTTCACAGGAGAACAAAGTCCTGAGAGATAGCCTAACACAGCCCGTTCTCCCCAATTTATAGGCAAATAAGCCCCCGAAATTTAAACAGCATACACCGTTGTCACGTGGGAGGGCAGAGGAAAAGAATTACTTCCCGGAGCACGCCAAATGCATTTCCCAAGCCATGACGAGAGGCAAGAGATCTCCCCCTGATCTCGAATCAAAAACCTTAAATGCATGAGATCGGCCTCAGGTCGTTGGGATACGGACAGGCCTGGAAATCCTCTCGAAAATGACGCCATCCAATGGCGATCGATTGCTTGTCACGTACACTAAAAGACCTGCGTTGGAAAAGACCAACGGAGTAAATGCCCCTAACAAAGGCGAAATACTCTCCAACAAAGCCACTTCGTGTTCCTCGGTTGAGAACATGCCCATTTCTCCACTTCGGGCAGGCCGAACTATCTAACCTCGGCTCTATACCCCTGCAATTCTCGACCATTTCAAGTCGAGCTATCCGATACTTCGGCAGGGCAGATTCCCTTACCCAAAGCGGGACTGGAACTATGTTCCTCGGCAGCACCAGACCATTTTATGCCTCGACCGAGCATGCCCATTCTCTACTTCGGACAAACCGGATAATCCTTATATCTTGGCCTCGACCGAAACGCTTATTATAGCCCGAATTCAACCGACCTAAGAGCGCGAATGAGTTATAATTCATTCGCAGTCAGAAGAAAGCTTAAGGTAAAAGATCAGCCAGAAAGACAAACAAATAGAGGTGAAAAAACTCGTTCATCAGAAATTTCAATCAGACTACAAATCCGAAAAGCAAAAAATACACATGCAACCCTCAAGGATCAGGGGCTGGATCAGTCCCAGCGGTATCCTCAGCAACATTCGGGGAAGCTTGGCTCGTTTCGTCCACTTCAAAAGTCGTTCCTTCGGCGGCGAGCTTGGAGTATTTTTAGTACTCGGCTTTCTTCAGCCCCGGGGTACAGGCCTCAAAGGGTTCAACATTCAAAAAGGAGAGGTCCCATTCCGGATGCTCCCGAGATATTCTGGTTCGGACCTCCTCCGCACCAAGCTGAAAAGCCTCGGCACAAGTCGCATCTTGTTCGCCCCGAAATATGGCAAGATGCCTTTCAGCCTCGACAACTTGGCTCCGGAATGAGACGATTTGCTCCTCAGTCTTGCGACCCGCCCTTCGAGCTCTGAGCTCCTCCAATGACTCGACGCCAGTTCTTCTTACAGGCTTTCTAATTGACCTTGGCCTTCGAGCCTTGCCTTCTTCATCTGCAAACACAGGGTTAGCCGATGCAACAGTGAGCCGATTGGAAGATTAAAAAGACAATATCGTACCTTCTCCTGCCGAGCTAATCTCCTGGTTAATTCCTCGACCTCGCCAAAGGCCCTCAGCTTGTCGGCCTTAACCAGCTTGATCATGTCCTTGAGGTCATTGATCTTCGACTGCCTGCTATTGGCTTCTTCCCTGGACTGGAAGAGCTCGTTATTAAGCTTGGCCATTTTCTCCTGATGCCATCTGATCCTGTCATCCCTGGCAACAATGCAATGATTTAGCTGCCGGACCTCCCTCCGACTCGCCAAGCATTCTGTTCAGGCGATTCTTCTCGGCAGTTTCTCTCCCCAGCCTGTCTCGACTTTCGTCGAACTGCTTGCTAACAGTTTCCATTTCTTCGGCATATCTGGATGTGACCTGTGATAACTCCAAGCAAACTTCGTCATACCTCGCCCGAAGCCCATGTAGCTCCTTAACTTCGAGCCTTAATCTGGATACGTCGTCAAGAGCGGCCTGATGCAATCCCCTCGCCCTCGCCAAGTTCTTATTGATGGTGTCCAGGACTCGCTCAAATTTGTCAGACGCCTCTGCTCGTAGTCGGAAGGTGTAAGACCTAGCTAGCTCCATGAGGGTGGAATTATTGATCTCAGGGAGAAGATGAACATCCTTCGCCACATTCCGCTGACCGAATGCGGCGTCGATAAGGTCCAAGTCCACAAACTCGTTCGTCAAGGAACCCGCGCTCGGATACAATGCCGACCTCATCAGAGTAGAGAATGCCTCCTCGATAGCCGAATCCAAACTGCCAAGCTGCCCATCTGAGGGATCAGTCCGGGCAATCTCAGACTGAGAAGCCTGCAATCTCCTGGCCTCCTTCAGCAAAAGTCTGGCTTGCGATTCCTCGGATATTTCGGCCAGCCCAGGCCTCAATGTTCCCGAGGCCTCAGTGGGAGAAGCTTCAACTGGAAGGTCATCATTCTGTCCTCCTTCACCCAAAGGTCCTTCTTCAATCACCAGCGCCTACCCCTCCCCCGCGGGCTCCACCAAAGCTTCAATCTGTTCACCCGCTCCTCTAGCCTCCTCAGGAGAAAGCTCTCCAGCAGGAAACTCCTCCCGAGCTTCCGTTACCGTTGGCCCAACGTCACCGCCCTCTAATCCCTTCGAGGGAGGCCCTTCAACGATAGGCTTACCCTGAACTTCCAGCGAAGCCTCATCCGGGCTATCCACTATCTCCACCACCAAAGGACAAGGGATCTCGGCCACCCTCTCTGGGTCCTCCTCCGCTCTCTGCTCCTCTGTCATGGCTATTGCTCCCTCCTCCAACTGAGGGGACCCCTCTCTCACTGCTGGCTCCCCCACATCCTCTTTCTTTGATGGTAAAGAGCACGGGCTAGCCCTGACTCGCCCAGCCTCCGATGTGCTCTCCAGAAAGACGAACCTTCTTCTCAGGCTTACGCCTCTATGCACTACCAGCCTCTCTCGGGCGCTTGCCCAACTCTTTCTTTATACGGCCCTCCAGCGCAGATCTATTGGCTGCAAGCGCAGTAGGCGAACAATCAGACCGAGATATACTCGCTCGAATGAAATCAATGGAAGGGAGAAAAAAAAGACTTACCTTGCACGTCGATGGGGCTAAGTCCGGCGACAAAAAGAGCCTCCTCCGATAGTAAGACATTAGCCGAGAACACTCGACCATCAAGAAGGACCCTTAGGTCCTCCTTCTCCCGTTCGGATAGGGCTGGATGCGCTTCCATATCCTTAATAGGGTTTCCACATCCCCGCGGGAAGTCGGAACCGATGTTCCCTTCGGCAATAAAGAATCGAACCTTCCATTCCTTTATGGACGATGGTTTATGCATGATCGTCCTGAATGACTTCCGAGGTCCGATATAGGACCACTCTGAGCTCCTCCCAGACATCAGATGGTAACAAACACGGAACAGGGACAGAGTTGCTGTTACCTAAACCCAGTTACACATCGAGATAAACCCGATGATACTCCGCCAGCTGTTAGGAGCCACCATTGTCGGGTAGATGTTATAGAACCTCATGATCTCTTTCACTAAGGGGTGAAGGGGAAATCGGAGGCATGCCTTCAGCTATCTTCATAAAGAAAGATCCCGCCCTTCAGCTCTTGCGAGACCCTATGCTCGAGCTCCGGCAGCCGTAAAATGACATCCGAGGGAATGCCATACTTCTGGCGTATTCTCCCCAAATCCTCGGCAACAATCTCTGAGACCAGGTTGCTAGGCCTCACCATGCTGTTGGTTAAAAGAAACACCGAGCGACGTTGCAAAGGAAGTAGGGGAACAAGATTCTCCAAGAAGGAACGAAAGGGCACTGCGAATGGGAATGGCGTTGTTTCGACTTTGCTTTTCCCCGAAGAAAACCGCCTCAAAGAGAAGATAAGGCATCTTAATCGGAACGCCCGGAACCACCGCTGCAGGCGCCGTGAAAATCGGGATTTGCTACGTGGCACTTCCCCAACCGTTGCCCCTAGGAAGCGACAGATCCATCCCGTAAAGGCAAGGCGGTCGCGCAGCATTAATTAGGGCATCATTACACAGGCTGTCAAATCTAAACCCATTCAAATCGTGCCACCTGGAGTTATACTCCCTACGCCCGAACCTACGCTTCAAACTAGGGAGTGGGGGGCATGTGTTGAAGGGTAAAATCGTCGTTGCATTAATAATCATGCAAAGGGTTAGGATCAACCCTGTCTCCCACTTGCTGTGCAATACCCGCTAGAGATAAATCAGCCTCAGTGGATTGGGGCGCCTTAGCCCCTCAGCGAGCCAAGGATTCCTAAGGCGCGGATCACTCTCCTCAGCCGATCTCTCGGCCTCAGCCAAGCTATGACGTCTCTCTCGGCCTCAGCCGAGTTATAGCATCTCTCTCAGCCTCCGCCGAGCTATCCCCATCTCTCGGCCTAAGCCGAGCTATCCCTGTTTCTCGGCCTCAGCCGAGCTATTCCCATCTCTCGGCCTCAGCCGAGTTGTTCCTATCTTTCGGCCTCAGCCGAGCCATTCCTATCCATTGTGCCTCGCCAACCGAGCTATCTGTGCCCCGACCAGACCAGGGCACTCAAGCACCTCTACGGAATCCGGCACGGAAGAGTTTAAACAAAAATCATACTCGAGATGGCCTAGGGCCCTGGAGCCTACACCATCTTCGAATCTCAAGATATCAACCAGCTCTCCCAGCCGTTGATCCTCTAACTAACAAGATACGAATCTTACTGACCTCATAACAAACTGGATTCGAATCCTAACGGCTTTCGGACCCACGACGCCCCAAGGAATCAGGTGATCCTCTATAAATAGAACCGTCTTCCGACTTCTCAGGTATGCGCACTTGCTTACTGGCCCACTCTCCTTCTACCTCTTCTCATCCCTTTCCGCCATTAACGCTCTGCTCGGAGCTCTCGAAAGGCCACCTTTGGAGAGACTCTTCAGCGAGAGCCTTCTTCTCATATTTGTTGATTGCCGATCCCTGCTGACTTGAGCGTCGGAGGTCTTCCACGGAGGGCCACCCCCAACGCCTCTCGTATGAGGATTGTTTTGCAGGTCTGCCCAAGAGGGAGCCCATCCTGAAGCTCGATCGCGTCCGAGTCGGAGGACAGATTTCAGCAGCAACAACATCCAACTCTCATGTTTATGTCAAACCTAATTAATAAATAATGGTTTTATTTGTATTGCATATATTACATCAACGATAACCCTAGAGAGGACACTTGGTAAAAAAGGATTCATAGAGCCAGCCCTGAATATCTAGTTATAATTACTGACTAAAATTTAATATCATCCTCAACTCCCTGATCTTCTATGTATTAATCCAGGGTAGCAAAATAATGCCTCTAGATGTCCACTGCTAATCAATAGTATGGCCTCCATGGTGTTCTCATTCCCACCAGACCTGCGAACTGTATTCTCTTCCAGTTTAATCATATTCAGACCTGTTTCCTCCAAAATTTCAGAACTCAAGCCAAGATTTCTATCATATCCTAGTTAATCAAGTATTACCTAAAGAATTAATCACCCATACACTACAAATCCACCTACACATCAGTCATATCATTTATGGAATATAAGAACAAAGAGCTTCAAGTTGACCATTGTTTAAGAAATCACTTCCTGAAATCATTTACACTAACCAGTGTTACTGATGTGGGACAACCGACATGGGATGCATTTATAATAAAATTAGTAAAGATTAAATGAACGATTAAGTGAAATAAGACATGCATTCACTCATTATTTAAGAACTAGAAATTTTATGGAGGGGACTTAGAAGACTAAACAAAGTTTGAATATAGAATTTAAACAAAGTATTAAAGAAGCGGATCTTTGTGGTTAAGAAACCACTCAGATTAGGACTAAGTAAATCTAATAATTGCATATGTGAAAGGATTTTAAAGAGGGTTCTCCCAGCAATTAATAAACTTAAGTAAAATCGATGCACTCAGGGAAGGAACTTGAGGATGACAAGGGATTCCACTATATTGTAAGCTTTCGTACCTTGATTCATGGTGGGAACAACCTGCAACTTTGGAACCATGGAAGCCGGGGATCCTTGATTGGTTGAAAATGGGCTTAAAGCAAAGTGGAAAGGAGGATAAAATGTGGACGATATAAATAGACACCAGGCCTCACGCTTACCCTCTCACAGGGGACCCATCTAACAAGCAGAGGATTTTCTCAAGAAAACTTTATTAATCATCTTCTTCTCTTTACAAAAAGCTAGGAGCCCTTTTTATAGACTACCAAGCGCTTACATCATATTATCATTAGAGGAAGAAGATCTTGGCCAGCGAAGAGAAGAATGTGGGGTCTCATGATTTGTGGAGGCGATTTCCAATGTGGGTGTCAATGTGGGCGTCCCATGATTTGTGGAGGCAGATTCCAATATGGACGTCCCTTGATTTGTGGAGGTGGTTTCCAAAAGGAGACGTGCGAAGAGGAGAATGTGGGGCGTCTCATGATTTGTGGAGGCAGTTTTCAATGTGGGCATCAATGTGGGCGTCCCATGATTTGTGGAGGCAGTTTCCAATATGGACGTCCCTTGATTTGTGAAGGTGGTTTCTAAGAGGATACGGTTGTGGGGACTTTGACTTGATTCAAAATCTTTCTATTCATTGGGCGACATTCCTTGTTGATGTGGCGTGATGATATGGCTTCCATATTGGTGACTTCATGACCATGCACCTATTCTTCTTGTGCTGAACCAGATTGAATTTTTGGGCTGGACTCCTTTTGACTCAATTGCAATAAAGAACTTAAACAAGACTCAATCAAACAAATACAGTCAATTGCTCAAATGGAAAATAAATACAGGACTAAAACTTAATTTAATCTTTCATCCATAAAGAATCTAGCTAAAATTATGGAAGCCTCTTCCTGAGCCTGGTGTCCGCACCAGTTACCTATAAATATGATATGTGCTTAATGTTCATGCTCTTCAACAAATTTCTTCTTACATGCCCACCAAAGTGCCTGTACCTTATCTATGCTGGCTCCAAGTCAATAGGAAAGAAATCTCAGTTCTCCTTTCTTCTAATTGTCCATGCCTAGTGATAATTAGCCAACAGCCATCATGTATTCATGTCCATCAACCAAATTAGTTCTCGAAGACACTTCCAATTGTTACGGTGTAAAGGCAATGCCTTTTTCTCATAATTATTATTCCACAACTGTACTTGTTATAACCTATGTTACATGGATACTTGCATCTAAATCCAAAAATCCATGTTGCACATATGTCCAAGTTAGATATGTAATGGACACTTGGATACTTATAAAGTTCTTAGGTAGCCACTTTTTAAAATTAGAATAGAGTTGAACTCTCCCAACAATGAGTTTGATCCTTTACTTTGATTTTAAAAGTGAGTATTTGTTCTTTTTAGACATTAATCATGGATATAGGTATCCAAAATAAGTTTGCAAAATAATATTTCTCTATATCCTTTAAGTTAATTGGGAAGTTTGAATGAGAATATGTATATTGAAAAATATCTTAACAAGTAACATCTTTGTTAACATTTTAAACAATGTTTAAAGGTCATAAAGCTATAACTTAGTTAAAATTATATTGTATCTTACATATCCTCGTATCTCCTTTTTTTTTTTTTTCCTCCTGCCAAGTCAAATACTTGGATACACATCCAACTCTGATTTTCAGATCTATGTCCCAGCAAAACTGCTTATAAGATAACTGAATATTATGATTCATAATTTTGTTCCATGTTAGTTATTGCCCTTTTGTAAATCACCTTTATTCTTGCTATCAAGTACCTTTCTACTCTAAACATTTGATGCTTTCTTTTCTCAAGATCCCATTACTTCCTAAAGAACCAAATCTTTTCCACACATTCCTAATGCTTTTTGGTGTTTAATTGAAACTGAAGTCTTATCCTCTTTCTTTGGTTGAACAAACCTAAAACAAAGTGAACAGAAAAACACATTCATTCTAACAAAAAGCCATTATCTCTAAGAATTTGTTCTATTAATATACTTCGGTCAAATTTCAGTACTTTTTTCACTTGCCAATATCCATAGAAAACCTTGTACCAATAAGTTCAATGCATTTAGCATGGTTTCAAATCCCAACAAGACATCCCGTAGGATATTAAAACGGGTTACCATCCTAAGTGTTTGGATGGGACCGTCCCACCATTATCTTAGCATCCTAATCAGTGCATTTTGGGAAATGCACCTGTCCCAAGTGTCAAGATGGATCGGGACAACAGCATGTCCCATTCTGTCAAATATTGTATGAGTAAATCAAATACCACCTACCACTGTCATTACATTTTTCAAGTGAATCTGGAAATGTTACAGTATGAGTAAATCACATTGTCAGTCTGCAAAAAATAAAAGCACAAGAGGAATTCATAATGTGCTCAAAACATCACATTTACCCTTTCTTTTTTGGGTTGGGGAGAATCTCTTATTAACTGAGGTGGAAGAAAAAATACAGGGTATAAAATATATGCATTAGTGAAGATGTGGTCTAGATAATAACAGAAGAGGGAGTGTACCTCATTAGGAAGACCTCCCAATCTTTTTAAAACATTGATTGGCAAGGTTTCAACAACCCCTACAGGAACAAGTGCAGAAGAATGCCTGAACAAACCTCAACAAAAGTCAGGTAAGAGACATCCTGAATTCTAACAATCAAAAGCTTTCACTTGGTACAAAATCGTGTTACCAAATATAGTCAACAGTTCCCATAAACTTGGAATGATAGGAAGTTGCCAAAGGCTCGCCTTTGTCGTCTCTGGTACTATCATGTCCCTGGTTCATTGTCTCAGAGAAAAGACATCATGAATAAAGAAATGCCAATGTTTATCAATGCAGTAATAAAAGTCTGATAAACCTAGGCAAATAGGTTGTCAGAATTGCTATAATAATGCCATTCTACAAACTGCTGGAAGTTCTGGTGCCTATTTGGTTGCTGCCTAATGCTTCTAGAACCTAACAAGCAATACATAGTTTATGCAAGTCTTGCATGCCCACCTAACAAGCAATACATAGTTTATACAAGTCTTGCATGCCCCGATGATACTCTTGTGCCATTTGCCCATCTTGCATAAAATGTCATAAAGGGTAGCCACTTTAACCAGTAGTCAAAAATTTTCAGCATTTCTGAGAATTATCAACATGAAGTCCAACCACACAGGTTGGAGTGATCCATCACAGCATAAGATAATTTTGCAACCGTCAATCTGAAACTAACCTTGCTAAATAGTACCAAATTGTTAATGTTAGATGTCTGATTAACAAAATTCACTCATTAATACCTCTCCCAAACTATTTTTAAAATACCAAAAAGAAAGTAAATAAAGTAATTAATAAACAAGAAAACCAAAAAGAAGTTTTAAAATACTGACTATTGAGCTGAACATTCTCTTTTTCCCTCCCTAAGCCCATTTTGGTGATTAGACTTTTAGCTTAGCAAACTAACTGCTTAATTTCAGATTTTTAGTTTGTCAATAATTCAACTGAACTAAACTAAGCTTCAATGCCAAAATAGCTGTGGTTCGCTATGTGAATCCTTTTCCTCCATTCCGCTTAGTCTAATGCTATGCTTCTTGAGAGATGCTGAAATATCAATTCCTTTCTTACTACTTTATCCCATATAATTTTTAGTCTACCTCTACGTCACTTTTCTCCTACATATACCAAATAGGTGCATCCCTCTAGCTATGCTGTACATATCTAAACCATCTAAATGAAAATTATCAAATTCTTTTACAAATTCAGAACTCAAGCACTTAATTTTTTTGTTAATTTTTAGTAAAGAAATTCTTATCAATTTTTTTGTTCAAAATTAGATTAAAAAGAAAAGTATTGCCTTTCTGGAATTTATGTACAAATGGCTTTTTATTGTGGACTAAAGCTTCCAGGGTTTCACTTACATGTTTCAGTAAGCAATGGCACTTACAGATTGTCTAGCTTCTTAGACAACATTGTTTGCCATTTACTACAAGTTGTACTTATAAAGGAATATGCTTACACAACTCATGGAGAAGAGAAAATAATGAATGTACAAATATTGTCTCATGGGAACTAGAATGCCCTTCAGCCAATGTGAGGTAATCACAGCCCATAAGCTTTTTGAGAATTTAAAAACAAAAACTCCTGAGTTATTTTGCAAGATAAGAAAATATTCTGTCACTTAAAAGTGAAAACAAATATATACATCAATAAAAGACCAGAAGTTGTTTAGTACAGAATTTTGGGTGGTATAATATAATTAGAATTCCTAGTCAAATAAGTGCTTGATACAGCACAGAAACAGTTAAGACAAATAGCATAGAATGGAGAGAGAGAATAAAGAGGCAAAGACAAAGAAAAATTACGGGAACTCCTTGATATGCACTGCAGAGTTTTAGAGGGTTCTGAAGATGGGTGCATCCTCTTCTTCCAGCTGCAAGGCATAACTCTTCTTCAGTCCATTTATACTTCATCTGATATGGCATGCATTTTGGTGTCCTGCAGCTCAAATAGGAAGCCTTTGCTCAATCAAGAGCAAGTAGATATACTGCAGTAATACAATTATATAACCAAACAATAATTTTTTGAAAAAATAAAATATCAATGCAAGAATAAGGACCTCCATGCATCATTCCGGGCAATAAAGCGCATCTGTCCTACTGGAAATTCTATTTGACCAGAAATTTTCTTGCGATCATAAGCAAGAATATCTAACTGCATCAATCAAATGCCAAAAGATATAAGACTACTGTGGTTAAGGTTTTCCACAACTTGGTTTTAATTTTGAAAATAAAATACTCACCTCAGATGAAGTAAAAAACTGATAAATTGCGCTCTGGATCATCAAGATAGATGCATAGCTCTCATCAGCAAGAAATGATGAAAATTTTCCAGTGTATAATATCTTTTTTTAATGTAAGGCCCAATGTAAGGTAATTTGGAAAAAATATATTAACGTTAGAAGATAACCACCTGTGGTATGCTATTTAAATCACCAGAAATCACAACTGGACTGTTGCCATATTCTTGTGATAATGTATTTGCTCTCTCTAGCAACATGCGGATCTAGAAAAGCAAGAAAAAAGAACAAAACTATAAACCATGTTTTTTAAACATAAAATAGAGCAATTCAAGAAGATGATATATCATAAAGCATGTCTATAAAATGTGATAACCCTCAAAATCTTCTTCATTTATTTTAGGTCAGTTGGCATGTTCATCAAATCAATTCAAAATAAATTAGACTGTAAATATCAGAATAAAAGAATGGTTACTGCTAAAACAATGATAGGTTGCCTGGCAATAGGTGTCTGCAAGACAGAAGATAACTACTGTAGTCTACATCAGGAATTTCCATGTATGCAATGTTTTAAAGAATTTCATCATATATATCAAAAGTGTTAACTGGATAATATCAACGTGTTCTTGATCATACAGGGCATCACAAATGACATAAATGTGTACATCCCTGTAATTTTCTGGTAACTTGCCAATGTCATATGTAATGTATGGTATAGATGGGCACTTTATGCCATAGCACTGATAAAGAACTAATCAGAATATTCATAACCCGAATTTTGGCATAGCATGCCATAAAGGCAGCCCAACCGCCAAATAAGTGACCATCTTACAATTGAGGAATGAGAATTATAAGTGGGAATAGAATCAGCTTACCTGCCCTAGTTTAATATCTCCACGACTGGGGTTGAACAACACGTGGATGTTGCCAACAAGTAAAGTCCGATGGGCCGAAGGCCTATGGATATTGCATCTACATTAGCCTTCAAACTAAGAAATGTGACTAAATTGCAGTAACTGCTTTAAGATATTCAAGATAATTAATTTTAACTGCTCAGTCAAATATCAGCCACAACCCAACATCCAAAATAATTGAAGTTGGCAATTGATTAGGCAATGCGCATAAATAAATAGCAGATTAACACTAGTACAATATATATTAATTAATAGCAGATTGACTCTACATTTGCATTCTATAGATAATCACTAAGTCTTGCTCCAACTAAAACACCACATTCACAATAGAGGTGTGGAAAAACTTACTCAGCTATCTGACAATTTGCTTCTTTAACTTTTGACTCATTTGAATGGTTATGAGACACCTGCACAAAGTAATTTTTAAAAATGAATCTTAGAGAATATTAACAAGGCAGAAGTCCCCTTTCCAACCAGAAGAGGAAGCTGCAAACATTTTCTTAAAGATTTTAAGTAAATATTAATGCACCACAGCTCAAACAAAACTCAATTAATGCAATGAAAATCTTGGATAAAAGTAGCAAAAAGAGACCAAATTATTTAACTGTTAAAGAGCCATGTGATGCTTAATATAGAACCCCAAAACCAAATAAAACTCCATTAGTATTTAGATTTGATTACGATTTGGATCGAAGTATGGATCTTCTATCCTTTATTAGATTGGAGAAACAAGATCCAACATGGATCTAACCTAAGTCCCCTTATTCAGACCCATGGTTCCAGCATAGCATGGTCTAGAAGGATTATTACAAATTGATGCTGCTATTTGATGTAACTTTTTTAAAAAATAAATTACCAAGAATTTAATTAGACATTCAAGCAAGATTTGCCATCTCAGTACTGAACTTCATACTAATACCATACTATTACAGTATCAGCACGTCCGGTACGCAGATCAGTTCAACATACGAAACTCAGTACACATCAATACTGAATCTCGGTTTGGTACCGATACAATACAATAGGCCCAGCACAGGATTGTATGATTGGTACGACATACTATGCATGCAAAATATAGGTCCTAGTCTTGGCAGATAGCTCCATCAAACAGGACTTATTATAACTGTTGAAAGAGCCGCATGCACGGACCAAATGAATGACATCAGATATGCAATACAGACAATTTGCATAAGAGCCACCAGATATCAGTACAAGCAGGAAAGTTTGCACCTATATACGGCCATAATTTGAGAATATCACAGCCAAAGCATCCTCAAAATAAATAACAATATATAAGAACTGTAAGCAAAGCACAACAAACAAGCAAAGATAAGCATATAGTAACTCACAGCATAGTGGAACTAAACAAGTCAGCTTCACTTTGAAGCATGTGTAATACAGTTTAGCTTTATTGCAAACAAAAGCATTTTTTCCAGTTCATATTAGGAGCTCGATAGGACTACAATGCCTTCCAAGAAGGTGAAGAAAGAACTTAGTCCAAAATTCAAATGCATTAAAATCAAAATCAAGATAAAATCTGCATAAGTATGGTCAAGTATCTTCTATACCTTAAAAAGACAAAGTTGTGCAACATTGTCTCGAAGACCGAACTTCCGAAATTCTATATCTTCTTGATGTATGAGAGTAAATCTGCTCTCAGAAAGAGAGAGAGAGAGAGAGAGAGAGAGAGAGAGATTATTAAGTTCCAAATTACAGAGTAATACAGGAAGATTATTACAACAAATCTAGATAAATTAATGGAGCTAAAACTAGTGGTCGTATATCAGAAAAGCAAAAACTGTCAACAAATAAAAGAAAATTCATTTTCTGTGCCCTTGCGTGGACACATGTATGCATGCATGACTAGTCAATTGCTTCAAAAGAAAAAATTTGGAGCAGAAAATCAAAAGAAAGGTGGTTGGTGCTACATCTGCTCTGATGGTCAGATTATCTACAAATCATCTACTGTACAATCTGAAACTAGAGACTTAAAAGATGCATGGGGCATTACCATATGCCATTAGGTAGATAGCCAGGGTAATCAGACAGTCATAGAACCTTCCCCTTTTTTTGTGTGGGGGGGTAAGCAAGTATTTCTCATCAGAAGGCTCACTTCCTATTATTGATTACATGATTCAAGAGGGGAAAGAAATGTATTTAGGCATAATATTTAAGTACTTTCACCACCATTCACCTGATTACTATACTCTCCTAATTCATAAAAACAAACTGCATTATTGACAAAAGTATAAGACAATCGTATCATTTGAAAACTAACATTTTTGGTAGAAGCACGATTGAAAAGATAACTACATCAGCAAAATCTACGGTCATGTCACCAACTCCTCGAAGTTGCACAAAGTCACTAATGATCCTAGTTATAAGGCACATTGATAACTTAATTAACCCATGGATGAGTGGATTAACCAGAATAGGCGCTTCTCTCATGCACAAAGGTCTTTGCCATAAAATGTCTTAAGAGTAAGCCTTCAGGTGCAGTTTTAAAATTACCATATTCCTTTTATCACATAATTTTCTTGCCAAGTTACCAAAAACTTACTCTTCCTCTTTCCAGAATATAGCACATCCATCAGTTGCTTCTCCTGTGCGTCCCTAAAACTCCAAAATGGAAGTTTTACTGAAAACAAAACAAATATCTTAAATCGACCATTAAAAACCAAAATAATACCTTATAAACTCCAACAAATCCATCTTTCTGAAGAAGATTGGCCAAATCGTTAAATCTGTCAACTTCCTGCTAACAAATGATAATTGCCAAATACAAGAGTTATTCAATACCAGTTGTGATTAGTTGTTTTCAAGCCTGACAAGTAGCTCGCCAAATGAATGAATGGTTAAAATCAAGTAACATATGGTGTCACTGGTAAGGGTAGGATGGAAGAATTTAACGGCAATGCTGGAGTAGATCCCAGTAAAAATGTCAAACAAATGTAAACGGTGCCCAATTTGGCATGGTAAGACTGGCCTCTATATGAACAAAAATAGTATCATATATAATAAAATGCATACTGGAAGTGTTACTTGATTTCCAGAACTCAATAAGATGATACAAAGAACTTCTTAACTAGGAGGAAAACTCTAGCTGTTGGCTCACAAATAACATCATTCATGAGATGATAACCAAGGAATAAAGTACTTTCTGAAGCATAGCGGTGCTGCTTGGTGCATACTATCCCATAGAAGGAATGGAACATGGCACCCCGAAGGGACAGTGCCACAGACAAACTGATCCACACCATCCTGTATTGGCCCCTGATAACCCAAACCTCTTTTGGCACACTTTCTTTTCTTTTGCTCATTTGAACTGACCTCATAGCAGCCTGTGCTGACCTTCTACCATAACACATACTGGACCAACAATAACCTACACTGGTTGGTTCCTTGATTTTTAAATCCTAGATAAGAACTTTATGTTTTTTTGTGTGCCATTAGGAATAAATAATGCAATAAAACTAAAGATACGAAATATAAATCACATATAATTATTTTCTCATGTACCACAGATGCCATAAGAAATACACGTTGGCAATCCAACTCTAGGTATTATCTCAAGTACTCTGCATCATCATGATGATTATAATCACCACTGTAAGTAGGGTCGCAAATGAATTGGATTGACCCACCAACCTAAAAATAAACCAGTCCAATCTGTACTACATATATTTGGATCAGTCTTGGAAGGGAAAAGAGAACCTGTCACAATGGTAATATTAGCTATGTGAAACATAACATGCTGGACTTCAACTCCAAGTTTTCATATCTTTGTCCTTAACAGATAGCCAAATCATCCATGTTCGAAGTAAAAGTGACATTGTCCAATCATTATGACTTTCTTAAAGAATGAAGCTCCAGTAATCAGTCCTTAGAAATGTCCCAACCTCAAGTGATCCATGACCATGCCACCTTCATCAGAACTCATGATTGGATAGCTTATATTTTTAACAACCGCAATGTTTTGGATGCCCTTATTTATATTTCGGAAGTTAAATTTGTATGACATGGTGACCTCAAAACACACTAACTTAGACCAAAAAAACAACGTTTGAAAAATATGACCTCAAAATTCATCTTCCTCATCTGCTATAAAATAGAGATGAGGTAAAGTTTATTGTTCAACGTGCCCTTGGTCACCTAGGTCTCACTTCCCTGCATAAAAATCTGCATACACATATAAATAAAATACACAAGAGGGTATTTCTTGAGCACATCAATATAACAGTACCTATACTAAAACTAAGGCTGAATAAGGAGGGCAATTATGTTAGCCAACTTTGAAAAGAAAAAGAACATGTAAAACAACATGTATTGCAATGTAGTCTTGAAAAGCACATGTAATCACACCAAACATGCATGTTAGCAAGATAAAAGATAGAAATAAATAGGCAAGCTTGACAAAAAAATAAAACAATTAAACTTCTATGTGTACACATATGCATGCTCACTTACCTGGAAGCATAAAATGCTTGGATTATAGCAACTTAACTCCTTGTGTATCTGCTTCTTCCTTTTGTCCCAACTTAGATGTCGTGGATTAATTTTGTGATATAGATCAAGATGTTTTGAAGCATTTTCAACACCCAATATGTTGTATGAGACAATTACAAACCTTTCTGCAAAATTCAAGACTTTCTTTAGCTAGACTGGTGAATTGGAATGACTTATTCAGTAAAAAAGCATCAGACAAATCCATCAATTTGAATAAGTCACAGTACAAAAATATAGAAATATTGGCATGACTAGCTCACAACTCAACATCAAACCTCCACCTTTCTCATGTGGGCTTGAGACCTAGGACCAGCCACGACAGTGTTTACTATGATAAATATCAAAATGAAAATTAAAAGGACATAAAAAGTAATCTCAAATTCATGTTCTAACAAACTTCACAGCTTTAGCTATCCTTATTCAACAGATTTAGTAATATAACTGTTAGTTTATGAGTCTAACTCTGGTAGATATATATGGGCAACTCTTCACAAAGAAATGATGCACTGCGTCGGAAATATTTGCTATTTACAAAGCGAGAAATTTTGGCTAGTGTCCAAAACAATCATGACCAAAATTGGACAGAAATTTATAACAAGGTGGATGTGCAAAGGTTGTTTAGTAATTGCTTCGATACACAAAAATAACATTGTGTAAACATCCACAAAACTAGGGATTCAGAATGATACTATTATTTCTTTCAATTTCATGCGTGTGAATGCAACAGGCGCTTCTAATTCAGTACCAGTGTTAAAAGTAAAGCTGTAGCGTAAACGGAATTTAGAAAATCAAATTATTGGCTTTGAAATTGAATTCTTGCTCATCAAGATTGTTGACCCACTTATTGATTTTGATGATTAACAAAAGCCATGAGTATATTTCTTATGTTACTAATGAAATTAACAAGTGTTTCAGGAACTTAGAAAGATTAAATTATTCAAAAGTTATATAAAAATCAGTTTGAATCAGTTTTTAATGAATATATCAAAGTTTAGAGCTTGAAGCCGACACCCACAGTTATTGGAGCCGACTCCAGAGCGTATCAAACAGTTTAACATTTTTGGCACGGTTTAGAGTCAACACCTGAAAAGCTAGAGCCGACTCTAACCTAAGATACAAAGAACTGCTTTCTGTTAGTTTTCGGAGCCGACACCTGAAAATTTAGAGCCGACACCTGAAAGCCGACACCTGGAAAGTTAGAGCCGACTCTAACCTTAGAACAGAGAGTGTATTTTCGGGACAATGTTAGAGTCGACATCCTCGGAACTTAGAGCCGACTCCAGATCGCGTCGAGCCGACACCACAGTTTATCAGAGCCGACTCCCCGACGGACTTTTTATTTCTATTTTTGGAAACCCGACTTGGAGCCGACACCTTAAAAGTTGGAGCCGACTCCAACCTGTCAGAAACGATTTCTTAAATCTGTCATAGCGGATTCCAACGGTAACATTTCTTCACCTAACCTCCAACGGATCTATTTCTTTGCGTGAGGAATTAATCCAAGTACATTTCAATGGCTATTTTTCACCTAATCTTGGATTAGGGAAGATTATATAAAGGGTTCGTCCGCTCAAAAACAGAGATAGAAAAAGAGAACGAAAAATGAGAGAAAATCAAGAAGTTTTCAAAGAGGAAATTTTCTGTGTCAAAGCCTATTTGTTATTGAGAGATAGAAGAGAAATCCAAAAGTTTTTCAAGAGCATATTCAAAGGATTTCCACCGTTTTGAAGAAGAGCTAGAGCCCTAAATTTTCAACTTCTCTTCAACGAGCTTGTTCAAGAATCAGAGTTCAAATCTTGTTAGCCCATTCAGAAGAGAAGAAGAAAAGAAGAAAAGCTCAACTTCAAATCGCTTCAAAACAGACCTTTTCTATTCTTATTTATTTACATTGCATATTTGCTCATTTGAGGAGCTTTAAATTGTTGTAAACTTATATTTGAATAGTTTGATGTCTAATTCAATCAGGGGATTAAATTATTTGAGGTAGTTGACCTCGGGATAAAGTAAAAGTAGCTTACTTTGGGTTGTGTGCTGGTGAATCCGTGAAAACTAGCTGGATTCGTTGTGACCCCGATGTAAAACAACAAGTTCGAGTTGTGATCTTGCAAAATAACTCAACTGTAATCAGGGTGATTATAGTGTGGACCCAAAAGTTGCTTGGAAGTGGACGTAGGTGTGGCTAACACCGAACCACTATAAATCTTGTGTTTGTCGTGATTATTTGTCTCTCTCTCTATCTTCTTTTATATTGTGCTTAGCATCATTGCACCATTCATTTGTGCACATTTAACTTGTGAAGTTGTTTTAATTGTTAAATTTTAAAAAGAACCCAATTCACCCCCCCTCTTGGGTTGTCATCTGGGCTAACAAAAATTGTGCTCTTTTGTTAAGATATAGTTAACTGAACCTCAACTCAACTCATTTAAGCCTTTTTCCAACTACATGGGGTCGGCTACATGAATCTGCTTCCTTCACTCTGCCCTACTCAAAACTAAGTCGATATTTAAATTATAAATAATTATATTTTTTTTAATTATTTTATCCATATTAGTTTAGGTCTACTTCTACATTTATCCTTATAATGAATTATTAAAAGATTATTCTTTTTAACTGGAGCATCTAAAGGAGGAGGGTTGCATTAAGTAGCTGACAGTTAACTGAACCTAGTATTTCACATGTATATATGGGATGACTCTTACAATAAAAACAAAAGGCATGGTAAAACTGCACATTTTGTGGTAAGGGCAACTTAGAATAACTAGGTCAAGACATATCGATCCAGAATCAATTCAAGTATACGAGATTCTTTAGTATCTACAATTTCCCGTGTGTTCCACGTACAGAATTACATTGTACACCCCGTACGATACCACAACCATAACAACAACCATCCAGCCTTGTCACAACTAAATGAATTGAGCTTTATTAATCCGCTTCACCAATCATTCCTTTTAAGCGTTGCAAACTTTCCCAATTTTCCGACAAATATTCTGAAACCTCTCCTTGCCAGAGTTCCTCAGGTCTAGTTGTACTTCATGCAAACCGGATAAAGATGAAGATGATAAAAAAAATGATCAAAATATTATAGAGGTATGATCGGTTCACTACTTTACTTAACAGCAAGTAGACCTGATATTATGTTTGTTGTATGCTTATGTGCTAGATATCAGTCTGAACCTAAAGAATCTCATTTAATTGCTGTAAAAAGAATTCTAAGATATTTAAATGGAACTAAAAATATAAGATTATAGTATTTTAGAGACTCAACATTAAATTTGATTGCATATTCTGATTCTGATTTTGCTGGTTGTAAACTAGATAGAAAAAGTACAAGTAGTGCATGCCAATTTTTAGGCAGTAACTTAATCTCTTGGTTTAGCAAAAAGCAAAATTCGGTTGCATTATCAACTGCTGAAGCTGAATATGTTGCAGCTGGAAGTTGTTGTGCTCAAATCCTTTGGATTAAGCGATAACTTGAAGATTATGGTATAACACTTGATAAAACTCCAATTAGATGTGATAATACTAGTGCAATAAATCTAATTAAAAATCCAATTCAACGTTCAAGAACGAAACACATTAAAATAAGACATCATTTTATTAGAGAACATGTAGCTAATAACGATATTTGTCTTGATTATGTTTGTAATGATTAATAATTAGCTGACATATTTACAAAACCCCTAAGTGAAGAAAAATTTTGTTATCTTAGATGAGAATTAGGGTCTGTGACCCATCGGAATGATTTTAAATCTTCTAGGAATGACTATCTGGAGTTCAAGCATTTTCTAAACTTTTTCTTGAAAACTCTTTTGTGATTCTAAGGAAAACTCATCTAGATATTTGAACTCTTTGATTCACCACATTCCAAGAAAATTTATCCAAAATTTATCGATCATTTTGACAAGTTTCAGATCCTTTGGAAATCTATTTTTTTCACTGAAATTGTCTTGGAGCCGACACCACTATTAGTGGAGTCGACATCTGTCTGTGTTGCTCTCTATCTGTGACCTTGGAGCCGACACCCGCCTTTGCGGAGTTGACTCTAACTCGGGCGCTGACTGTGTTAATGACTTAGAGTCGACACCTAGCTTTGCGGGAGCCGACACCTTGTGATCCCAGGTTGACTATATTAGGGCAGAGTCGACACCTTTTTATTCCAGGAGAGACTCGGTAAGGGCCAAAGCCAGCGAGAAAGCCGGGCGGAGCCAAGAAGGAAAAGGATCACCTTCAGTTCTGGCTCCCCCCTGTGATTCTGCTCGATCCTTCTCCAGAGCAGGTCGCAAAAGCACCGTCACCCCGTCCGAAGCCGTGGAGGAGCTGGTACTTGCAACAATAAGGCCGACTCCAGCAGTTACCATGCCCCCTAAAGGGGCAAAAAATCGAAGCGCCTCCACCATTAAAGGGGCCGGAGGCAGCAGAGTCGGAGGCGGAATCCTCCCCCGCGGCACCCGTGTCAGTGGAAAAGAAGGGCGTCGACCCTTCCTTCCAATCACTTTTAGCGAACCACAGCCGCTGGGCCGAGCGGGCGTTGGACGAAGCCTCTGTGGTAGAGGTGCAGGAGTTTCTCCGGCATCAGGGGAGGGCCACCTTCATCCGCGAGGCTTTCGTGGCACATCTTTGGATGAGTTTTGCCCTATTAACCCTTTCGCCTTTGTTTTTTTTTTTTTAACATTGACATTCCGTCCAGGCATTGAACTCTCTGATTGCCATGAGGGACCTTTGGACCCTTAGTGATGCTGCCCTTGACCAGTCGCGGGAGGAGATGCTATCCCTCCAGGCTAGGGCAGAAAAGGCAGAGATGGCCTTGGAGGATACCCGGGCCACCTTAAAGGGTGAGGTCGAAGCCATCCGGCTGAGAGCTGAGAAGGCAAAGTACGCGCTGGAAGTTGCCCAGCGTCGGGCGGCCAACGAGCTGGATAACACCCAGGCGGCCGAAGAGAAGCAAAGATGGCCGAGGAGAGACTGGAGGCAGCTGAATCAGAAATCTGCATTTGAAGAACCGACTGGATTCCGCCTCCATTGAAATAAATGCAGCAAAAGAGGTCGCCCGCCAGTCCGACGCTAAGATTGCCGACTTGGAGGCGACGGTGACTGAAGCCAAGAGGGAGGCCGCCGAGGCCGATAAAAAGGTCACGGAGGCCGAGAAAAGAGCTGCAGAGGCCGTAGAGGACTTCAAGAAGTCTAAAGCCTTTAGTAAGGAATTAGCCGAATCGATGACATTCGCTTACGAGGCCGGCTTCCAGGACTGCAAGGAAAAGATCCAGGAACTCTACGACCTCGAGGGGATTGAAGGGTTGGAGCCAGATGAAGTCCCTGAAGATGATGATCCGGCCCCAAATGACCCTTAGTTTTTTTATTTTTTTTTATTTGTATTGCTCCAAGCCCAACTCAGATCAGCAATTTTGTAAACTTTAGCCATCAATGAATATTTTAATTCTCAACGCTTGTCTTTGATCATAATTAGCTTTGCTCGTGTGAGTTGTCGCGAGTCAACAACCAATGGCTGAAGAGCACGATTTCTATCTATTAGGAAACTGATGTGGGATCAATTTCGGTTACGAGGACGAAAGTTGAGCTATAGGTAGCATACGACCCCGCTCGTGCTGACACGAAGTCGTAGAATGCCTAATACCTCGTTAGGTATATCGCGCAGAACGGGACTGTGTGCAGCAATACGCTGTCCCTAAGTGCCGACGCGAGGCCAGGCCTAACTGCCGACGCGGAGCCGGTCGTTGGTGCCGACGCTGGGAGCCGGTCTTTAGTGCCGACGCAGAGCCGGTCTTAATTGCCGATGCGGAGCCGGTCTTTGGCGCCGACGCGGAGCCGATGTTAATTGTCGACGCGGAGCCGGTGTTAATTGCCGACGCGGAGCCGGTCTTTGATGCCGACGCGGAGCCGATCTTTGTTGCCGACGCGGAGCCGATCTTTGGTGCAAAGCGTGATCACTCAAAAACAATGCAAGCATTTTGAACAGCAATCTGTCAAGTAGATTCAAATTAATGAAGCTAAGACATTACTGATAATACCGGCGTAAATTATCGGCGTTCCAAGTGCGAGGAAGCGGTTTTCCGTCTAGCTCTTCAACTTTGTATGCCCCGTGATGAAGTACCTCCTTGACACGGTATGGTCCTTCCCATTTCGGTGCCAGCTTGCCCTCCTCTGTTGGCTTTGATACTTCAGCTCATCGCAGAACGAGGTCTCCAGGGCGGAACGCCTTGGACCGTACTCGAGCATTGTAGTATTTGGTCGCTCGCTGACGAAAAGCTGCCATGCGAAGTTGCGCCTGGTCTCGCAATTCTTCTACTAAATCCAGATCGGCCCGCAGCTGATTTGGGTTGCTCTCTTCGTGGTATAACTCTGTCCGGGGACTGGGGACTCCTATCTCCACCGAAATGACTGCCTCAGTCCCAAAGACCAGGCTGAAAGGAGTTTTCCCGGTGGGGCTCATGGCATCGTGTGGTATGCCCACAATACACTGGGGAGTTCCTCCACCCAACGCCCTTTGCAGCCATCTAGCCAGGCCCTGAGCCCTTGGAGGATGATGCGATTGGTCACCTCGGCTGCGCCATTGTCTGGGGGTGCCCCACAGAGGTGAATCGTTAATGGATGCCCAGATCGATACAGAATTCTCGGAAAGCCGTGTTGTCAAACTGTCGGCCGTTATCAGTAACGAGGATATGCGGCAGCCCGAACCGGCACACGACAGACTTCCAGAAGAAAGACCTTACTTTGCCCTCGGTGATCATAGCGAGAGCCTCCGCCTCGATCCACTTGGTGAAATGGTCAACTGCTACCACTAAGAACTTGCTACCACTAAGAACTTGCGTTGTCCGGAGGCTGGAGGGAATGGTCCCAGGATGTCCATGCCCCACTGAGCGAAGGGCCAGGGTGCGGCCAGGGGGATCAGCTAGGACGCCAATTGATGTTGAATGTTAGCATAGCGCTGGCAGCTATCACACCTCCTAACAAGTTCAGACGCATCCTCCTTCATTGTCAGCCAGTAATACCCCTGCCGTAGGGCTTTATATGCGAGAGCTCTACCCCCAAATGGCTTCCACATATACTTTCATGTATCTCTCGCAGGATATAATCCGCTTCGGTGGGGCCAACACATCTGAGAACTGGGTATGAGAACGACCTCCGATAGAGTTTTCCCTCCATTATGAAAAATTTCGGGGCCCGCCTTTTGAGTTTCTTGGCATCGGCTGGGTCTTCTGGGAGGGTACCATCGGTAAAGTACCGGACATACGCGTCCATCCAGGAAGGCTCCTGCTCGACCGGTAGAGTTTCTCTTGTTGCGTCAATACTCGGGGCCTCCAAGTGCTCTACATAAGCTCTTCCCAGCATCCCATCAGCTGAGGTGGCAAGATGGAATAAGGCGTCGGCTCTAGCATTCTCCTGTCGAGGGATGTAGTTAACGTTAAAGTAAGCTAAGAGAGAAGCTAGCGATTGCACCATACTTAAGTAGCGGGACATGATGGGATCCCTTGCTTCATATTCCCCTGCGATTTGGCCAGCGACCAATTGGGAGTCAGTGAATGCCCTAAGGCGTTTTACCCCGAGCTCTCGGGCTAATCTTATTCCAGACAGCAGAGCTTCATATTCCGCCTGATTATTGGTGGCTGGAAAGAGGAAGCGGAGTGCGTACTCGATTACAATTCCATCCGAGTTGGCCAAGATGAGGCCTGCTCCGCTCCCTTGAGAATTCGACGCCCCGTCTACATGAAGAACCCATTCATCATCATTGGTTCCGAGAGGCGGGGGGCTTGTAGAAGGTTCTTCGGATCGCTCCTCTCCCCAGGTGCACTCGACCAAAAAATCCGCCAGAACTTGAGATTTCATGACCGACCGAGGGCGAAAAGATAGATCGAATTCCACCAACTTAAGCGCCCACCTTGCCAATCGGCCGGAAGTATCCGGGCGAGCGAGAACTGTCTTTAGAGGTCGGTATGTGATCACCGCGATCGGGTGGGCTTGGAAGTATGGCCGCAGACACTGGGCAGACACGATCAACGCGAAGATAATCTTCTCAATCTTCGAATACCTGGTCTCCACATCGTGGAGCACCTTGCTTGTGTAATACACTGGCTTTTGCATGCCATTGGTGTCCACGCAGACCAGCACAGAACTAATGACTTCGGGAGAAGCCGCGAGGTATAAAAGGAGTTCTTCTCCACCTGTTGGCTTGGATAGCAGCGGCGGAGTATATAAGAATTCCTTTAGCCCCTCGAACGCCTCTTGACATTCTTTCGTCCATTCGAATCCATTGACCTTACAGAGCGCCTTGAAGAAAGGTAGGCACCTTTCAGCGGACTTGGACTGGAAGCGACTCAAGACGGCCACCCTTCCCGTCAGGCATTGTATTTCCTTCTTGTTGATGGGAGACCTCATGTCCAAGATGGCTTGAACTTTGTCCGGATTTGCCTCGATCCCCGCCGGGTCACCATGAAACCCAAGAACTTTCCGGCTGTCACCCCAAATGCACACTTGCGTGGGTTCAGCTTCATCTGGTACCGACGAAGGTTGTCAAAAGTCTCTGTTAAGTCAGCGATATGGTCGGTGGCGTGGACGTTTTTTGTCAACATGTCATCCACGTACACTTCCATGTTGCGTCCTATCTGGCCTTCGAAGACTTTATTCATCAACCTTTGGTAGGTGGCTCCCGCGTTTTTTAGCCCAAATGGCATTACCTTGTAGCAGTACAACCCCTTCTCAGTTATGAAGGAGATAGCTTCCTCATCCACCAGGTTCATCCTGATCTGGTTGTACCCAGAGAAAGCATCCATGAAGTTGAGGACCTCATGACCGAATGTAGCGTCCACCAGTTGATCGATCCAGGGCAGGGAAAAGCTGTCCTTAGGGCATGCTTTGTTGAGATCGGTGAAATCCACGTACATTCTCCAGCTTCCATTGATCTTACGGACCATCACCACGTTGGCCAACCATTCGAGGTAATGAACTTCCCGAATATGGCCTGCAGCCGTTAACTTGCGAACTTCCTCGTCGATAGCTTTCTGTCTATCTGGAGCGAAGCTCCTTTTCTTATGTCGGACCGGCCGATACTCTGGCCTGAGGTTGAGCCGATGGATGATCACCTCAGGGACACCCGACATGTCTGAGGACGATCATGCAAAGACGTCGGTGTTGGCACGCAGGAAAGTGAGAAGTCGATCGCGTGCCTCCTCTGGAAGCAACGCCCCAACCTGGATAGTCCTTGCCGGATCATCCCCCAAGGGGAGGGTCAGGAGGTGCTCGGCTGGTTCTCCCCTCCTTCCCAGCTCCCGGAGGTTGAGCGGCTCAGAGGCTATTGCCGACGCCGCTTCCAGTGGACTGGGAGACAAGTGATAGCAAAGCGGTAGCAAGCTTTGTTCTCCTTTCATCTCGCTAACTCCTTCGTCGGTGGGGAATCTTACCAGTAATCTCTTAGTGGAGATCACGGCATCTAGAAAATTCAATCCTAATCTCCCCAATATAGCATTATAAGCCAGCGGGACCCGGACCACCAGAAAATTTATGACCACGATGCTTTGACATGGAGGGGTTCCAGCCGTGACAGGGAGGGCGATCTCCCCCTCAACGCTCACCGAGTCTCCAGTGAAGCCCATCAGAGGCGTGGCGACGGGTCAGAGAAAAGACTTCAACAGATTCATCTGAACAAAAGCTTCGTAGCTCAAAACATCCACCGAACTCCCACTATCAACTAAAATTCTTTTTACAGGATGTTTGGCTATAGTCATGGACACAACGACGCTGTCGTCGTGCTTATTAACTACCCCATCTAAATCCCTTCCAAAGAAAGAAATTACAGAGTCTACTCCCTCTCGCGATCTTTTTGAACCACCACCTGCCCCCCAAGAAATCATAGCTATGGTCTTCTCCGTAGGAGCATTGTCCACGCCGGTCTGAAGTGTCGGAGGCACCGATAGACCCGGAGTAGGAAGGTTTCCCCTTCGAACGAATTTGCCCAAGTGACCCTGCTGGACAAGCTCTTCGATGGCTCTCTTCAAATGGCGGCAGTCCTTGGTGTCATGACCATAATCTCGGTGGTACCGGCAGTAAAGTTCCTTGTTGCGAGGGGTCCCCGACTTCAAGGGGCCGGACGCTTGAAGTAAGGTTCTTCCTCGATTTCTAGCAGGATATGAGATATCGGAGCTATGAGGGGAGTGAATTGCTTCTTAGGAATAAGCGTCTGTGGCCGGCGATCTGAGCGGTGAAGGGGTTCAGGCTTCCGGGGTCGTGCTCCGGCATGTTCAGTAGGCGATGGTTTCTTACTGGGTTCTTGTCAGCTTCCTCCTGGAAGAATCCGTCTCATCAGCACGGATGTATTTCTGCGCCCGGCTCAGAAGCTCGGCATAAGAACTCGGAGGCTTCTTGTCTAGTGAATAGGCAAACCTAGAGGGACGAAGTCCTTGCTTTAATGCCAAAGTGGCTACAGAATCATCTAGGTTGTATACCTCCAATGCTGCCTCTTTGAACCGAGCGACAAAGTCCTTCAGAATCTCGCCACTCCTTTGCTGGACAGCGAATAAGCTATCAGCCACTCGTGGGATCTTCCGGCACGCATCAAAGTGGGCCAGGAAAGATCGCTCGAGCTATCGGAATGAATTGATGCTGCGCGGCGGCAGCCGAGAATACCATGCATGTGCCGCCTTGCGAAGGGTGGCTGGAAAGGCAACACATAGAAGGGAGTCTGTCACCCCTTGGACCTGCATGAGGACCTTGTAGCTCTCCAGATGATCCAGTGGGTCCGTCGTGCCATCGTACGGATCCAGCTGGGGGAGACGGAAACGGGGCAGAACCGGTTCCTCCATAATGCGCCTGGAAAGCGGGGGGCGGTGCTCATAGTCCGTCCCGTGAGGGTCGACGATCCGACCGTTGGTGGGAACGACCAGAATGATGAGAGGAAGGCCGGCGTCGCTTTGAGGCCTCTCAATGACGAGGCTCAGGAGGTGAGTGACGGGAGACCTCAGGTGGGGTCCCGCCTTGATGAGACTGAACTGCTCCCCGCACTCCTTCACCAGGCGGAAGGGGTTGAGGTGCAGCGGCAAAGCAGTGTTCATGCAGTCCCCTTACCATTGTCATCAGGTCCTGGACCTGGTGAGCTAGAACCTCAAGCCGGTCAGGCCAGCTCGATTGTGCAGGGGTGGAACATGGAGGTTGGCCTCCGATTGCTCAGCCCGCAGAATGCGCTCCGCGACCTGGCTAGTGGAAGCCTCCTGTGCTCGTGTTGTCACCATCGTCTTCCTTGCAGAATCGGTAGGGTCACAGGGAGAACTTTCGTCTTCCCTGCGTACGATCCTCCCCTACCTGGCGCGCCAATCTGATGCGGACAAATCACCAGTGATGAGCGTCAGGCATGCTGAGATCTATTATGGGCCTCCAAATAGGGTAGGGAGACCGCCTTCCTCCTTCGGAAACCTGCAAGAAGTCTCTGACCGGTGTTCCCGGCGAGGACCCTACGACGCTCAAGTCAGTAAATTTATCGCTCAGTAATGTAGTAGAGAAAGAAAGAGAGATCGAGAGAGAACCCCCTTTTTCTGTTGAGCTCGGGGTCCTTTTATATCTGTCTGGGAGGTTTCTTTTTTTTCGTCCTCTTTTTAACCGTCGAACGGCAAGTGGTTAAATCGTTGCTGGATGGGAGCTGCTTGTGACGATAACTGCCGAGCGTGTTAGCACTTGCTCGTGATTTCGGTGAGCGAGGTATACGACAACAGATCTCGAATCTCGAAATCTGTTACCTGAGGCGAGTCATTGTGTATGCAAGAAAGGCACCAAGTTAGGGTCAGAACCAAAGGCCAGAGCCGTCGCTGAAGGCCGAAGCCGAAGGACGGAGCCGTCATTGGAGGCCGGAGCCAAAGGCTGAAGCTAAAGGCCGGAGCTGAAGGCCGTCGCTGGAGGCCGTCGTCAAAGGCCGAAGCCAAGATTCCATCTCTAGGTTTTGCTGTCACATCATGATTTTCGAAAATCGTGCAAAAGATTATAATACTACCAGGAGAAAATGGTCAGCCGTATCAAAAGGCATGGTAAAACTGCACATTTTGTGGTAAGGGCAACTTAGAATAACTAGGTCAAGACATATCGATCCACAATCAATTCAAGTATACAAGATTATTTAGTATCTACAATTTCCCGCATGTTCCACGTACAGAATTACATTGTACACCCGTACGATACCATAACCATAACAACAACCATCCAGCCTTGTCACAACTAAATGAATTGAGCTTTATTAATCCGCTTCACCAATCATTCCTTTTAAGCGTTGCAAACTTTCCCAAATTTTCCGGCAAATATTCCGAAACCTCTCCTTGCCAGAGTTCCTCAGGTCTAGTTGTACTTCTCTTTTCAATGGAACACTATTCTCTCAACAACTTTTTTCTAAAGAATACCAATGTGGAAATAACTTAAAACTCAAATATTGTCAATGAGAAAACCAAAGGAAAATACTGCCGAATGCCTAACCTAAATATAATAATAGCTCATATTTCAGTGATATTTGAGCGGGTAATTGAGTAACAGAACAAGAAGCACTAGAAAAAGGGCAACCTCCTACCCCGAAAAGAAGAGAGGTCGCGAGGAGAGAAGGCCCATCGGCGACTCCCATAAACGTCTCGGCCTCCTTCTCGACCTCCGGTTCTCTTCCTCTTCGCTCTCCGCGACAGGTTGTCGCTGCCGTCGGCAGCCGAGCGACGGGAGTCCGGGTCGCGCTTCCGCTTCCGGTTATCGGAACCGAAGCGCTCGGAGGCGAGAGAGCGATCACGTTTCCGCTCGTGGGTCGAGCGCGGAGGGTCTTCGGCATCCGCCGTTCTCATGGCAGCGAGAAGTTTTAAACGCCGGCAAGCCCTGCGACGTGACCTATCGCGAACCGGAAGCGCAAACGTCGCCCTTCACGGTGGCGCCCCTGTTGAGCTGATGGGGAAGGTTTCGGTGTGGCTAGTTATATGGGGCTGGTTTGGTATGCCCGCAGTTTTTCCTTGGTCGAATTTGAGCAAAGTTAGGCCCAGGTGCTGCTTTGTTTTTCAAGAAAGCCTTTTTCAAAATGATCGTCGAATAATAGCATTTAAAAAAAAAAAAAACATAACAGTGTAACAAACAATTATGAATATGGAAAGATATGGCGAGAAGCGAAAGGTTAATAAAATAACATATCTGAATGCAAGTGAAGTTATATTGATAAAAGAGATAACATACCCCAGCAAGTAAGCTTACGTGTCCTGACAAATTTTCTCCTGCCTTGTTCGTTGCATTATGAAATATAAATTTGATATGGCCGATCGGATCAAAGAATACGAGCCAATTCCTTGGCGATTGGGCTTAACACAGCTTACCTCGACTTCTATATTGGCCGCGACTCATTTTGACCTTCGTATCGGCTACGGCCTACTCCGATCTCCTCGTCGGCCACAGCCAGTCTAGGCCTTGGTCACTGTGTCGGCATCGGCCGCGGCCCATCTCGACCTCTGTGTCGGCCACGGCTCACCCCGACCTCCTCGTCGGCCACAACCAGTCTAGGCCTTGGTCACGATGTCGGCGTCGGCCGCGGCCCATCTCGACCTCCGTATCGGCCACGGCCCACCCCGACCTCCTCGTCGACCATAGCCAGTCTAGGCCTTGGTCACGGTGTCGGCGTTGGTCGCGGCCCATCTCAATCTCCGTATCGGCCACGGCCTATCTCGACCTCAGCGTCGGCCACGGCCCATCTCGACCTCCGTGTCGGCCACGGCCCATCTCGACCTCCGCATTGGCCACGGCCCACCTCGGCCTCCGCGTCGGCCACGGCCAGTCTAAGCCTTGGTTACGGTGTCAGCGTCGGCTTCAGTGTCAGCCCTAGCATCGGTCTCGGCGTCGGCCCCCGGCGGTAATCATCCATGTTCAAGCTACGTGGTCCACTTCCATCGAGAATGGCGGACCACGTCACCACGAGCACGCCCGGCTACGCGCACGGTGGACGTGCTCCCTCCTGGCGCCGCTAACAATGGGCATGGCCCCACGATCAGTCCCATGACCCGTACTTTGTGGCACGTTGAAGACCAGAAATTAACAACCGTCTGAAGGAGGCTTGACCACGACGGACAGATGGTAAGAGGGATTCTTGAACGGGTATAAAAGGCCTCCAGCCCTTGAGGTAGGGGGCTTAAGTTCTATCCAATCATCACAACGTTATTTATTCCTGTTCTCCAGATCGCTGACTTAAGCATCGGAGGGTCCCCGCCGGAACCACCGGTCCGAGACTTTTCTTGCAGGTTTCCGGCTGAAGGAGGCGGTCCCTGTCATTCCTCTGAAGGCCAACAAAGCATTTCTATCGCCTGACGCTCCTCAAAAGTGATTTGGCAGCAACAGATTGGCGCGCCAGGTAGGGGGAGAAGAGCGTGAGTAGCAAGGCGTGTAGGGGAGAAAGTGACCAAGCTCTCACTCCCTCCTTACCCGAAGAAGAGATGGTGGTGACCCGTGCTCAAGAGGCTTCCACCAGCCTGGCTGGGGGGCAGCCAGCGAGGGCCGAGCAGCCGGAGGCCCTCCCGCCAATTCATCCCTCACCACCATGCCAAGGTGATAGGGTCACCGCCCTCGCTCAGGAGGTGCGGTCCCTTGCGGCGGTGATTCGGGAACTCCAACAACAGTCGGTGGCCGCTCAACCTCTGCCGCCACCCCACTCCTTAGAAGAAGTTGCGGCGCAGCCCAGCCAACAATCCACCCGTGGAGGACAGTCCCGACGGAAGGCTCACCGCCGTCGGGACGTTCCCACCAAAGGGAGATCTCCTGACAGTCCCTCTCCCCGGCGATCCCGGGGCAAGGTCCCGGGGAAGGGTATGGCCCGTCGATACCGCCCGTCCTCCCGTTCCCTATCTACCTCGTCAGGAGAAGAGTCCACAGGCGAGAGGATCCACCTCTGCGCAGAAAGGCGACGGGAGGAGCGCTACCGGCATTTAGAGGAGCTCGACCAACGACTGACCGATCAGTCGAAGGCAAAATATGACAGTCGCCCCCCACTAACAAGGTGGATCATGGAAGAACCCGTCCCTTCCCGATTTCGCCTTCCACAGCTGGATCCTTATGATGGCACTACCGATCCCTTAGATCACTTGGAAAGCTATAAGGTGCACATGCAAGTCCAGGGAGCATCGGACGCTCTTCTATGCATTGCTTTCCCAGCCACCCTACGAAAGGCTGCGAGGGCTTGGTATTCCCGTCTACCTCCTCGTAGTATCAGTTTGTTCAGACAGCTGGAGAAAGCTTTTCTTACTCATTTCGACGCAAGCCGACGGATCCCTCGGGTGGCAGACAGCCTCTTTGCCATCCGACAGAAGAGTGGGAGACTCTTTGGGACTTCGTCGCCCGCTTCAAGGAGGCGGCGATGGAGGTTTACCATCTCGACGATTCGGTGGCCACCTTGGCCTTGAAGCGTGGGCTCCACCCTTCCCGCTTCGTATTCGTTAGACAAGAAGCCCCCGAGCTCGTACGCTGAGTTGCTGAGTCGAGCTCAGAAATACATCCGCGCTGATGAGGCCGACTCCTCTCGGCGGGAAACTGAAGAAGGCCCCAGCAAAAAGAAAGTTCGATCAGAGTCCGGAGGGCCTCACACCAAGAAGCCCGAACCACCTCGCCGGACGGACAGTCGGCCATAGACTTTCGCCCCTGTAGGTGAGCGTTACACCCCTCTGTTAGCCCCGATTTCCAACATTCTTATGGAAATCGAGGGTGAGCCCTATCTTAAGCGCCCCGTGCCCCTGAAGCCTGGAGTTCCTCGCAACAAGAACCTGTATTGTCGTTTCCATCGAGATCACGGCCACGACACAGAAGACTGCTGACAGCTGAAGAAGGCCATAGAGGAGCTCATCCAGCAAGGGCACCTCGGTCAGTTCGTCCGGAGAGAAAATCCAGCGGCGCCAGGCCCTTTGGCACCACCTACCCAGCAAGCCAATGTTGACAACACCCCGACTGGGAAGACTGTGGCGATGATTTCCTGGGGAGCGGGGGGCACCTCAAAAAGACATCGGGGGGTGAGCGAGATAACATTGTAATCCCTTTCTCTGAAAGAGATTTAGAGGGGGTAGATAACCCGAATGATGAAAGTGTCGTTGTATCCATGACAATTGCTAAACATCCTGTAAAGCGAATATTAGTTGATAGTGAAGCTCGGCTGATATTCTGACGTATGACGCATTTGTTTGTATGAACTTGCTTTTGGATTCTCTTCGGCCAGTGATGACGCCCCTTGTTGGCTTCACCAGAGATGCGGTGAGAGTTGAGGGAGAATTGCCCTTCCCATCACGGCTGAAACTTCACCTCACCAAAGCACGATCTTCATAAAGTTCCTGGTGGTGAGAGTTCCTCTCGCATATAACGCTATTCTCGGCCGGCCAAGTTTAAATCTGCTGGATGCCATTATCTCGACAAAGAGGTTGCTGGTTAGGTTCCCCACTTGTCACGGGATCGGGGAAATGCGGGGCGAAAGGAGCCCGGTGTCCCTCTGATACCACACGACCCCTAGCCTTCAGCCCGCACTTCCCTCGCCGACTTCTGAATTGACGGACCCGAGAGAGGCCGAGAAGAGGGGGGAACGGCGGGACATCTGTTGACTTTTCCCTTAGGAGAGGACCCAATGAGAACCATCCAGATCGGGGCCTCTCTCCCTGAGGAGGAAAGGAGTCGGCTCCTCGATTTCCTCCGAGCCAACACCGATATTTTTGCATGGGCACCGACCAACATGCCAGGTATACCATCCGAGGTAATTACTCATAAACTCAACATCAAATCTAATTGCAGGGCGGTCCGGCAAAAGAAGAGAAGCTTCGCCCCCGAGCGCCAGAAAGCCGTTGACGAGGAGGTCCGTAAACTGATCGCCGCCGGCCACATTCGGGAGGTCTATTATCCCGATTGGCTGCCAACGTAGTGATGGTACGAAAAGCCAATGGAAGCTGGAGGATGTGTGTCGACTTCACTGATCTCAACAAAGCCTGCCCCAAGGACAGCTTCCTCCTCAGGATCGATCAGTTAGTGGACGCCACATCCGATCACGAGACTCTCAGCTTCATGGATGCATTCTCAGGATACAACCAGATCAAAATGGAGCCTTCAGACGAAGAAGCCACCTCCTTCGTGACCGAAAAGGGGATCTACTGCTATAAAGTCATGCCCTTTGGGTTGAAAAATGCCGGGGCTACATACCAAAGATTGATGAATAAGGTCTTCGAGGGTCAAATCGGGCGCAACATAGAAGTATATGTAGATGACATGCTGACCAAAAGCATCCGAGCCGGCGACCACCTATCTGACTTAATGGAGACCTTCGGCAACCTTCGTCGGTTTCAGATGAGGCTGAATCCCCGGAAATGTGTTTTCGGAGTCACCGCAGGAAAATTCCTAGGATTCTTGGTGACACAACGAGGAATAGAGGCGAACCCGGACAAGATCCAAGCTATTCTAGATATGAGGCCACCGGTAAATAAAAAGGAAATCCAGTGCCTGACCGGAAGACTAGCAGCTCTGAGCCGCTTCCTATCTAGATCGGCTGAGCGGAGTCTCCCCTTCTTCAAAGCCTTGCGAAAAGTCAACACCTTCGAATGGACGGATGATTGCCAAAAGGCCTTTGAAGAGCTGAAGAATTTCCTATCGACTCCGCCGCTACTGTCGAAACCGATGGAGGGAGAAAACCTCTTTTTGTACCTGGCGGCTTCTCAGGAGGCTGTCAGTTCGGTCCTCGTCCGGATAGACACTGAAGGATCGCAGAAGCCGGTATATTACACCAGCAAAGTGCTCCATGACGCGGAGACCAGGTACACCAAAACTGAAAAAATTATTTTCGCTCTAATAGTGTCGGCTCAACGTCTCAGGCCTTATTTCCAAGCCCACTCAATCATAGTGCTGATGGATCAGCCCCTGAGGACAATCTTATCCCGCCTTGATACCTCCGGTCGGCTCGCAAAATGGGCGCTCAAATTGGGAGAATTCGACCTGACCTTCGAACCAAGGTCGAGCATGAAATCCCAAGTCTTGGCGGATTTCCTGGTTGAGTGCACCTGGACCGATGAGCAAACCAGGGAAGCTCCGACGAAACCCCCAAAAGCGCCGACCGCGGATGCAAGGAAGGATTGGATCCTTCACGTGGACGGGGCGTCAAACTCTCAAGGGAGTGGTCCGGGATCATTCTCGCCGGTCCCGACAGTGTAACGATTGAGTATGCCCTTCGTTTCCTCTTTCCCCCACGAACAATCAGGCCGAGTACGAAGCCTTATTGGCAGGGATGAGGCTCGCCAGTGAACTTAAAGTGGAGCATCTTAGAGCATATACCGACTCCCAACTCGTCTCGGGGCAAATCACGGAGAGTATGAAGCTCGGGATCCTATCATGTCCCGATACTTGGACAAGGTCCAGTCGGAGTCCCTCCCCTTCACCCATTTCAGTGTCAGCTATGTTCCCGGGAAGAGAATGCTCGGGCCGACGCATTGTCCCGCCTGGCCACTCGGCCGATGAAACTTTGGGAGGACTTACGTAGAGCATTTGCTAGTCCCAAGCATCGAGGCGTGGAGGAGGCCCTGCCCCTTGAACAGAAGCCTTCTTGGATGGACACCTATGTTCAATATCTCACTGATGGTGTCCTCCCAGGACCCTTCCGAGGCCAAACTCCTTAAGTGGCGAGCCTCCAGGTTCCTAATAATGGATGGATACCTGTATCGGAGGTCCTTCTCGTATCCCCTCCTCAAGTGTGTCGGTCCCGCTGAGGCCGATTACATCCTCCGCAAATTTATGAAGGCGCATGTGGGAACCATCTGGGGGGCAGAGCCTTAGCATATAAGGCCCTCGTCAAGCTATTATTGGCTGACCATGCGGAAAGACGCGGCCGAATTGGTGCGAAAATGCGACAGCTGCCAACGTCACACCAACATCCAGTAGCCCACCTCTCACTTGAATCCCATATCTGCTCCATGGCCCTTCGCCCAATGGGGATGGATATTTTGGGACCGTTTCCTCCAGCCTTCGGTCAACGGAGATTTTTGCTAGTTGCTATCGACCACTTCACCAAATGGGTGGAGGCCGAAGCTCTAGCCAAAACAACCGAAGCTAGAGTGAGAGCTTTCTTTTGGAAGTCCATAATCTGCCGTTTTGGACTTCCCAGCACTCTCATCACATATAACGGCCGACGGTTTGATACGCCCCCTTCAGGGAATTTTGTAACGAATTAGGAATCACTCAGAGATTCACCTCTGTCGGACACCCACAGACCAACGGAGCGGCTGAAGCAATTAATCATACAATTCTACAAGGGCTTCGGACACGGCTTGACGACTTTAAAGGAAGGTGGGTGGAGGAGCTTCCCCAGGTCCTGTGGGCCTATCATACGACCCCGAGAAATCCCACCGGCGAAACCCCATTCAGTCTGGTCTTCGGATCCGAGGCCGTCATTCCTATGGAAATCGGGGTCCCCAGTCCTCGAGTAGAAGCCTACAATGAAGAAGATAACTCGGCCCAATTGAGGGCCAATTTGGATTTCATCGAGTAGATGCGCGACCAAGCATGGATCAAGATGGCCGCTTATCGACAATGGGCGATAAAGTATTACAACGCCCGTGTTAGACCCCGGACGTTCCGTCCCGGGACCTGGTCCTCCGGAGAGCTGAGATTTCGAGGCCAACGGAGGGAGGGAAGTTATCACCTAACTGGGAGGGGCCCTACCGGGTTGCAGAGGCCCTTCCCCGAGGAGCTTACCGACTCGAGGAACTCAATGGAAGGCCGCTCCCACAAACTTGGAATTCTAACAACCTTCACCGGTACTACCAGTGACATGCTCAACTGAATGGTTGTAGGTTTGGATACTCCACCCTTCAAATTATTTAAATGAAAATGCACTTCTCACGCATCATTTCGCATTACTCTTTGTCCCACGATCATGTCACAAAAGCCCGACTACCACGTCGGAACAAAACCCCGACTCATGTTGGCACAAAAGTCCGACTCTCGCATCGGCACAAAAGCCCGACTCGCGTCGGCACAAAGCCCGACTCCCGCATCGGCACCAAGCTCGACTCCCGCGTCGGCACCAAAGCCCGACTCCCGCGTCGGCACAAAGCCCGACTCCTGCGTTGGCACCAAGCCCGACTCCCGCGTCGGCCCGACTCCCATCGGCACAAAGCCTGACTCTCGCGTCGGCACCAAAGCCCGACTCTCACGCCGGCACCAAAGCCCAACTCCCGTGTCGACACTCTTTGGGGTCAGGAGGGTCCCTGACACAGAATCGGATCGCTCCCATGGTATTACCCCAAATGCCTATCGACGGAACGACGCATGAAACATGCTGGCGAGGCCACATCACGGGTCTCTCAATAAAACAACGCCAAAAGATTGGGATCACAAGGCCGTTTAGCTCGTCAGCAGCTTGACATCGATGGTCAAGAATCAACGCATACTGATCCCAGAGCGTCCCTACTTAGACCATAAGAGGCCTCGCACTGGATGGGCTGGTGTGATTCTGTGCAAATCCTAAGAACGTGAATAGATCATGATGAGCTAGTGGCTTGGCGAGCTAGACGTCGATAGCGTAAAAAGAAGAGTCGGGGGGTCGACGGTTCTAACACAAGAGTCAAAGGGTGTTCTCTTTTCATAGATCAGTTAAACTTTTACAAAATGCCGACCATAGTCGGACTTGGATACATTGCAAAAAAAAAAAGACGTCCAAAACCACAGCCGGGCTTCAGTCCTTCGCTGGAACGGTGCCGGTTAGGGGGGTGGTACCATCGGCCGAAGCGGAACCCTGGTGGACATCTTCACCCTCGAGGTCTCCTTCTTCAGGTTCTAAATCCTTAAGGCCTTCGATACCAAAGACCTTCACTGCCTTATCTCGGTAGCAGTGAAAACCCTGAAGATAGGCGTCGGCACCCGCTTCGGCCACCTCCTCAATAAAGATCGGGGAATTCCTGTAGTTTTCCATGGCTCTCTTCCCCGCCTCGGCCACCTCATTGGCAAAGGATGGAGAGTTCCGGTAGTTCTCCATGGCTTTCTTCCCCGCCTCGGCCACCTCATTGGCAAAGACTGAAGAGTTCCTGTAGTTTTCCATGGCTTTCCTCGCCGCCTCAGCCATGTTCTCCACGGCGGCCCGAGCCGCCATTTCGCCTCGGCTACCCTCTTATCGGCGGCCTTCACTGCCTCCGCGCCTCAGCAGTTTTGATGTCAGCCAGGCGGGCCACCTCTTCGGCGATTTCCATTTTCTCCTCGAGGATCTCAGCTCGGATTTGGCCACTTCGAACTGGGCCTTGACGTCGGCCAATTCCGCCTCGGTGGCCATCAACTTCCCCTCAGTGGTGAGAGCGCGCTCGAGGGCTTTGCGCATCTGTTGCTGCGCTGCTGTCATTTTGCCTCCGCTTGGGACCGAACTATGTCGAGCCTCTCCGCTTCTCCAGCCTGAGTCAATTTGAGAGCGTCTTTAGCTTCGTAGCTCGATCGCGGCACTCAAAGCTTCTCGTCGGTAGCGATCGAGTCGACGCTCCCCGCTGGCAACCAGGGCTTGGGCATGGTTGAAGATGTTTACCATCTACACATCGAGGCCAATGTCAGTTACCTAAAGTGGGTACATGGAAAACGAACAGGATTAGGAGGTAAACGACTGCTTACCCGGAGCATGGCCGTCTGACCATCTTTGAAGAGGGTTCGGGAGTTGGTCCAAATTATTTCCTTTCGAATCGCAGGAGTGGAGGCCGCTGACAGCAGCTTCTCGCGAGGTGGGAGTGGTTCATGAGAGACGGCCGCGAGGAAACAGGTCCCATCCTGTCCCCCACGGGCTCGGATGCGGCGCTGCGGGCCTCATAGCCGATGATGGCCTTCTGCCTCTTATCAACCGAAGCCTCTCTACTGGCCTAAGGATCATCCCTCGGGGCCGGCCCGGTAGTCCATGGATCCGGGTGCTCAGTCGCTTGGCTGACATGAGCCCTTGACTCCTCTAGCAGCGTACCCGCAGTCTGGTCAGCAGACTCCGACGGGGGCAGCAGTGTAGGAGATCGTCGCGGCGGCAGCGAAGTAGGCGATCATCGTGGAGGCCATGGCGATGATTGCATAGGAGATCGACAAGGAGGGGGCGATGGAGTAGGAAGCTTGGGGACGTCTGGCGGTAGCGGAGTAGGCGACCATCGTGGAGGCAGTGGCGATGATCGCATAGGAGATCGACAAGGAGGGGGCGATAGAGTAGGAAGCTTGGGGACGTCCCGAGGGCAGGTGGTGATTGGGATCGAGGCCTTTTTCTCGACCCCTCAGCTCCATCATTTTGTCCTCTTCTCTTCTTAAGGGCGGCTTTGTGAAAGGCCCCGGCCGGGATGTTGATCTTCATAGCTGCACGAAAATAAATGCATTAAAAAAAAAGAAAGAAAGGAAAGAGAGAAGGGATCGAAAGAAAATGTCATCTTTAAAGAGACCCTTACCGTCATCAGCGGCGATGCCGGCGTGTTGGAGGTTGTCCTCCGACAATATCTCTCGATATGATAGGAGTTCGGTTGCCAGGAGAAGATTGAAGGCTTCTTGACCTCTCGGAACTACCAAGATGTTCTTGTTAGCCTCAGTATTGGGTGTACCCCATTCCCTCCTTATCCCCTCCACTTCGGCGAAGAAGAAATGGGATTTCACCCTTTTATGGACGAAGGGAGACCTCACCTAGGGCCCTACCCGGCCGAGGGGCAAATAGCCACTAGCCGGATTGAGCTCGAATGGTATACAGGCTGCGAAAGAGGGAAACGTTACTCGGGAGACCTTGGAGGTGGGTCAACACCAAGAAGGCACAATGGCCCTAATGGAATTGGGGACTAGTTGAGCTGGGACCAACTCATACCTATCAAGGAGATTGATGATGAAAGGGTGAAGAGGAAGACGAAGACCGGCCTTAAAAAACTCTTCATAAAGGGCTATCCCCCGAGGGGAAGAGGTTACCCTGTCGTTGGGGCTCGGTGCGATCAGTCGCACCTCTCTGGGTATGTTATAGCTGCCCTAAAGGTTGCAAGGTCAACAGAAGTGACAGTGGATGCAGTCCCCTCAGGGGAACCGCTGCTCGCCCTGGAAGATGGAGCTGCCCTAGGAGGTGGGGTTACAGCCGCTGACGGACTCCTAACCGCCGGTTCCTTGGCCATGGCCCTAGGGGTCGGAGAGGTATGGTTTGTGGAGGACCGAGAGGACGAATAAGAAGAAGACGACTGTGAAGGCATGGGGAACTAACCTGGACAGTGGAAGAAGAAGAAGTTGGAGGAGCTCTCGAACTGGAAGGGGAAAGGCTCTGCACAGTAGGTGAAATCGAAGCTAGGGCGCATCCTTGCTTATAAATTCTTTTTCGGCATCTTCAAAATCATCCCGCCCGATGCGCCTGCCACGCGGATGCTATCCATTGAGGAGGACTCTGCAACGACGCTCCAGGCGCGCGATAGATGGAACCCCCCGACCAATCAGAATGTATCGATGCCAGTGATTTGACGGCTTAATGATGATCGCCGATATCTTGAGGATCCCAAACTGCTCCCTGACCTCAAGGCGAATCTGACGGTTAAGATGCGCAGATGAAAACGCCCCTTTCACTTGGGTGGTGACACCAGCTCAGGGACGGGAGGGATCTGATATGGCCGATCAGGTAAAAGGACACGCGAGCTAATTCCTTGGCGATTGGGCTTAACACGGCTTACCCCGACTTTCATGTCGGTCGCGGCTCATCTCGACCTCCGTGTTGGCCACAGCCCACCCCGACCTCCTCGTCGGCCATAGCCAGTCTAGGCCTTGGTCACGGTGTCGGCATCGGCCGCGGCCCATCTCGACCTCCGTGTCGGCCACGACCCATCCCGACCTCCTCGTCGACCATAGCCAGTCTAGGCCTTGGTCACGGTGTCAGTATCGGCCGCGGCCCATCTCGACCTCCGTGTCGACCACGGCCCACCCCGACCTCCTCATCGACCACAGCTAGTCTAGGCCTTGGTCACGGTGTCAGCATCGGCCGCGGCCTATCTCGGCCTCCGTATCGGCCACGGCCCACCCCGACCTCCTCGTCGGCCACAGTCAGTCCAGGCCTTGGTCACGGTGTCGGCGTCGGCCGCAGCCCATCTTGACCTTCGTGTCGGCCACGGCCCATCTCGACCTCAGCATCGGCCACGACCCATCTCGACCTCCGTGTCAGCCACGGCCCACTTCGGCCTCCACGTCGGCTACGACCAGTCTAAGCCTTGGTTACGGTGTCGGCGTCGGCTTCGGTGTCAGCCCCAGCGTCGGTCTCGGCGTTGGCCCCCGGCGGTAATCATCCACGTTCAAGCTATGTGGTCCACTTTCATCGAGAATGGCGGACCACGTTACCATGAGCATGCCCGGCTACGCGCGCGGTGGATGTGCTCCTTCCTGGCGTCGCTAACAACGGGCATGGCCCCACGATCAATCCCATGACCCGTACTTTATGGCACGTTGAAGACCAGAAATTAACAACCGTCTGAAGGAGGCTTGACCACGATGGACGGATGGTAAGAGGGATTCTCGAACAGGTATAAAAGGCCTCCAGCCCTTGAGGTAGGGGGCTCAAGTTCTATCCAATCATTACAACGTTATTTATTCCTATTTTCCAGATCGCTGACTTGAGCGTCGGAGGGTCCCCGTCGGAACCATCGGTCCGGGACTTTTCTTGCAGGTTTCCAGCTGAAGGAGGCGGTCCCTGTCATTCCTCTGAAGGCCAACAAAGCATTTCTGTCGCGTGATGCTCCTCAAAAGTGATTTGGTAGCAACAAAATCTAACCTCTTATTTGGTTGAAAGAAAATGAGGGAACGCTTCTATTTTTTATTTTGGTATGTTTAATTGAAGAACAAAGAAAAAATTATGTATAGGATTCACATATATTTTTTTTTTCATCAAAAATAAATATCATAAAAAAAGTAATGTTTATTTTTTCATCCTCTTATTCCTTTTCTTTCTTTCTTTTCTCTAGAAACCTTTTTTTTAATTTTTTTTAATGTTTAATTAGAGAACGAATAAAAAATTATGTATGAGATTCACACATATTTTTTTATGTTTCATCAAAAAATAAATATCATAAAAATAGTATTTATTTCCTCATCCTCTTATTTCTTTTCTTGAAATTTTTTTTAAAAAAATAGCACTAAAAGATGTTGAGTAAAAAGCTCTACTTAATTAAAGGCAATCAAGTAACAAGCGTACATGAGGATTTCCTTTGTAATGCTTAGGAGGACCTAACAAATGATCATAAGCATGCCCATCTTCCATGAAGAAAAAAAAAATGGCTAGCCTTTAAATCAAGATGAAGTCCAAAAGGTTTTCATAGAAATTGAGGTACCTCTCTATAATCTACATACTAATGATATAAGGTTCAAGAATGTGAGAGGCTAAGTACTACCTTTTGAGTGTAATATCGATTTCACTCACTTTTTTTGTTAATTAATTAAGGAGCCCAAAAAAAAAAGAGAGTAAAAGTGGGTGCCAAAGAACTCTATAAGAAGTGAGGGTTTCAGATCCCAAGTAAATCTAAGAGAAAGAAGGAGAAATAAGGGGAAAATCAGTTTAATTATAAAGTATAGCAAAAATGTGAAGGTGGTGTGGATTCGAAGGAGCCCTTTGGTTGTCAATCTTGTTGGACAAACAAGAGAAAGGGTCATCTTCTCCTTTGGTATCAAAGATAGTGAAGTTACAATGAAATTTTTAGTGTTCTAGAGAAGTGAATCTAGAGGTAAGGTGGTGGTGCTACACAAGAGACTAGAAAGAAGTAGATAAAGGTTAGGGATTCGGTTGGACTATCTCTTAAAAGAGAATAGAGAGATAGAGGGTTAGTTGAAGGGAGCTCCAATCTACCATTGTATACTAGAGCTATCCATTTTTTTTTAAAAAAAAGAAAGTGGAGTGTGGTCGGCCTTTTATTTCTTATGGAAAGGTACAATCCATTATGCTTTAATGTGATTGAAGCTTTTAGACCTCTCAATAGAGTTGTGTAGCAAGGATAAGATCTTGAGGCTAGCTTCTTATGCTGATAACCTACTATTTTTAGATGATTAAACCGAAAATACAATTAAAACTAGTTTTGTACATCTAAAAGGACATGTCTTAGTATAAATGTGCTCGTTAAAGAAATATCATATGGTAGGAATTCTTTTATGAAGAGTTGCTAAAAATATGTTATGTGATTTTTTGAGCTATTTATGGGAGGTTTTCTCTCATGCTAGTCATTTGCAATTTGAAAAATTCTGAGCAAGTCTTTACATGATCCTTGGATTAGGACAACTCAAGTTCTAGTCACACTAATCCTTCAAGCAAATAAGCAATATAGGAAGAAAATGTATGCAGCCACAAGCTTGAGCAACCTTGGATTAGTAGATTGGTTGAAGTAATTTGAATTCAATAGGTTACAATTATCATAAAGTTGGTCTACTTAAGCCTCTTGAAAATAATATATATTATTGTATTATGATGTGTATCACAAAGTTTTTTTGTGCTTATTGATTCGTTTATCTTCTTTCTTTAAGATAGAGCCTCCCCCAGTGTACTTAGAAAAAAACAAAGGGACTTCATCCCCTACTATTTTTTAGGGAGGTAAAGTAACTTTGTCTAGCCATGAGCTCGATGCTAACTTCTTAAGGCAATCATGGGATTTAGTAGCCAAAGGTAGTGTTAGGACTAACATACATTAGTTTATAGTAGAATATTACCTATAAATTGTGGACATAGTTTATTTTGGTTGTGACCATATTAAATACTAAGACGAATGCACTTTTTAAAAAAATAGGTTGAAAAGATTTATCCAAGGAACATCATGATTGAAGAAGCCAAGTTCCTTACAGGGCAATGAATTGCAATCATTAGCCTCGATAGCGTTAGCTCCTCATATAGTGCCAATGCCTCCTAGCCAGAAGCCTTTAATCAGAAATTGCCTAACCACCATGCAGCATTCTAGCAAACTTAAACTCCTTTCCTTGACCTATGCTTCAGTCATTATACATACATGCTTGCATGCATCCATACATACATAGATACATACATATATATATCTAATGTAAATTATAATTTTTAGTTATTAAATAAACAAGCAACACATAAATTAAATATTGCCATATAAAATGATGTTTGATAATAAATAGTTTAAAAATAATATATCAAAATCAACAGCTTAAATCCTAGATGATCAACTTTCAATCGCTCAATCAAAATTGACCTAATTTAAGTTTTTTTTTAATTCACATTAATTAACTTTAATCAATGGAGAAAATGAAATGATCATGCTCTATTATAATCAAATGATCAGAGTACATATAAAACAAAGCTTGGTAATATATTGGGTTTATCTTTATTTATCTTAAAATTAATATCCAAATGTATCAAACTATTGGTCAGAATAAGTTAGTCAGATTATCTATCTGATCAATATTATTGGAAGTAAGTCACTATGAACTTCCTAAAAATTAAGGATTAGTTTTAATCCTAACAAATTTTGTGATAAGTGAATAGGAGTCGATTTCTAATCCTTATGCGGCATAAACTTTAATCTTTACAGAACAACTAATCTCTTCTATATATATAAGAATATATAACTCTGATTTTGGAGTATCATCATCACGCATCATTAATAAGAGCTTAAGAAGAGAGCGTTGAAGGGTTTAGGAAAGGTGTTCTAACTTTAATTGGGTATAAATGGGCCTCGATTATATGTGAGAGAAAGTTAGAGAAGAAAGAAAGTGAGTCAATGATAGGCTTTTGTTTTGTTATTATTTTTAATATATATATTTCTCTTTCTTTAATATTTTTTTTACTATTATTATTTATCTTACATTGGTGCTGCTTAGATCTTAAACTAGAACATATATCTTTTTTATTAGTAGAAAAAATAACTAATCTAGATCTTCAATAATATAATATAATCTTGCAATATTCTTGATACCACATAACATAATCAAAATATTATATTATAATGTAACAACATAATATAATATTATTATATAACATATTATTTAATACTATCAATTGATAATATTTGAAAGTTAAATTTGTCTAATTTTATTAAAAAATCATTTTTCATCTACTTATTTTCAAGAAACGTCCAAATGTATTTCATATCCCTACTCAACATGCAAATGTATTAAGAAAGTAATTGTAATCACTATTTCATATAATATCATATTTCTAATTAAAATTAAATTTATATCTATATATTGATATAAATTAATATTTTAGTATAATTCTTTATAAAGCACTTATACTCAATCCAAATGAAGCTTTAGAGCAAACTAAATTAAATACACATTGGAGATTATGCAAACAGGTTCATACTTGTTCATAAATTTCTCATAAATAGAGCTTCAACTTTAACTATTAAACCCTACTCAATTCAAACAAAGCTTTAGAACAAACTAGATTAAATACAAGTTGGAGATGATGCAAACAGGTTGAACCAAATGAATATTTGGATTATTTAGGATTCAGCTACCATACTTGTTTATAAATTTATAAAAATAGAGCTTCAACTTTAACTATTAAACTCTAACATGTAACGTCTTCATGCCCTGTCCAAGGTCATGCCCTTTGAAGTTGACATTATTGTTTATATGACGCCATCCACGAACAACATCATAGAATTAGAAAGATCTTTGTTTATATGTGCATGGTGGAGGACTTTTCCCATAGAATTTGCCTCGTTTCATCGGTCGCTTGAGGATTTGAGTTAGGACGCTCGGCCAATGATTCCAGCGAACCGCAAGGAGTGGATTGCGCAAACTGGGTCCAGGGTCCTCTTCGCCACTTCATTCCACGGGAGTCCGGTCCATGGTTGGATTGTTGCCACGTGAACAAATCCTGAATCGTATGGTTCTTTTGCCCCAACTTAACGGGGGCGTCCCAGCGCGAGAGGGAACTGAACCAATGGGTCTCTTCCGTCTCCGTTACCCCGTCTCCTCCCTCCCTCCTCCGACCCTCTCCACGGCGTCCGCATAGTATCTCGACGAGAGGATCCGACTAACACCGCAGGTTGGATACCAAATACCACTGTCGAGCCGAAAGCTCTCTGTCTCTGTTTTGTTTCTGACGTTGGGCATGAAAGAACGATGCATTCGTTCGTGTACCGGTTGAACACCCTGTTCACCTTCGCCGCCGTCCTCCTCGCGGTGCTGTGCTGCGTCGCCTCCTTCCTCGACTCCTGTTTCCATTTTCTTTTCTTGGCTACAGCACTAGACTTTGATTCCAGTACCCAGTTGAAATATTTTTGTGACGATTTTTTTTTGATGTAGTGGAAAGAGGAGTGCTAATTGTTACCCCTGTTTCCATTTCTATGTCTATGATGAATTATGGAATTGCTGCCGTTGTTGTTGTTGTAGATTGCCTTCATATCTATCGGAACATCAGAATGTATTGTTATTTTACATATTTTAAAATTAAAATGCGTGAGGCCCCCTGCCCTACAGCTAAGGTTCTTTTGATTAGATAATGGGAATTCCCAAATCCAAGAAGTCGTGGAATTGGAACGCTAATTTATCATCCTCTTTGCCCTTTATTTATCCTTCTTTTTTTTTTTTTTTTTTTGTATCTTTGAACTTTATCAATTGAACAAGAGCACATCTCCTCTGAACTCCCAAAACATGGATATGTCAATTTAACGAAATGGTAGAACATGATTTTGAAATTAAAATCATTCAAAATAACCACTAATACTGTTAAAGAGTTGTACTTTTTGTCACATCAGTGTGATATGGGCTTGCTCTACTTCAAAGTGGAAAGGAGAATTGCCCAATAAATCTGAACAGAATACTTTTAGACTTTATAATAAAGGACATAAATTCAATACAGCTTGGAAAGTCCCATTTGACTCAAGATGCTCACAAATCCTAATAATTGGGTGTTTTGCATCCATGCCCATAGAAAGAATAACTATTTCACCAGCCTATTTTAGAAGCATGAATAATTGTAGGGATGATTAGTTTGGTTCCTTAGTGATTGTTTAGATTGTGGGTGTTATTTTGGATGCCCGTCTACACTATATGCTATATTTTGCTCATGGGTGTAGACCGTAGTCCTTTGATTTAAACGAGGGGTGGTTGCAAATGAAATACAGCATGGAGGACTTGGGATGCCACTGATTCTACAATATCAGGATTTTTGTATACTAAATATCATCTTTTCGGGGGCAGATCTTAGTATAATTGTAAGATTGCCTCATTGTCACTTGAATATTATGGATTTGAAATATATTCTCCATATGTGTGGGTAAGGTTACATGCATTTGATCCTACCTAGACCTTGCAATGGTGAGAGCCTTGTGCATTGGGCCACTCTTCTACAAATCATTTTTTCAAATGAACTATCATATCTAGTGTGTGGATGTTGCATAACAAAGAAGAAAGGGCATGATAAAGAGGAGATAAAGGAGAATAGAAATGTTGATTTTTCATGGGTTGCATGGTCTTATGCAATAGTCAGTCCACATATTTAAGTGCACCAATCATGTCTCATTACAATAATCCCTGTTATCATCAATCCTTAATCCCAATCAGCATGCATATGTTTGAATCTAAACCTCTGGTAGTTCTTTTATGGTTCTTATATGCAATGTTTTTCAATTTTTTTTTGATCAATTACTGCCCTGGAGGATAAGCATTCTTCATTTTAGATGATAAAGATGCTAAATCTTACAATTGATGAGTATGAAATCATCTCGTGTTCCTTTTTCAGGACATCAAGGTTAATCGATTTCGAAAACAGTTGAGTGGAAATGACAAGGTTAGGCTGTTTTTCCATTTGACGACCTATTGCTATCTCTTTCACAGAAATAAGTGAGAAGGACATATCTTCCATCTGAAATTAGCTTATCTTCAACTGGATGACATGTTTATTGCCTATTTTGTCTGCTTTTTTTTGTTTGGTCACTAGAAGGGCGTAGAAGATCATAGTATCTGTTACCTATTTATCTAGTATACGCTGATACCTGTATTTATTTGTCTAAGATAGTCTCACAATAATACGCTTGCTCATCTGGGACCTTTTGCTTGTTCCTATAACTAATGATCATATGTATACATACATACATAAATGCATGCATGCATACGTACTAGTGTATGTATCGACATACGTACATTTTTATGTGTACCTATATGCCTACCTATCTACCTACATATATGCATACATACATGCATGCATGCATGCGTGAATGCTTCATTAACCTGTTTTGGTAAATGTCTGTCAAATTTTGGCCCCCTTTTTGTTGCATTTATTAACATGCGGAGGTCCAAGTTGTATTTGTTGGAGATACTTGGTACTTCAGAACAAAATTTCCTGTATTTTTCTGAAAGTAATTTGTGCTAAATATGCATTAAATAATCTTTTTGTCATGGTTGTATTTAGTCTTATGTTCCATTTTACCTACTTTGACCGCAAGATTCTCATCTTTCTCCTATCATAGACACATCTCCTTTCAAACACTTAAATCACAATAAAACACCATCTCCCTTGCACTGGTCTATTCAACTTAAGGTTCAAAATTTATCTCTTGACAGAGCAAATTTTTTCGCACTTCTTTTACTTGCCATCCTTTGCCAGTAATACTTTCAGCCTGCTCCTCTGATGTTCTGCAAACAGGAAAAGAATTCTCTTAAATTGATATTGAAATTCATTTTCTTCTAGAAAACTTGATGCATATTCTTTTATGCCTCTGCTATCCTTATTCTTCTTTGCTTGAGAAAAACACTGCAAAAAAAAGAAGCAAAGGCGAAGAAGGTAATAAACAATAAATAACAAAAGAATGAATAAATAAATAAATGATTGGAACCATTACATTCTAGCATGGAGACATCTAATACCATGGGAACATATCCTTTGGGAGAATACTGCCCTTGTGCTCATTTACCCATGCTTCCATGTGAGGTGAGCGCAAGTGAATGACCTAGCATTTCCAAGGTGGTGTATAACATGTTTCTTCCTAAGCTTCAGGTGAAGTACCACACCTGTGGGTCTTATATGATGGGGAAGCTTATGGATGTCTTTCATAATGCATACTTAATGTTCTTGGGTGAAGGAACAGCATTTGGGTGAAGGAACAGCATTATGCATTAACAAATATCAAATGCCAAGCCAAAATAATTAATTTCATAATTGAAAAGTTTAAAAAAGAAGTCCTGTCATTATTTAATTCTAGCTAGTTCGATGTTTTCTATATAATCTGATTGTCTATATATGTTTGTTGCATACAGTTAATGTCTAGTAGAAGGAAGACATTTAAAGAGCCCCCTGGTTCTCTACCTTTTTGCCCCTTTGAATTGTATGCAGTCCTGTAGAAGTGTATCTGCTAAAATTAGAGGCTAGGCTCAATATGTGACTCCATGACTTCTACATTGTATTCTGTGCTCATGGAAATGCTGAGATTATTTAACAAATCAATCTTGATCTTGAACATGCATTTTGGAAGTCTCTCTCTGTATATGTGCGTGTTGCTCTATGTATAATTCTAATATTATGTTGCCTTAGTCTACATTATTCAGTCAGATGCATAGAGACATGAATATGAGATGCACAGGAAGTAATATACTGATAAGGTTACCATCTGGCAGGTCAGCTTGACCTTGAACATTTCTATGGACTTGAGATCATTGTTTACATGGAACACAAAGCAGGTATTTTGCAAGTGGATCTTGCTGTTTCACTGCGTATGTATCACATAGATTCAAGATTCATCATTTAAATAGACAATTCAATATCTATAGGTAGTGGTATACGTACATTTTATGGCATTCTTATGCTAGTGCACACCTTTCATGTATAAATAGATTAAATTTAAGAGTTTTGTCTGTTTGGCTCCTTCATCTGTTAATTTCAATGACCATAAGCATGATGTATGCCTTCATGTATCTTTTATAATTTTATGTCTCTAATAGTCTTCTGTTCGTAGGTTGACTTTGAGCTCGTATCTTTATGCCTTTATAATGGTAAGTGGTAACATATGCTCCATTATTTGCTTTGAAATTAACTTTGTTGTGCCTAAATTTGCTTTTATTAAAAGCTATAAATTGTTATAGATGTACCATCACCATTGGTCCTTAATCTTCTAGAGGTTCCAAGTTTTGAATCTCCTTCAATTCGAGAATAGTGTTTGAGATTTTAGAGGTTCTTAGCAGAAAAAAAAATATTGTAGGAGATTTTAATGGACATATGAAAAAATATAATATAGATTTTGAAAGAGTACATGAATATTATAATTTTGAAAATATAAATGAAGAGGAAAATGCCATTTTAGAATTTGCAGTGGTATATGATTTAGTATCAGCCAACACATATTTTTAAAAACACTCATTTAATAATTTTTAAAAATTGATATAATGTTAGTCAAATAAATTTCTTTCTTATCAGAAAGATTGATCGAGTTTTTTTGGTAAAAATTGTAATATTGGACCAAGTGAAAGTTTAATCATGCAACAAAAATTGATGGTTATGGATGCATGTATTTGAAAATGAAGAAGGGATAAAGAGTATGAGAAGCTAAGGATTAGATGGTAGAATTTAAAAGAAGAGAAACTAATAGCATTTAAGGATAGAATAATGAAGAAAATAAAGTTAAGATAGGAAATTAATATACTATTGGAAGAGATGGCTAATATTATTTAAAAATAGCTATAGAGGTGCTAAGAGAGTTGAAAATGAAAAGTTGCATAATAAAGAAACTTGGTGATGGTATAAGAAAGTTCAATCAGCAATTAAGACTAAATAGAGTACTATACAAAATTGTTTAAATGTAAAAATGGAGAAATATTAGAAATTATGAGATGACTTACAAAGAAGTTAAAAAGATAGCATAAAAGGCTGGATTCAAAACATATAAAGAATTATATCACAAGTTAGAAGTTAATAATGAAGAAAAAACTATATATATAGAAATGCACAATTGAGAGAAAGAAAAACTAGAGAGATGAATCAGGTTAATTGCATCAAAGATAATGATTAAAAAGTTTTGGATAAGGAGAACAAGACCTAAGAAAGATGAAGAAACTCTTTGAATAAATTATTAAATGAAAATGATGTAAATAATTTAGGGTGCTTTATTAATTTCATTGAGGATAAAAATATGATGTATCATAAAATTAGGATGTCTGAAAAAATGGGAGCCATGAAAAAGATGCAAATAGGAAAAGCAGTGGGATCTAACAAAATTTTCATTAAGTTTTGAAAATGTTTGAGTGATGTAGGAGTAATTTGGATGATAAATTTATTTAATAAGATTTTAGATATTAGAAAGATGCCTGATAAATGAAGAGCACTATAATATCATTTATAAGAAAAAAGATATTCAAAATTCTCTTACTATCACAATATTAACCTCATGAATCATATTATAAACTTTAGGAGAGAATAATTGAACATAAGTTAAGATGTAATACAAAAATATCAAAGAATCGATTTAGTTTTGTACTAAAAAGATCGACTATTGAAGCTATTTTGTGGAAAAAAGAGATAAGATCATCAGATGACTTTTATTGTTTTAAATAAAGAATATGATACAGTCCCTATAATAATCTTATGATGGGTAGTAGAATAGAAAAGAATTCCCATTAGATATTATTAACATAATAAAATACATGCATGATGGAGTATTTACTAGTGTTAGAATTGCCAATAATAATACCTATGAATTTTTAATTATAATAGGTTTACATCAGGGCTCTACTTTAGGTCTTTACTTTTTTATGTTAGTTATTGATGAGCTTATTAGGCATATTTAGGATGATATTTCATAATGCATGTTATTTGCAAATACTATATTATTGGTGGATGAAACTAAAGACAAAGTTAATCATAAGTTGGAATTATGGAGAAATACCTTAGAATCTAAAGGTTTTAAGTCAAATATGATAAAGACAGAATGCATAGAATACAATTTTAGTACAATTAGAAATAGAGATGAATGTAGAGTAAAAATTGAGGACTATAAAGATTCTAAAAGTGAATCATTTTCAATATTTAAAATTAACTATTCATAAGAAAGAAGAGATCGACAATAATGTTGTTTATAGGATTAAAGCATATTGGATGGAATAGAGCAGTGCAATTAGAATATTACATGGTCGTACAATCTTTATCAAGTTGAAAAAAAAATTATAAGACAATCATAAGACCGATTATGTTTTATGATGCGGAATATAAGCAATTAGAAAATTATATGTATATAAGATGAATATGACTGAAGTGAAAATGTTGATATGGATGTTTGATAATATAAGAGAAGATGGATTAAGAAATGAAGTCATTTGTAAAATTATGGAGGTAGCACCAATTGATAACAAATCAAAGGAAAGATAGCTTAGATGGTTTGGACATTTAATATCTTTGTTTCGTATAAAATTATAGCTCTCAACTGAACAAAATGGAGAAAAAGGATTCACATAGCCGAGCTCAACTAGTTTTGGATTAAGGTTTTGTTGTTGTTATTGTATTATTCTTTCTTTAGAGATCTATCACACTGTAAAAGCCGCATATAGATAACTTCAACATCACAGTTAGTTCATAGATAACATGTTTTTGAGGATTGTAACTTGAAGAACAAGTATTAGAAAGATGTAATGAAGCAATTTACTACTAACTAACTATAGACACAATATACAATTTCGATTGTCAATCAGGTCGTATCTATAAACACATGATTTTTGAGTCCATGGTGTGCATACATGGACCATACAGTTGTTTCATGCAGTTCATGTTTGTCAAATGGAAGTCCTAGTTGACTTTAGAAATATGATGTAGCATGGGTCTTCATGATAAAGTGTACAAGCAAAGTTTGTGTCTAAGGAAGCAAACCAAGTATTTGATAGTTATATTAAAGATGTAGCAGCTGATCATTATGTTCTTTGCTCATGAAAATATTAGTTATTTGCTATTTACATGACATTCTAATAAGGCATACCCTGTTATGATCCTGACAATCTGGGTATTGGGCGGCGGCGGCGGGGGGGGGGGGGGTGCGCGAATGGGATAGACCTAAACTTAGAGTCTTTTTTAAACCGGTGTCTTTTGGCATCGGTTTTAAAAAAAGGCGTGGGAATTAACCTTATTACAAAAAGGGGTTAAAGTGAAAAATGCATTTCAAATGGCGTTTTTCACTTCCACCTCCTCACCTTCGCTGCGCCACGTCAGCGAAAGAGCATGGAAAAGGACGATAAGAAATCGCCATTTGAAATGGCGATTTCTATTCAGAAATTGCCACTTCAAGTGGCGATTTCATGAGACTGCAATCGCCACTTGAAGTGGCGATTTCATGACGATTTCATGAGAAAAATCGCCACTTCAAGTGGCGATTTCATGAGAGAAATCGCCACTTCAAGTGGCGATTCGCAAATCACTTATCTCTCCATGCGGAAAAAAAAACGGATATGAGAGTAATTAATAAGAGAAGAAGAGATGAAAACTTACCGTTTCAAATCAAGTAGGAGAGTAATTAATAATATATTTTTATTTATCTTATTGTTATTTTGAATTAAATAATATCTATATAGTTTCAAATCGAAGAGAGAAACGGTACGGAGAAGAGATGAAACTTACCGTTTCAAATCAAGTAAGAGAGTAATTAAATAATATATTTTATTTATCTTATTGTTATTTTGAATTAAATAATATCTATATAGTTTCAAATCTTTGAATTTCAAATCACTCTTTTATCGTCTTTAATTAATTGACCTGGCTCTACGCCATGAAGGGATCACGTTCTAAGTTTCCGAATGCTTCATGAACAATACCGTTTCTCTCCTTGATTTGAAACTGTATAGATATTATTTAATTCAAAATAACAATAAGATAAATAAAATATATTATTTAATTCCATATTATTAAATTTAAAAAATTAGAATAATATGTATGTTATTTTGAATAAAATAATATCTATATAGTTTCAAATCTTTGAATTTCAAATCACTCTTTTATCACTTTAATTAATTGATCTGGCTCTACGTACGCCATCACGTTCCAAGTTTCCGAACGCTTCGTGAACCGTACCGTTTCTCTCCTTGATTTGGAACTGTATATATATTATTTAATTCAAAATTACAATAAGATAAAAAATATATTATTTAATTCTATATTAAATTTAGAATTAGAATTATTTTTCTAAATTAAAAATAAAAATTAGATAAATAAAATATATGTATTGATTATTTTTTAAATTTCAAATCAAATTCAAAGATTTGAAACTATAGATTAAAAATAAATGAAATAATTTCTAAAAATAAAGAATTTTAAAATAGAAACATAAACCAAAATAAAAATTAGAATAATATGCATTGTTATTTTGAATTAAATAATATCTATACAGTTTCAAATCTTTGAATTTCAAATCACTCTTTTATCACTTTTAATTAATTGACCTGTCTCTACGTACGCCATGAAGGGATCACGTTCTAAGTTTCCGAATGCTTCGTGAACCGTACCATTTTTCTCCTCGATTTGAAACTATATAGATATTATTTAATTCAAATAACAATAAGATAAATAAAATATATTATTTAATTACTCTCCTACTTGATTTGAAACCGTAAGTTTTCATCTCTTCTCCTCTTATTAATTACTCATATCCGTTTTTTTTTTTCGCATGAAAGAAATAAGTGATTTGCGAAATCGCCACTTAAAGTGGCGATTTCTGAACAGAAATCGCCACTTTAAATGGCGATTTCTTATCGTTTTTCTTCCACGCCAGCGAAAGATTTTCGCTGACGTGGCGCAGCGAGGGTGAGGAGGTGGAAGTGAAAAATGCCATTTGAAGTGACATTTTCCGCTTTAACCCCCCTTTTGCAATAAGGTTGGTTCCCATGCCTTTTTTCTAAAACCGGTGCCAAAAGGCACCGGTTTTAAAAAAACGACTCCCTAAACTTAGGCTAAATTTTTCACAAGCTATACTAAGTCTGGAAGCCACACTGCAACACTTGTCAGCCCAAGCTTTTATCATTATTCGAAGCAATGGCTCATATAAAAAACATAGAAAACTTCTGCGCAATGATTAAGTTGCTCCATTATGACTTGGGTGTCGTAAGTTTGAAACATAGAAACGATCTCTCTTCTCATAGGATTAAAGCAGTGGTAGGAGTCTTGTACATTAGGATGCCCTTTTTTGATATTCTGATAAGCACATAGGAGAGTGATGATTGAGAAGCTTATGGTATGCGAGGAAAGGGCTGGCTGACAATAGCCCAAGTTTCTAGGTAAAGGTGCTTTCAATTGTGAGAGTACCAGATAAGTTGTACAAGTTGAACAATTGATCAGATAATATGATTGAGACTATTGGTCTTAATAATATTCGATGATATCTAATCATGTTTCAAGGGTTCTTAGTTGATATTTGGTAGGCTTGATGTGATGGCACTTACCTAAAACGGTAAGCATTCTGTTGTGGCTGGGAAACCATAAGGGTATCCTGGTCAATCAGCCATCTGTTAGTATTTCCCTGATAAGACATGGATAGGATAGAAAGCTGCATGATGGAGGAATCAGATCACACCAGGCATCTGCTTTCTTTTCTTTCTTCTGCTTTCTTCTGTGTCATTTCATCCTTCGATTACATAACTGTTCTTACTTTCTGTTTTGTTCTTTCAGTCTTTCGAAACATGCTCTTGCTTATTTCTTTATTGTTGTGGATGCCATGACCTAAGCCATCTTTAAACATTTAGCTATATTCTAGTTTAAGCTATCCCAAGCTGTTAACCATTTGGTTCTTATGCAGTTTTGTGACAGGCTTCTGATCACCACTTTATTTTTATTTATATGCAGGTTTTTATCTTTCTAGCTGCTGAGTATGAAACTTCAAAAAATTCTCTGAATCAGGTAGACTGTGAATTACTGCTCTTGCAGCAATTTCTGTTTGCTTTAATATTGTTGTTTATGGTTTGCTTGTCAATCTATCATATGTTAGGAAATTTGTGATGTCAATATACTTAGAGGTGTGTCTGGCCAGGTATTGATAGTGATACATGAGGATCATAATCTTGGAAATATCTCTCTTTTATAAGCAGTTTCTGGACTCTCTACATACATATTAGTTTTCGACTGTCCCCAACAATAATATCAGACTGCTGCCACCCAAAAGAGCTTTTAGAGTTGTGATGGGAATTCTAGAATTATTCCTGGCTTGATTACTAGAATCTCTGGAGTAGTAAGTATAACTTTAGTCAACTGGGCATGTTTTGTTGAACCAGCCAGTTCTCTGTTTGTTCTTTACTGATTAATTACAGCCATTTTGGTCACGATCAACCAAAATCTTAAACTTTTCTGGCTCCTGCTCTCTTCTTTGTCTATTACTAGAATACTAGTGTTCCAAGGTAGTTTGGTAAATGGTACCAAAATATTACCATTTTCCTTTGAATCTCCACCGGCAAAGCAAGGATCTGAATTTGTGTTTGTTTCTAATTTTTGTTCAATATCCTTGGTCTTTGTGTAACCTAAATCATGGACTAGTCAATAAGTGTGATTCGCAATACAACAACTGCGCTTCATTTGCATACTTGCTCATCTGAAAAAAGCAGACACTTGGTTGCAGTCAGCCGAGAAGATTACCAAACAAGTCTCTGTCCTCCCTCACTTCCAGCTGACATATGAGCTGACAATATAATGGGTGTGTCTTGTCAGACTTATTCGCAGAGTCTGGCAAGTTGAGCATGGATCAAGCAGGAGAAATCTAATGATTTAAAAGTTGGGAAATATAGCTGCTTTTATAGTATTACGATGCGGAAACTGCATGTTTGTCGATTCAGTTGTTGAGGCCAATAGTTTGCTTTATAATGGTGCAGGTGTTATCATGGCAATGTTGAATCCGTGTTGTTACATAATTAGGTCACTTTGCACTGTTGTCAGCACCATAATTTTTATAGAGGTGCTTGCTGAAGGGAATTTCATATTGATTTTTCTTTCGTCATTTCTTCAGATTTCACTATGGTATTATATAATCCCTGATATGGACCACTCAAAATTCCAAGCACAGGTCACCAACAAATATCACCTGATGGGCTGATTCAGCACCGTTAGAATAAATGGCAACGATAGCTAACTGAGATCCCTTTGGCCCCGAAACCTTCTAATCCTCCGATATCGATGTCAGTTTCGCCAAGTGTCTACTTCAAGGATTCACTTCGCATCTCCAAAGTGTCACTCAACCCCGAGACCCCCTCTGGTCTCGGGGTGCACGAGGAACATCTCACCCCCGAGACCCCCTCCGGTCTCGGGGTGAGGGCACTGCATTATAACCCGAGACCTCCCTTCGGTCTCGGGGTGCACAAGTAACATCTCACCCCCGAGACCCCCTCCGGTCTCGGGGTGAGGGCACTGCATTATAACCCCGAGACCTCCCTCCGGTCTCGGGGTGCACAAGAAACATCTCACCCCCGAGACCTCCTCCGGTCTCGGAGTAAGGGCACTGCATTATAACCCCGAGACCTCCCTCCGGTCTCGGGGTGCACAAGTAACATCTCACCCCCGAGACCCCCTCCGGTCTCGGGGTGAGGGCACTGCATTATAACCCCGAGACCTCCCTCCGGTCTCGGGATGCACAAGTGCCCCCTCCGGTCTCGGGGTGAGGGCACTGCATTATAACCCCGAGACCCCCGGTCTCGGGGTGCACAAGTAACATCTCACCCCCGAGACCCCCTCCGGTCTTGATGTGAGGGCACTGCATTATAACCCAGAGACCTCCCTCCGGTCTCAGGGTGCACAAGTAACATCTCACCCCCAAGACCCCCTCCGGTCTCGGGGTGAGGGCACTGCATTATAACCCCGAGACCTCCCTCCGGTCTCGGGGTGCACAAGTAACATCTCACCCCCGAAACCCCCTCCGGTCTTGGGGTGAGGGCACTGCATTACAACCCTGAGACCTCCCTCCGGTCTCGGGATGCACAAGTAACGTCACACCCCCGAGACCCCCTCCGGTCTCGGGGTGAGGGCACCACATCTCAACCCCGAGACTTTCCTCGGTCTCGGGGTGCAGGCGACGCTCAGTGCATGGACAGGCCTCTGAACCAAGCAACATCTTCAGGCCGCCTGGAGCGCCCATATGGCCCGCTGCACGCCCGTGGTTGCGAGTGGCCATGCCTCATAATGGCGCATGGCTCGTTGCACATGCTCAACTATGCATGACCATGCCCCGTAACGGAGTACGATTCATCGCCACTTGTAGCTGTGCGTGATCACATCCAATGACGGCGCGCACCAAATGCAACCCCCACTGCCGGACACCTGTGAGGCCGTACTGGCAAGTAATGTAGGACATCTCCGACACACACGATGACAGTATGACCCGTCACTGTCAAGCCTCGCCTTTTTGTCCATTACCAGACGGGGCGCCTCAAAATCAGTGATTTTTTTGGACGGAAAGTAGATCTTCGAGCAGGTATAAAAGGCCGCATCCTCACTGTAAGTAGGATCCCCAGAAAAAACTAAGGTTTTCTAGTCTCCTTGCTAGTGAAACCCTAACTCTCTCTAGCTTCTTCGGCTAGCAAGTTCTCACCTGTTCCCAAGTGACTAACTTGAGCGTCGGAGGGTCCCCATCGGAGCATCCGGTCTCCGGGGACTTTTCTTGCATGAGCCTGTCGAGGAGGACGTTTATTTCCCTGGCGCTTGAAGAAGGTGACTTGGCGTCAACAGATTGGCGCGTCAGGTAGGGGTAGGAAGAGAAAAGCTCCGAACCTGTTAGTAACTTCTTCCTCTTCAAACTCTGAGACGATGGTGACAACTCGCGCACGGGAGGCCACCGTCAGTCATGCTGGGGGGCAGCGTCAAAGGGCTGATTAGCCCGCACTTAGCCCCTCAGCTCCTTAAGCCAACGTTCCTGCACCAGCACCGGTACAACAGCCTCAAGAAGATCGGTTTGCTGCTCTCGCCGCGCAAGTCCAATCCTTGGCGACGGTGGTTCAAGGCCTGCAGCACCAGCAGATGGCCCCGCGGCAGCCGGAGCCGTGTCCATCGGTTCCAGGGGTGGTGAAACCCAGCCAACATTCGTGTCGGAGGAGGTCTCCTGCCCTGGAAGCCCGCCATCACTGCGCTTCATCTAAGCCTTGCCACCGCGAGGCCTCCAAGCGGCCTCGGTCGCCCTCTTGCCACGCCAGTGCATCTCCCAAGCGGCGGCGTGAGAGAGAGGCAGAGCGCCCCCGTAGGCCTCTCCGCCGCCCTTCTCCCTCAGACTCCTCAAGGGAAGGGTCTTTCGATGGCGGGATAGCCCGTCGAGCAGAGCGTCGACTTGATGAGTATAACCAGCGGTTGGAAGAGCTCAGCCGCCGGATTACCAACCCTCTAGAGGCGGACTACGATAGCCGGCCGCCACTGTCTCGTCGCATCATGGAGGAGCCCATCTCCACCTGGTTCCATCTTCCTCAGCTGGACCTTATGACGGGATAACGGACCCCTGGACCACCTAGAAAGTTACAAGGTTCTCATGCAGGTCCAGGGGGCAACCGACTCACTCATGTGCATTGCCTTCCCAGCCACCTTGAAGAAAGCCACCCGAGCTTGGTACTCTCGCCTGCCGCGCGGAGTATTGACTCCTTCCGTCAGCTAGAGAGGGCCTTCTTGGCCCATTTCGATGCCTGTAGGAAGATTCCAAGGGTAGCTGACAGCCTCTTCTCTATCCAGCAGAAGAGTGGTGAGTCCCTGCGGGATTACATTGCTCGGTTCAAGGAAGCTGCTCTGGAAGTTTATAATCTTGAGGACTCAGTGGCAACCTTGGCCTTAAAGCGAGGGCTTCGCCCGTCTCGCTTCGCTTACTCAGTAGCCACCTCGAGCCCCTGCGCCGAGAGACGGGCCTTACACCCCTTTGCTCGCGCCGATATCGCACATCCTGCTCGAGATTGAAGGTGAGTCTTATCTTCAGTGCCCTCCTCCAATGAACCCGAAGATCCCCTACAACAAGAACCTTTACTGTCGCTACCACCGGGACCACGGCCATGACACCGACGACTGTCGCTAGTTAAAAAAGGTGATAGAGGATCTTATCCAGCGGGGCCACCTGGGAAAATTCGTCCAGAGGAACAACCCGGGAGTGTCTGGCCCGTCGGCGCCCCCGCCGCTAATGATCGACAATGCTCCAACCGAGAAGATGGTGGCGATGATTTCCTGGGGGCAGGTGGACCGCCCAAGAGGCCGAGGGAGAGGGGAGAGTTAGACTCTGTAATCCCTTTTTTCAAAAGGGACTTAGAGGGGGTGGTTAATAAAAATGATGATAGTGTCGTCGTATCCATGACGATAGCAAAACACCCTGTAAGGAGAATTTTAGTCGATAGTGAAGCTCGGTGGATGTTTTGAACTATGATGCTTTTGTTCGCATGAATCTATCACCTGACCTGCTCCGGCCTGTCGTCACACCCTTGATGGGGTTCACTGGAGATTCGTGAGGGTCGAGGGGAGATCACTCTTTCTGTCACGGCTGGCACGGCCCTGCTCCAGAGCACATTTCTCATTAGCTTTCTCGTAGTCCGGGTGCCCCTCGCCTACAACGCTATCCTCGGAAGGCCCGGACTCAACCTCTTGGATGCCGTCATCTCCACTAAAAGGCTCCTCGTGAGGTTTTCCACCAGTGAGGGGGTTGGGAAATGGGGGGGAGCAGAACCCGCCCCACTTTGCTGCCACATGGCTCCGAGTCCGGAGGAGGTGGCACGACGCCCGTGTCAGAGGTATTGGACCCTCGGGACCTAGAAAGGAGAGGAGAACCGGCCGAGCATTTGCTAGCCTTCCCTCTTGGGGAGGACCCAGCAAGGACGATTCGCATCGGAGCATCACTCCCGGAGGAGGCCCGTGGTCAGCTCCTCGCTTTCCTACGAGCTAATGCTGATATCTTCGCCTGGTCAGCGTCGGACATACCGGGCATTCCGAAGGAAGTGATCACCCACCGGCTCAACATCAAGCCGGGGTGCCGACCCATTCGGCAGAAGAGGAGAAGCTTCGCCCTAGACAGACAAAAGGCTGTGGATGAGGAGGTGCGAAAGCTCCTGGCGGCCGGTCATATCCGTGAAGTGCACTACCCCGACTGGCTGGCAAATGTCGTGATGGTGCGTAAGGCCAGCGGGAGCTGGAGGATGTGCATGAACTTCACCGACCTCAATAAGGCGTGCCCCAAAGACAGCTTCCCGCTGCCCCTGATTGATCAGCTGGTGGATGCTACATCCGGGCATGAAGCCCTTAGCTTCATGGACGCTTTCTCAGGATACAACCAAATCAGGATAGACCCAGCTGATGAAGAGGCCACTTCATTCGTCACTGAAAAAGGGATCTACTGCTACAAAGTGATGTCGTTTGGGCTGAAGAATGTTGGGGCTACTTATCAGAGGCTGATGAATAAGGTCTTTGGGGACCAGATTGGGCGCAACATGGAGGTGTATGTGGATGATATGCTGACCAAGAGTGCCCACGCGGCCGACCATGTTGTCGATCTTGCGGAAACCTTCAGCAACCTATGCCTGTACCGGATGAGGCTGAACCCCCACAAATGTGCCTTCGGGGTTGTGGCAGGCAAGTTTTTGGGCTTCATGGTAACCCAGCGGGGGATTGAAGCCAATCCCGATAAGATCCGGGCCATCCTGGATATGAGGCCTCCAGCTAATAAAAAGGAGGTACAATGCCTGACCGGGAGGATAGCAGCCCTGAGTCGCTCATGTCAAGATCGGCGGAAAGATGCCTGTCCTTCTTTAAGGCACTACGTAAGGTCGACAGCTTCGAGTGGACAAAGGAGTGTCAGGGTGCCTTCGAGGAATTGAAGCAATTTTTATCCACTCCACCGTTGCTGTCCAAGCCGAGGAGCGGAGAGGAGCTTCTTCTGTACCTTGCAGCCTCCCCCGAGGCCGTCAGTTCTGTGCTCGTGCGTATGGATGCTGATGGAGTACAGATGCCGGTCTATTACACAAGCAAGGTGCTTCATGATGCCGAGACCAGGTACATCAGGACTGAGAAGATCATCTTCGCCTTGGTGGTCTTCGCACAACGCTTTCGACCCTACTTCCAAGCTCATCCCATAGTGGTCCTCACGGACCAACCTCTTCGGACTATCCTGTCCCGCCCTGACACCTCGGGTTGATTAGCTAAGTGGGCGGTCAAGTTGAGCGAGTTTGATTTATCAATCCAGCCGAGGTCCGCCATGAAGTCCCAGATATTAGCTGATTTCTTGGTTGAGTGCACCTGGACCGAGGAGTGCCGCGAAGAGCCATGCCCGAAGGTACGCATGGCCCCCCATCTGAGGGAGCAGAAGGAGAAGAGTGGATCTTGCACGTGGACGGGCAGCGAATTCCCAGGGGAGCAAAGCCGGACTCATCCTCGCAAGTCCCGACGGGGAGGTGGTGGAGTACGCCCTTCGGTTTCTATTCCCGGCCACTAATAACCAGACGGAGTATGAAGCCCTGCTGGCAGGGATGAGGTTGGCCGGGGAGCTTGGTGCGGAGCGTTTGAGAGCCTTCATATACTCCCAGCTTGTCTCTGGGCAGGTCACTGGGGAGTATGAAGCCAGGGACCCAGCCATGTCCCGTTACTTGAGTAAGGTGCAGTCCCAAGCCTCATGGTTCTCTTACTTCCGTGTCAGATACATTCCCCGAGCGGAGAACGCTAGGGCGGATGCCCTCTCCCGATTGGCCACCTTGGCCGACGGGACCCTGGGAAGAACGTATGTGGAGCACTTGCAGACCCCAAGCATCGAAGCTGCGGAAGAGGCATTGCCGGTCGAGCAAGGGCCTTCTTGGATGGATGCCTATGTACGGTATTTGACCGACGGCTCCCTCCCTAAGGATCCCGTGGAGGCTAGATTACTGAAGCGCCGGGCCCCAAGGTTCCTGATAATGGACGGGAGGCTTTATCGAAGGTCATTTTCATACCCTGTCCTTAAGTGCGTGGGGCCAGTCGAGGCCGACTATATCTTGCGAGAAATCCATGAAGGCATCTGCGAGAGTCACCTGGGGGGCAGAGCCCTAGCTTACAAGGCCCTACGACAGGGATACTATTGGCTGACCATGAAGGAAGACGCGGCCGAGCTTGTTAAAAAGTGTGATAGCTGCTAGCGCCATGCCAATATTCAGCGGCAGCCGACGTCTCAGCTGACCCCTTTGGTGGCACCTTGGCCCTTCATCCAGTGGGGTATGGATATTTTGGGACCATTCCCCCGGCCTCCGGACAGCGCAGGTTCCTGCTGGTGGTCGTTGACCACTTTACTAAGTGGGTTGAAGCTGAAGCCCTTGCTAAAATCACTGAAAGCAAGGTGAGATCTTTCTTTTGGAAGTCCATCATATGTCGATTCGGGCTACCCCATACCCTGGTCACCGACAATGGCCGGCAGTTCGACAACGCGCCCTTCCGTGGGTTCTGCATCGAACTAGGCATTCACTAGAGGTTCACTTCCGTCGGACACCCTCAGACCAATGGAGCGGTCGAGGTGACCAATCGCATCATTCTCTAAGGACTGAGGACCGACTGGACGATTGCAAGGGGCGATGGGTGAAGGAGCTCCACAATGTGCTGTGGGCCTACCACACAACACCCCGAACCCCACCGGAGAGACTTCGTTCAGCTTGGTCTTTGGATCTGAAGCTGTCATCCCGGTAGAGATAGGCTCCCGAGTCCTCGGGTGGAGTCATACAATGAGGAGAATAACTCAGACCGACTGCGAGCCAACCTCGACCTAGTAGAGGAGGTACGAGACTGAGCGCGGCTGCGGATGGCGGTCTACCGGCAACGAGCTGCCAGGTACTACAACACCCGCGTGCGTCCCAAGACTTTCTTCGGGAGACCTGGTCCTTCGACGAGCTGAAGTCTCGAGGCCAACGGAAGGAGGCAAGCTAGCTCCTAACTGGGAAGGGCCCTACTGGGTCACCGAGACACTCCATCATGGAGCCTACAAGGTCGAAGAATTGGGTGGGAAGCCACTACCCCGAACATGGAATGCCGACAACCTTCGTCGGTATTATCAGTAATGCATTTCTCTCCCCACCTTAAATGTCGTGCCTGTATTCTCTTGGGCCTTCGCCCCTCATTTGATATTAACGAGTTTGAATTTTAGCACCTCAGTTTTCGAACAAAGCCCGAATCCCGTCGGCACTTTAAGCCCTGGGCCAGCCAGGCACAAAGCCGACCCCCGTCGGCACTTTAAGCCCTGGGCCAGTCAGGCACAAAGCCCGACCCCGTCGGCACTTAAGCCCTGGGCCAGCCAGGCACAAAGCCCGACCCCCGTCGGCACCTTAAGCCCTGGGCCAGCCAGGCACAAAGCCCGACCCCCGTCGGCACCTTAAGCCCTGAGCCAGCCAGGCACAAAGCCCGACCCCCATTGGTACTTTAAGCCTGGGCCAGCACAAAGCCCGACTCTCGGCACTTTAAGCCCTGGGCCAGCCAGGCACAAAGCCCGACTCCCGTCGGCACCTTAAGCCCTGGGCCAGCCAGGCACAAAGCCCGACTCCCGTCGGTACTTAAAGCCCCGGGGCCAGCCAGGAATAAAACCCGACACCTCCGGCGGAGTGGTGAGCCATCAGTTCTCAGGAGCCCTTCTACCCCGACCTCCTGAGTCCGATGCCTCGACTCCAGGAAGCTCATCCTTCCTGGCCCCAAGGTTCGGTCCTAATATATGGCTAACTCGACTCGCAAATGAATTAAGGGTTATCCCTCGGTGCTGATGAAGCCCGGAGAGGTCGCACGTCGCTGGTCAATGAAGTTGGGGCAATTATAGATGGACAAACAGTTCGTCTTGAAGAAAAATGATATTTTATTAATTCAAAGTAGTTACAAAATGCCGACTTAGTCGGACTTGCAAAAATAAAACACAGGCGGAGGCTCACGGTTCTGCTGGTGCGGGCTCGTCATCAGATTGGGCCAACTTCGAGGGGCTTTCGAGCTCGACGTCTAAGGCTTGAGGGAAGTTCAAGTTCCAGGCAACTTTTTCTTTCCCGTGCTGAAACCCTTGGAGAAACGCCCCCGCCGAAGCTTTCGCCAGCTCGTCCGCAAAGCGCTCGGACGCTTTGAACTCCTCGATGACCCCAATGGTCCTGGCTGCGATGGCTGCTTCCACTTCGGCGGCTTGAACTCCCTCCGTGGCGGCCAGAGCTGCCACTGCTGCCCTCTCGGCCTCTCGAGCGTGACTGGCCTCCTCTTTCGCCGCCCTCGCCCTCTCCTCAACCGACCTTACTCTTTCTTCGGCTGACCTTGCTCTCTCTTTGGCCTCGGTTGCCCGACTCTCCGTTTCTTCGATGGCCAAGGTCAGTTCGGAGATGTGTAGGTCTCTCGCTGCAACGGCATTCTCGGCGTCCGCCATCTGATGGAGTGCCGCTCGCAGACGGTTGGCCTCGGCCTCCGCTCGGCTCTCAGCGGCCCTTATCTCGTCAGCCCGAGCGGTTCTAGCCGACTCCAGGGCCTCCTCGGCCACCTCCGCGCGATGACGAGCCTCCTTTCGAGCCTCACGCAGAAGGTCTTCCCTCCGTGAATGACCTCTCTTGCAGCCCTTAGGGAGTGTGCAAGCTGCATGCAAGCTCCGTATAAAAAAGAGAAGGAAGAGAAGGAAGATGGGAAAAAAAAGATATATAGACAAAGAGTTGCAGGACTACTTACCCTGACGAGAGCTGCATAGGACTCCCGAAGAACGTACCCGCCTTCAGGTGGCTGAGCTCTTTCAGGACCTCGGGTATGAAGACGGGCGAGAGAACCCGTTCGGCCCAACGCCCGTCATTCAGAATGGAGTCTCGAGGCGGCCCTGGTCTGGCCCCACTCCTTCCGGTTGCCTCGGCATTTTCTGGCTCGGCGCGTAGACTGATTGTCGACGCCCGCTCGGGGGGTGGGCTTACTGCCCCTGACGGCCCCTCGCCCCAGCTCCTAGCCGCCTCGGGGAGGGTCGGACCACTGGGAGCAAAGAGCTCCTCTGCTACCGTTGGCTCCTCCGCAACCGGCTCCTCCATAGGTGTCTCCTCAGCCACCACCCTCTCCGACGGAGTGTCGGCTGTAAGGTCAATCTCCGGAGCGGTCGGGGGGTCACGCAGTGCTGGTGGCTCCGACACCCGCGCCGTCGGGCATTTTGGAGCCGGTGCTCGCCGGTCTTCACTCGGTCCTTCTCGGGCCCTCTTCTTGACAGCGGCCTTCAGGAGTTTCTGGGTCGGGACCTTCATGGCTACACAATATAGGTCAAAGTCAGTAATTAAAAAAAAAAAGCGAAACCAAGCAAAACTTCGACTAAGTATGGAGATGGCTTACCCCGGTGGGAGATAAGACCCGCCAATTGGAGGTTATCTTCTGTCAGGAGCAGGGTGTACCGAGGGATCTCAGTAGCCAACAACTGCCCCAACGCTTCCCTGTCTCTAGGATGGACGGTGGAATTGGCGTTACCTCGAAGGTCGGGGTCTCCCCATCGGGGCTTGACTTGGTCTAGACTGGCGAAGAAGAATCGGGATTTCCATCTCTTGATAGAGGAAGGAAGGACAAGTTTGAGGACCCGATTGGGTCGGGGCTGAAATAGCCACCAACCCTTCTGGGCTCGAAGGATGTAGAAGGATCGAAAAAGGGAGATGCGGGGGGTAATGCCAAGATGGTGACAGAGAATGACAAAGGCGCTAACGACCCGAAGGGAGTTCGGGACCAACTGGGAAGGAGTTAAGGAATAATATTCAAGGAGATTAACAAAAAGGGGGGAAAGGGTGGACGGAGGCCGGCCTTCAGGCAAATTTCGTAAATGGCCACTCGGCCAGGTCGGAAAGAAATGACTCTATCATCGGGAGTCGGCAAGAAAACCCAACGTCCCGAGGAATCTGGTAATGAGCCCAGATATTCGCCAAATCCCGGCTCGTTACCGTGGAAGCGGTCCCCTCCGGGGACTCCGCCCCCACCCTCGAGGAGGAGGTGCCGGCCTTCGTCCGGCGTCTCCTCGATGGGGCCTTGCTAGCCACCGCCGGACGTTCCCCTGCGGGAGCCCTATCGGTGACCTGCCGTTGGGCCAGGGGGACGTGGTCCTCCGAATCAGAGGACCACTCCAGCGAGAGAGAGGGAGGAGCAGAAGGAGCAGGAGAAGCTCGATGCCTCTCAGTGGGGGAACGATCCTCTGGATCATCCCCCGAGGTTAGGGACGGGGAACTCATGGTTAAAGAAAGAACAGAAGAATCTGGAAGAGATAAAAGCTGACCTGAAGGAGGAAAAAGCTATGCGCAGGATCTCGGGTTGCAGGGGAGACCAAGGCGCAGGGACTCAGAGGAAGAAGACGATGATAACAGGAGCGGTGTGGCCAGATTTAACCCCTTTCCACGCTTTAATCGATTTCAAATCGTCCCGCCATGTCTCATCAGCCACGTGGATCCCCACCATAAGCTGGCTCGCCTCGGTGGTTGCCCAGCGCGTGATACGATACGCCTCCGGTGATAAGACTCTGCTGACGTCGTCGTTGAGAGAGGTAATGATGGCGCAGCTTTCCTCATGGATTTCGAATGGTTAATCTTGTCTCGAGGATGATCATGGCAGGCTGAGTGGACGGAAGCAGCCGCCCTTCACATTCCCCATGCCGTCCGCATAGAGCCACGGCAGTCACCGGGGATACGTGTCCAGAGCCAATTCGCGAAGGACGGGGATCAGCCACGTGGAAAGTAGCACCCCTTTCGTCTTGCCAGTGTGGGCCCGCTTCGTCTCAGGGGTGAGGGGGCATCTGATGTGGCTGATTCAGCACCGTTAGAATAAACGGCAATGGCAGCTAACGGAGATCCCTTTGGCCCCGAAACCTTCTAATCCTTCGATATCGATGTCAGTTTCGCCAAGCGTCTGCTTCAAGGATTCACTTCGCATCTCCAAAGTGTCACTCAACCCCGAGACCCCTTCGGTCTCGGGGTGCACGAGGAACATCTCACCCCCGAGACCCCTCCGGTCTTAGGGTGAGGGCACTGCATTATAACCCCGAGACCTCCCTCCGGTCTCGGGGTGCACAAGAAACATCTCACCTCCGAGACCCCTCCGGTCTCGGGGTGAGGGCACTGCATTATAACCCCGAGACCTCCCTCCGGTCTCGGGGTGCACAAGTAACATCTCACCCCCGAGACCCCCTCCGGTCTTGGGGTGAGGGCACTGCATTATAACCCCGAGACCTTCCTCCGGTCTCGGGATGCACAAGTAACATCTCACCCCCGAGACCCCCTTCGGTCTCGGGGTGAGGGCACTGCATTATAACCCCGAGACCTCCCTCGGTCTCGGGATGCACAAGTAACATCTCACCCCGAGACCCCCTCCGGTCTCGGGGTGAGGGCACTGCATTATAACCCCGACACCTCCCTCCGGTCTCGGGGTGCACAAGTAACATCTCACCCCCGAGACCCCCTCCGATCTCGGGATGAGGGCACTGCATTACAATCCCGAAACCTCCCTCCGGTCTCGGGATGCACAAGTAGCGTCACACCCCCGAGACCCCCTCCGGTCTTGGGGTGAGGGCACCACATCTCAACCCCGAGACTCCCCTCCGGTCTCGGGGTGCAGGAGCGATGCTCAGTGCATGGACTAGCCTCTGAACCAAGCAACATCTTTAGGCTGCCTGCAGCGCCCACATGGCCCGCTGTACGCCCGTGGCTACGAGTGGCCATGCCTCATAACAGCGCATGGCTCGTTGCACATGCTCAACTGTGCATGACCATGCCCCGTAACGGAGTACGATTCACCGCCACTTGTAGCTGTGCGCGGTCACATCCAACGACTGCACGCACCAAATGCAACCCCCGTTGCCGGACACCTGTGAGGCCGTACTGGCAAGTAATGTAGGACATCTCCGACACACACAATGACAGTACGACCCGTCACTGTCAAGCCTCGCCTTTTTGTCCGTTACCAGACGGGGCACCTCAGAATCAGTGATTTTTTGGACGGAAAGCAGATCTTCGAGCAGTTATAAAAGCCGCACCCTCATTGTAAGTAGGATCCTCGGAAAAAACTAAGGTTTTCTAGTCTCCTTGCTAGTGAAACCCTAACTCTCTCTAGCTTCTTCGGCTAGCAAGTTCTCACATATTCCCAAGTGACTAACTTGAGCATCGGAGGGTCCCCACCGGAGCATCCGGTCTCCGAGGACTTTTCTTGTAGGAGCCCGTCGAGGAGGACGTTTATTTCCCCGGCGCTTGAAGAAGGTGACTTGGCGTCAACATCACCTAATTGATCAGGTAAGGTTTTTAGAATCCATACCTCCTTCAGTACTCATAGTGCAAAATATAAACAAGAAAATATATTTCAAATTTATACCTAGTTCATTACCTGCCTTTCGATATTGTAATTTAGAACTTTTGAAAAAGAGAGGTCTCTCTTGATTTAAAATAAACGTATCGAAATGCAATGGTCAGATTTCTTAGACTAATTCATAATACTTAAAATCATAAGATTGTCCATCAAGAAACTAATGGTTTGTGTTATTCCATCCAGGGAAGCAACCTTCATGTTAAGAAAGTTGAACTTGTCTGCTGGCATGTTATGCCCAAGCCTTGTAGAATGATTTGAGATAAGATGGCCGTCTCCAATTTCTATTTACCTGAGGCTTATACATAGTTACAACATGTTCCATTGCTCACTGATCGTGAGTGAGAGTTCATGGGTACTATGGTCAAATCTTATTTGAACTTCTAATTAGGTGTAATCTTTCTGGATGCCAATTGTTTTCTTTCTCAAAATCAATTTGGTCGCATCCCTCAAAATCAATTTTATTGCATCCATCGAGTAGAAACATTAATGATTATCAATGGGGTCTCATATTCCATCAAAGTTGGGTGTTTTAATTCCTTTTTAATTCATGTTAGCGTGCGCTCATGCTATAGGCTCATTTCACTTGATGCTCATAATTCCCAGAGGCTTTATCAAGTGTGAGTTTTTCCCTTAATTGTATGTGTTAGTAAACATTCTGCCAAAGTTTAAGACTTTTTTTCAGAGGTGGTTACAATCTAAATAAACTGATCCCACTCTCAGAAGTTTGTTTAATATACTGCAAGTGCAAGTACATATTTATCTGTAATGGTACTATTCATGAATAAAAGCAGATCTCCAACTGAAAAGGTTGATGGCCTTCTACGGTTGTTTGTATCACGAGGCCAATCATCTTGTTAGTGAAAGAAAAGGTAATAAAAGAAAAGTTTGATGCCTTCTACTTGTGATTGTGCTTGACAAACCCAATCTAATTTTCACGGTCTTGAATCAGATCTTTTTCTTGCTTCTTCCGATACCACTTGTTTGTGACCCCTTAATCAATTCATGGTTGTTACACACCAGAGTTCCCTCATGACTGACTTTGGGATAAAACTCTGAACTCTCAATATTGGACAAATTCTATACAAATTTCATGGTAGGGGTTTTGGCCTATTTCTATTTGTGCTTCCATGCCCAGTAACATAATCTTGTATTTCTTGGAAATCTATTTGCCACTACTTGTGGACCAGATCAAGACTTCTAGCTTAAGTGGCATAACAAATTGTAGCCATCATTTTTCTCTGAAATGGAATTACCACCCATTATTGGGCCTGATGGGAACCAATTTTGATACAATCACCATTCTTGCAATAAAGATGAAAGGGATAAATTTTTTGTCCAGACCCACCAAAGTCTTAAATGTGATTTGATATTAGACTTCAATGTAACACTGAATCCGGAGATTATTTTGTTGAATCTTCTTTGAGATCATTATTCAACTACCTGTCAAGAAGGATTGGTAGAGTTGTAAAGGGACTTAACATGTTCACAATTGACTGGTAGAGCCAAGTCCCATTTTCTTTCTACTTGGCCAATCAATTAACATGTGGAGATTCTGATTGCAATATTCTTCCGCAATATCTGGATAGGGACCTAAAGTTGCAAATGGATAATTCTGTTAGCAATTTTGAATGCAATTTTGTCTGAAACTGAGGCAAATGTTCTGCAAAACTAAGTACTAATCTGAAAAAAAATGTTGGCAGGGGTAAAGCAAGGGGATAGTACAGTGTCTGCATCGAGTGTTACATAGAGAGATGCCATGAAGTATCAGTCCCCCCTACTTGTGTTACACAGAGAGATGCCATGAAGTATTGGTCCCCCTGGTTATCGTCTCTGAATGGTTTTGGTCTATCCTTCAACTATATGCCAGTCTGAAAAGCCAAATTGAGCTCTTTTGGTTATGTGAGTTTTTATTCCCATCCTCCTCTTTTCTGGATGTGCCGGTTGTTTGTCAAACTTTGTTTTACCTGAAGAAAATGATCAGTTTTTGTTTTCTTGACTTTGCCCCTTTTTTTTCAAAATGAGGAAAAGGAAAAACTATTTAAAAAAAAAAAGATTATAAAGATGTCAGTGAGAAGCAACTGTAATAAGCAACGACCTCAATCATTTGCTTCTCTGTTGCTTTTTATACTGCATGGTTTATGGTGGTTCTTTCCATACCTGCGCTGCACTTTTAAAACCTTTGAATTATGACATTGGTACTTCTTAATCTTCGCATATTATGGAGAGAAGCATTTAGAAACTTTTGTTCAAAAATTAGTGCAGGGATTATCGCCATTCCGGGCCCACCAATGTTCTCAAAGATCCAAAACATTTGCTCTCTTTTTTCAGGAAAAAGAAATATTTTGGAAAGAAGGCATTTCCTCTACTTTGGAAAATATCTGGGGATTTAGTCTAAAGCTCAAATTTTGCTTTCCAAAACAGCCAGTGCACCATGAATCCTGACACGGTAAGATAAATCCACCTTTTAATCACCTTTTAATCATGATGATAATGAATAATTGGGAACATTAAAAAAAATCTTAAATTGATAGAGATGCAGCATATATTGCTGTTCTAGAGTGTTGGACGCCTGTAATGAATGGCATTCAACAATGAAGAGCTCCATACGTTCTCTAGACTTTGAAGTCATTGAACATCAGGGCAACAGTTTTGAAAGGCAGCAGCACCAAGTCCCTGATCTTAGCGGTATCCAGGAAGTGTGGTTTGTCAATTCCTTTTGCATTGCCCTATCTAATTTTTCCACATGGATAAGCTTATCATGTTCTGAAGAAGAATCTCACATCGCAAGAAAGGAAAAACGCCAAGAACAAAAGGGGATTCTCACTTGCTGGAGATCGGATGGTATGGATATTTTTGGCTCTCAACATCTTCACCTCAGCTCGCTTGTTGTTCTTGAATTGAAGAATTTTTATTAATAAAAGAATTTACTAGACCCTGATGATTCTTTGAACTCATTGTACGGTACTACCGTTTTTTATTTCTAATTTTTGAAAAACTACCGAGCAGGTTGCTTTTGCCAAAAAGTATGCAAATTCCTCAGTGACTCGATTGATATGATGAAATGGATGGTTTCACAATTGTATTTGCAAGTGTTTAATATTGGCCAAAAAGAACTCGCCAGATAATATGAGTTTGGTTTAGCCCTCAGAAGCTGAGTGCCTGAGATCAGATGAGTCAACTCCACATTTAAATGCTCCAAATATTTGCAACATGTAAAGCTCTAAATAAGGTGCTCTCTTCGTCTTCCCCTGCATGCTCTGCCATTGTTGCTTTTGAAGATGCAATGCGTTACTTGTGTGAAATTTTCAATTGGTCCTCCGTGAAATCAGTTTTTCTTATAAGAAAAAAGAAAAGTAAAAGGAGTCGGACCTTATTTTATTGATCTGATGCTGAATATTTGACGATCAGGAACATCGTGGCCTAGGGAATGTTTGTTTCCATATCAAGTCAAACCATTCGCATGTTGATAATCAAATAAGTCGAAATACTACTGAATTTTTTTCAATTTAACAGAGATTCTAGCATATATTGCTGTTTTCAAGTGCAGGATCGTTCTTATGGTGGCTTTCAAGGTTCTCACAGAAATCCTGTCTCTTGGAAACTCTTGATGCAGTCATCAAACATCTGGGGAATTGTCTTGAAAGGTGGCAACCCTAACTCCCTGATCTTAGTGGTATCCATGTGTGTGGGATGCTAACTCCTTTCTCATTGCCACACCTAATTTTTCCACATGGATGCACATTATTAGGAAGAAGAATATCATATCACCAGAAAGAATTGGGAGAAGATTACAAAACAAAATTGGATCCTCACTTGTTGGGGATTGGATAGGTTGGGTATTTGGCTCTCAGCATCTCCATAATCTCAGACCAATGAGCTACGTCAGCCGAACAAATTAGCCTCCCTGATGCTCTGGGCTCCTCCATTGCAAGAATGTGGCCGAGTACCACATCATCAATGTGCACGAATCCTGCCGTCCTGTTAGGATAATTAGGGCGGTCTCCTGCAACCACATTGATGGTCAAAATGGTTTCATTGAGTCAATAAGATAACTGTACATATATGGACATGCTTTCGATTTGGATTTTATGCTTAACCTTTTACTATGGAGAGTATCATTTGGAGAGTACTTCTTGGCTGTGGTGTGAGCAATGGCCCTACAACGAAAGATGGAATCACAACCACGAGATCAATGCCATATTCCTTCGCTAGTCGCCATGCCTCTTGCTCAGCCAATACCTTAGCGTAGGAATACCACAGCTGCCATTCAATCCAAATTAAAGTTCTATTGGGTGATGGCAAAGAGAAAGCAATTCCTACTCTACTAGTAAAGCGAAAGTAATAAATGCTTCACTAATTTTCCATCTCCCCCGTCTCCGAAGTTAGTTAGTAGAGCGATAACTACGGAACTCATTGAAAGGATTACATCGTATCTTTTGCAGTACTCAAGATCACTCCAGTGCGACTCATTCAGTGGAGAGACCAGAGTTGCATCTGGTCGACACCTGACAGCAGTACTGGAAGAGGTGAGCACGACACGCCGGACAGAGCTTGCTTTAGAGCATGATCTCAAAACGTTTGCTGTGCCTCTTACGGCTGGATCAATCAAAGTTTCCTGCAAAAGATTTTAACGTAATGAACAACAAAGTAATCAAAGATGGTTGCAATCACCAAGCACATTGTATGTTTATTTAAATCGTTCCTGAATATGGAAAGGTCTGGTCATATAATTTACGAAAAAATGGAGACAGAGAGAGAGCTATTATTCTGTGAGAAACAAGAGTATGTACTTATGCTACTGCTTAGCTTTCTTGTTCTCGGTTGATCTTGTATCAACCTAGTTGTATCTGCTGCTTTAATTATCTCAGTGAAATTGGGGGGCTTTCACCTAATTCCCTCTATAGTCTATTCCCATTCCCCCACCCAAAAAAAAAAAAACTATGATGAAAAAATAAACGTTGAAGTTAAATAGCCCGTGTCATGTGCGTATGAACTATGAAGCCTTAACCGATCAAAATGAAACCTCGAGGGTCACAAAAGTCAGCAAGGCTACAGTTGCACCGCCCGTGGAACACTACCTGAAGGTTTTGGTCAGGGGGAACAAAAATTGGGGACGCCACGTGGAAAACGCCATCGGCGCCGTCCACGGCCTCATCAAAGCTTCCCTCCACCATCAGATCCGCCTTCAGCAACCTGAGCCTCTCCTTGGCTCCATCCAGGTGCCACAGGAAGCCAACCTTGGCCTCATCCCCTTGAGAAACAAAAACAAAGAAAACTGAGAAAGAGATTAACTTGCGCGAGAGACAAAAGCTTAAGCACTACCTGGATCTCTGACGGTGGCCCGAACGGTGTGGCCTTCGGCCAGCAGAGATCTAATGAGGTGGGCGGCCAACAGGCCCGTCCCGCCGGTCACACAGTATTCCGGCATTATCCCACCAACCCTCACCGATTTCCTCTTTGCCCCCTCCCTATCCGTAATGTGGGTGCGTGCCGTTGAGGGCTTCACTCAACTATATATCGCCATATCATCTCCCTCAGGATAAGTGTCGTTTTTGTCCATGATCAAGCGCATGAGCCTTGATAATGGATCCTGGCGTGGCTGATGTAGCCATGAGGATAATTATGATAAAATTTAAATCTTAAGGTGATTCTGCTTCGGCATCTTCAAGTCGGCTTTGATCTTTTCTGGTCGGTTCCGACATTTTCGAATCGGTCAAGTCGGCCCTGACCTTCTCTGGTCGGCCCTGCTCGACCTCAGCATCTCCAAGTCGGCCAAGTCGGCCCCGACCTTCCCTGGTCGGCCCTGCTCGGCCCCGGCATCTCCAAGTCGACCGAGTCGGCTCCGACCTTTCCTAGTCGGCCCCGCTCAGCCCCGGCATCTCCGAGTCGGCCCCGACCTTCCCTGGTCGGTCCCGCTAGGCCCCGGCATCTCCGAGTCGGCCGAGTCGGCCCCGACCTTCCCTGATCGGCCCTGCTCGGCCCCGGCATCTCCGAGTCGGCCAAGTCGGCCCCGACCTTCCCTGATCGGCCCCGCTCGGCCCCGGCATCTCCGAATCAGCCAAGTCGGCCCCGACCTTCCCTGGTCGGCCCCGCTCGGCTTCGGCATCTCCGAGTCGGCCAAGTCGGCCCCGACCTTCTCTGGTCGGCCCTGCTCGGCCCCAGCATCTCCGAATCGACCAAGTCGGCCCCGACCTTCCCTGGTCGGCCCGCTCGGCCCCGGTGTCTTCGAATCGGCCAAGTCGGCCCCGACCTTCCCTGGTCGGCCCCACTCTGGCATCGTCAGGTCAGCCGAGTCGGCTCTGCTCGGCCTCGGCGCCCTCCGGAGGGTCAAGGCTGTCTCAGGTCAGCCCCAGAACGGTCCTGGCTGTTCGCGCCGCCGTCCTTCTGACGCGCACCGCCTGGCATCCCCAGGCCCAACTACCCACTGGCCACGCCGCTGATGGGACTAGACCTAACTACCTGTCAGTCCCACTGACCGATGGGACATAGCTCACCAACCGCCGTTTTCCCCTCTCCGATGGGACAGGACCCACCGACCAGTCCAAATTCATGCAACCCCACAAACCCCGCGGACATTCTTTTCTTACGGAACTCCACGTGGTTGTGCAGATGTCAACCCCCTATAAAAGGGTAAGTCCACTCAGGAACAAGGACGCAAACTCATACACTCGCTACCCTGATACCCAAAAAGGAATTTTTCTCTTTTGGAGGACTCATTTTTTCTCCCCAGAGCTCGTCTGAGCTCTCCCTAAGCTGTGACCCCGGTTACTGATTTGAGCGTCGGAGGGTCCCCAACGGAGCATCCCTCCGGTCTTGGGACTTTTTGCAGGCCATCCGATCAGGTGTGGGACTGTAGATTAAGCAGCTCTTTTCTTCCGACGTTTGAGACCGATGATCAGGCATCATTAGATCCGAACCCAGAAAAATTATTTAATAAATCATTTGGCTGGTCCTGGTTAGATGTTGGAACTCTAAAGCTGTGTTTGATACGGAGATATCCCTGAATATTTTCTCTTATCTTCAAAAACTATAGCTAGAAGGGATAGTTTTAAAAAATTTAATCAAAAAAGATAACCCATGTTTAACCATGGGTTATTTCCTAAACTTATTTTCTAGAGAATCCAAGAATAACTAAGGTAGTGTTTGACTCCCAAAAGTTATTTCTGAATAAATGTATATGATAACATTTATTCAGGGGATAGCTAAGGGAATAAGTATCTTTTTTAAAGTAAACATGTGTTATTCCCTTTGATTAAACTTTTTAAGACATATTCCTTTTAGTTATAGCTTTTGGGGATAAGGGAGGATATCCCTCTTATCCCCTATTTTAAACACTCTCTAAAGTTATTTCTTAATAATAAATCTATTATTTAAAAAAAATAATTATTTTTAGATTATTTTTTGAATAAATACTATTATGTACACTTGTCCAAAAATAATCTTTTATGAATCAAACATAGCCTAAATAGTGCAAGCTTGATTTTAGCCTGCATCGTAAAAGTTAAAGGGTTACGGGAGCTCAACTCGTTTTGTGAATTTTTTATCCTGATCTCACATCCGCACTTTTATGCACTCTTATGAGCAAACAATTTAGATCAAATTAATCATTGTGTCAATTTTTGCAGTTGGTGATACGCTGTGGAATTTTAACAAGCCAACTTGTCTGTGGGTTTCAGTTAACTTAATTGAAAAAGTTCTTAGAAGTTGTCATAATGACCTAAATACTGTGCCCAGTCTACGGCATTATAAAATTTACTATCTTAAGATTAAGAAGATTTGAAAACTTTTTTTATTTATTTTAAATTATTAATTATATTTTTTACTTTTCAAGCAAATTTTGAAATTCATTGATCTTATTTAAAAATTTTTGATTGCTCAAACTTTTAAATTCAATTTACTTAATGGTTGAAGATAACCAAGTATCTACATGAATACCAAGAATTTTTATCCTGAAAGAATTCCAGGAATTGGAGTGAAATTTTTTAACATAAATTACTGGATGCTCAAACCTTTAATCTCTGACTGGAGGAGATATGAGTACTAAGATAAATATAAGACACATTTGCCATATAAGACACATTTGCCAACTAGAATTACTACAAAACCAATCCACTTCCTTCAGATATGTTAACAAAAATCATCACTTTAGCCAAGAAAATAGTAGAAAGAATTAGCTCTAAGTGTGAAGTAAGATATTGCTCCACTTCAAGCTTCCCGTGTATGTCAAAGACTAATTGATTAGGGCCAATCTGTTGAAAAATTATTTTTATCTTTGCAAAAAATTCTTTTCTAGAAATTATTAAAAATATATTATAAAATTTTAAATATAATATAAAATAAAAACCAAAAATAAGATATGGATCTATTAATAGATACCTCAACCTGAATCTCTGAGCTTATTTATAGACTCTCATAAAAGCTCCAACGGCTCGGCTTATAATGGCCTTAAAGGCCTAATAGCCATTGGCCGGCTTAATAATTTAATTATTTAAGACGTGGGCTTGCCCAACGTTCAAAACACTCAGCTCAGCAAGTCCCACACGAGCATTTAATGCTCGCAGGGCCCTTTCTTTTTTTTTTAATTAAAACTTTTATCAATAATTTTCAATAAAAATTTTAAATAAAAAAATATATAACAAAAATTTTAGGGAATCACAATAGATAAGGTATCATGTGGACTTGAACATCACTTAGTGTTGATTATATACACTTGATTGTATACACCTGAAGGAACCATAGTGGATTAGACCTTGAACTAGGTCCTTTGACTCAGGCTTCTACTAATCACACACACAGTATGGATCAATTGGGTTTACACGGTCAGCGCATATTAAAGGTCTTGCGCTTAGTATCTTGATTTTTCATGAGAATTATTTAAGGTTAGCCCAAACCTTTAGTCACGGCCTAATATGACAATTCTCATATAGGTGAATCCTCCAAGGATATTTGTGACAATACCCTACAGATAACCTACCTCGAATCTATTAAGAGTATGACTCAACCTTACACAAATTTACTTTGTCACTTTACAAGAGCACTCATCATAGAGATGGGATGAAATTTTTTTTAAAATTTTGTGCTCTAACACGATCACTCAATCAGCTTTATTTCTACCATATTGAACCTCATTCATGGGAGGTGACCAAATAATGGGCTTAAGCCCTATCCCCCTCAATATATCTAGGACTCCACTCCTAGATAACTCCTTGGTAATTGATTTATCTACCAAATTCTTCTTAAATCCAAGGAATTAAAATTATTTTTGGACTATACGTTAAATAAGAGAATCAAACAAAGATATATTAGAATTAAATATCTAAATACAAGGTAAACAATAAATTGGATATTCCAATTGTCATGAGATTATTTAGTAAATTATAAAAACTTTTATTAAATCTCATATCAATAAATTTCAAGAGACTCAAAACAGAGCATTTATATGACATACCTTATCACAGCATTCAAGTTCATCCATTCCCTGCCATTCGGTAACATAAAAGATTCATAATAGTAGGTAAGCAATAAGTATTTGCCAAATGCTGTAACTTTTATTTAGAAGTATTAAATATTGACCACTATACCAGAAAATACTTATCTAGAATAGAAAACTTTTGCATTTATGTAAGAATGTAAATATATGCTAGTAACTGCACTTGAAAGTTAAATAATAAAATGATATAAAAATACATCTACATACAAACACGCATATATCATGTGCACAAGTGCAAGTATGTGTATGCACATATAATATATATAATACCTATATATACATGTGTATATCATAGAAATTTTTGTCTCAAATTTGATAAGACAGAAAACTATAGATCTGCTTTTCTAAACCGTATTGCATTAAAGTCGTCGATGACAAAAATGCTTCATAGTCTGGATGTTTAAATTTCAATGATACAAACATAAATACCACTGGATATGCTCCATCAGATCTTGCAACAAGGATCTAATTTTGGCAACAGTAAGATTGGCTTTATTTAATGAACAAGATGGCATCATATATTTAGTGAATTATTGCAGAAAGAAACAATGTTATGCCCAAAGGAAAGTCACATGATTGACTTAAATATCTAAACTTTGTGCAGTCATGGGTGCACAACATTCACCAAAAGAAGGATTCCAAAAACATGTCTACTGACTTGTAATAGAACGAAACAAGATGTTCTTCAACCCAGAAAAGATTCCTGATGCTTTGGAGTCATTAGCAACATTTTTGATTCAAAAATTTATGATTAGAATGTATAGCAACTGGTGAGTTGAAAGGAGCTTATTTATCATTGCTAGGCAAGTGGTACTATTAATATATATATATATATATATATATATATATATATATATATATATATATATATATATATATATATATATAGCATGCACTAAAAAATAATTATGCATGTATCTACCCGCACATCTCCACATGAATAATGCATTCATATATATAATTACATAAGGATTCTTTTGCTTGAATATATTTATAAATATATATGTCGATACAGGTATATATATGTCTGTCTAATATGCATATGTATATATCTATAAATGCATATTATATATTCATACAAAATATACATACTCAAAAGAATAATTTTTTTAATAACTTATAAAAAAATCTAACAATTTATAGAAAAGAAAAAAATATGATCCTTAGCTATTGAAAATTATTTTTATCTTTGCAAAAAAATCCTTTCCTAGAAATTGCTAGAAATATATTATAAAATTTTAAATACAAAATAAAGTAAAAATCAAAAATAAGATATGGATCAAATCAGGATCGAGGCATGTTAGACACTGCCCTAAGGATCAGATTTTCACTCTTTCGTGCAGGTTATTGATGATTTATCCCTAAGGTATAACTTATTGGCGATCTGTCCCTAAGGTACAATGATTCGGCTCGATCCGATTCTTCTACCACGAGCACGATCGCATGGAGGTGCAACCCAATGATTATCTTCAGATGTTCATAAAACGATCAATAAAAAATATAAATAAAATGAGATGAAGTGCTACTTAAAACTATTATAGATAGATACCTCAATCTAAATTTCTGAGCACGCTCGGCTTATAAAAGCTCACCGATAATGACCTTAAAACCTAATAGTCGTTGATACCAAATTATGTTAAAAATAACTTAATAATTTAATTATTTAAATTATTTTTGGGCATTCATGAATGTTGACAAGCTAACGTTCGCCCAATGTTCCACTATGCAAGCATTTAACGCTCGAGCCCTTTCTTTCTATTTTTTTTATTTTTTTTTTATTTTTACTTAATACTTTTTTCAACACAATCCAGGCCTTCAGCTCCTCGTCCAATAACAAGTTCTTTCATTCCATCACTCATGACATCAGCTATTGCAATCTTATTCAAGACCGCTCCTTCTACCAACTTTTTGGCCGGCCCCTTTTCTTACTGAAAGAAATAATGGGTGGACCGTCCAAGTTGGACCAAACCTGACTCATGAATCACAAGGGGCCACGAGGTAGTTATTTCTCTTTTTCATCATAAGGCATCTTTTGGAATAAAAAGTTTTATTTATGAGTAGTTATTTCCTATTTAAAAAGGCACCTTTTGGAAAAAACGGTTTTTTCCTGTATATATGAAAACACACTCCTTCAAGAGGTAAGGACTCCTCTGTTTTTTCTTCCCTTCAAAACGCGACACTCGTACGAAAGGCAATTGAAGATTTTTCAAGAGCAAAGAGGCATTTAATCTGTGACAATACCGGGTATGTTCATTATGTGATATGCCTGTACGATCGGTGATATAAGTTAGATGGTTAACGGGCATATTTTTGCACTAATCGAATTCGTCCCGAATACGTTTCGGACGAAGACGATCGGGAATGAGTTTATCCCAACATTGGTATCAGAGCCATTGGTTTCGGTTCTTTTTTCTCGTATTATTAGTATGCCAGCATAATTAGTTTACTTTTTGATAATGATGAAAAAAAAGGGAAACAAATGATTAGATAAAATCAGATTCTTGGAATTTAGAATTTGATTTATTTAAAATAAGTTTCTGATAAAGATGATAATAGCCATCCTTATCCTGGTTTGAAATATAAGAAGATGATAACAGCCAGTCTTGGCATGCATCCAAGCTTGCACCCAAACGGATAGCCGTACGTTTTTTATATATATATATATTTTTTGTTTTGTTGAAGTGATGAGTAACTTAAAAAAAAAAAGGTGATGATGTCATCGTGACGTCATCGAAACCGACCCATGACCCAACCTGTTGATCGTTGACCGGTTGACGGTCAGACCGGTCAACCAGGTCGAACCAGTCAATGTGGTCGGACCGGTCAACCCGGACCAGTTCAAACCGGCAGAATGACCCTTGTGTCTTCTATCGGCCCGTACGAACTCATTTTAACTCCAATTTGAGCGTTCTTGGTATCGATGTGCTCTTAACGGAATGCTCTACGTCATGGTATATTCATATTGCATTTTGTCTGCACTTATGAATATGAAAATGCATGATAAACCTTATGTACATGTACTTAGGGTATATTCTTTGGCATTTTCTCTAGTATTTTTTGAAATACAAGTGACAGATCATATGTATATGAATAAGCATTCCTTATCTTAATGTATCATGGATTATAAGTAATCCTTTGTTCTGCATTTGTTGCAGGAACAATGGTGCATTTGAGACGCACTCCGATAATCCCTAGAACGGCGGCTCAAAAGGAGAGGCTTGAGAAACTTAGGATCAAGCTAGCTCTTTACCGGTGGGAAGCTGATGATGATATGATGACACACATCATCAAGGTCAACCGAATGATACAAGATATCATTTGGAACGATTTTGTAATGCCGGGATATGTGATGGTCGAAGCCCTAAAATGCACCATTTCTGATGAGTTGGAAGACTGATTGATAGGGTTTGGGACACCTTAGAAGGTTCGAGCTATAAGGTGATTGTGGAGCGATTCATGATAGAGTACATACGGCTCGGGGCAAAAAGGACGTCAACCCTTGCATTAAATTGGTCTCGACGCAATACGATGCCCGAATCTAGGGGTTTTCCGGCTGCCTCCGTTTGGATGCCTAAGCAAATAGAATTTCCTGAAGATTTTATCAGTCATTTCCAGTTTATAGAAAGAGGATCACCACTTGATTGTGTTTATTTATTTATTTTAAGTTCTTAATGATTTGTTAGATATCTTGGGTGGATAGTTTTGTTGGTGTTTATGTTTTATTTTCTTTGATGGATTCATTCCTTATGCACATAATGTTAGATAAATTAATGTTGATGGATATTCATGATATGAATAGTTCATAGTTCCATTCTATTTTAATATTTATCTTAATAGTACATATGGAGTTGAGTGGGAGTTCTAAAAAGTTTGAGTAACTTTAAAGAACGTTATTTTACCTTAATGATTACATTAACGGTAATTTCACATTAAGTTTTTTTTTTGATGATGATTGGAAACATAGTGAACTTTCGAATCAGAAGCCTATGTGAAATTATTCATTAACATAATTATTTTGTGCAAAATTGATGTATAAATAAGTGGCATTAATAATCCGTGCTTGTTTATCTGATATGTTCAGATTCAATGGCTTCAGCTTCAAAGAACATAGTGGCTGAACTAAATAAAGGAGAGAAATTGAATGGCGACAATTATGAGATTTGGAGTCTCAAGATTCAATATGTGCTGGAAGAGCAAGAGGCACTTGAAGCTCTTAACCGGATTATGGAAGAACCTGAGGATGGGACAACTGCCCAACACAAGATGGATAAAGATGCCTTTGCTGTTTGGAAAAGAAAGAACTCCCTTGCTCGCATTACGTTGCTAAGCAGCATGGACAATGACATCATGCGAGAGTTCGGACGTTTCCAGAATGCTAAAGAGATGTGGGATGCACTGGCATCAAGATTTGGTCGAACTTCTGTGACCAAACTGAGACAACTCACTGTCCGTTTCGACTCGTACAAGATGTCTCATGGAAAGACCATGAAACAACATTTGAGGCTGATGTCGAATATGATTAGTGAGCTAAAGGATGCCGGGCACATACTCACTGATGAACAACAGGTGCAGGCAATAATCCGCTCCTTGCCTCAAAGCTGGGAGCACATGAAGATCCATTTGACCCACAATGAAGGTGTCAAAACCTTCCAGGATGCAATGCAGCATCTTGAACTGGAAGAGGAACGCCTCATAGCGGGTAAGCCAGAAACTGATGTTTACTTTGCTGGTTCTAGCTCGCATGGAGTTTCGGGCTCCAAGAGGAAGCACCTTGCTGGGTCAAAGAAGTGGAGAGGCAAAGGGCCAAGTACTTCAGGGAAAAAGCCGAGGCACAACCAACGGGAGAAAGGAAAGCGTCCTTTCAAGAAGAACATTTCAAGAGTGAAATGTTTCAACTGTGGGAAGAAGGGTCACTTTGCTCGCGACTGTGGCAAGCCAAAGAAGGTAGAAACCCTTAGCATTCATGAAAATGCTACTTATGTATCTAGTTCAGTGTTTCTAACCGAATCTAATCCTTTGTGGACTGTAGACTCGGGAGCCACAGACCATGTAGCGAAGGACAGAGGAGCTTTCGTGGATTTCGACGAGTTCCACAAGGAACGAAGTGGATATACGTGGGGAACAATTCAAGAGTGGAGGTCAGAGGCATTGGCACCTGTCAACTACTTATGCACGGTGGACGCACATTGTTCCTACATGATGTGCTATTTTCTCCAGAGATTCGTCGGAACTTAGTTTCCGTGTTGGTTTTAGTTAAACTTGGTTTTAGTGTAAACTTCCATAAGAACGGTGTAGACTTGTGTTTAGAAACAAGTTATTATGGTTCTGGATTTTTCTTAGATGGTTTTATTATTAGATGTTGACTGTTGTGAAGTTAATATTAGTTATTCCTTATTCACATTATCTAATTCTTATGAGAACGATGTGAACGTGTGGCATGCTAGACTTGGTCATATTGGCCAACAAAGAATGAATAGACTGGCTAGAGATGGATTATTGGGCAATATTAAAAAGGTTGATTTGCCAATATGTGAGCATTGCCTAGAAGGAAAAACAACAAGGAAACCATTTGGAAAAGGAACAAGAGCTGAATTTCCTTTGCAGTTAATCCATACTGACATCTGTGGTCCAATGAATATAAAAGAAAGGCACGGGTCTATTTATTTCATCACATTCATTGATGATTATACTCGATTCGGACATGTCGATTTGATTTCTCATAAGTCTGAGGCCTTAAATTGCTTTAAAAGATTTATGATCTTAGTGGAAAATCAATTAGACAAGAAAATAAAAGCATTAAGATCCGATCGAGGTCGAGAATATCTGTCTGATCAGTTCAGAAATTTATGTGATGAAAAGGGAATAGAAAGACAACTAACTATTCCATATACTCCTCAACAAAATGGTGTTGCGAAAGGAGAAACAGAACCCTAATGGAAATGGTTAGATCGATGATGGCACATGCTAACTTGCCAGTCACCTTTTGGGGTGATGCATTGTTGACTGCTGCCTACATACTTAACCGTGTGCCTTCTAAATCAGTTGCTTCTACTCCATATGAATTATGGACAGGCAGAAAGCCTGATTTAAGCTTTCTAAAACCTTGGGGTTGTGCTGCCTATACTCGTGAGTCTTCTCACAAGCATGGAAAATTAGGCCCAAGAGGCAAAAAGAGTATTTTTATAAGATACTCAGAGCACTCAAAAGGATATGTATTCATAGGTGAGCAAGAAAGTAGAAGTATAACTGAATTTGAATCACGGGATGTCACATTCTTAGAGAATGAATTTCCTAAAAGGGCGAAGTAGGCGGTGATTACTCACTATACGAATATGTGGATCGTGATAGTAAAGTTAGTGGGAGCACTGTGACAAATGGAGAGTTGAATGCAACCCAGTCTCAATTGCAACCACTTAAAGAGTCGACACCACCATTATCTCATTCGAGTGGGAGCGCAATGGAACGTGGTGAATCATTGGAGTACAACATTCCATACGACAGTCGAGTCGTAATAGAATTCCCCGTCGACGTTTTGACATTGAAGGAGAAGCCTTCATGATCGCCCCACAAGATGAACATGAGCCAAAGAACGTGAATGATGCTCTAAAGTGCCCTGATAAGGAAGAATGGATACATGCAATGGAAGAGGAAATGGAGTCATTAAGATCAAACCAAGTTTGGGAATTGGTTGACCTTCCAAAAGGATGCAAAGCCATTGGGAACAAATGGGTTCTCAAAATAAAGCGTAAGGCTGATGGCTCAATAGAGAGGTATAAGGCTCGCCTTGTGGCGAAAGGATATAATCAACAGGAAGGAGTTGACTTTGAAGAAACTTTTTCACCTGTGGTTAGATTTACCTCTATTCGCCTTATTCTGGCAATAGTAGCTAGTATGGATCTAGAATTACATCAAATGGATGTAAAGACTGCATTCCTCAATGGAGAATTAGAGGAAGAAATTTATATGAGCAACCTATTGGCTTCATTACAAAAGGCCAGGAGCAAAAGTGTGTCGACTATTGAGGTCGATATATGGCCTTAAGCAGTCTTCAAGACAATGGTATATACGTTTTCACAATGCAATAATAGCATATAATTTTGCAATGATTAGTGAAGACAATTGTGTATATATCAAAAGATCCAAAGATCAATTTGTGATCTTGTCATTATATGTTGATGATATACTAATTGCCGGAAGTAGTATGGAGTTGGTTAATACAGTCAAGAATTGGTTATCTTCTAATTTTGAGATGAAAGATATGGATGAAGCTGCATACATTCTTGGAGTTAAGATTTCAAGAGATCGCTCAAAGAAATCCCTATCTCTCTCACAAGAGACATATGTAAATAAAATCCTTGAACGTTTTCGTATGCAAGACTGTAAACCAATAGATACTCCTATTGCAAAGGGGGAAGCATTAAGCGACAGAATGTGTCCTAAGACTTTAAAAGAAAAGGAGCAAATGGAACAAATTCCATATGCTAGTGCCATTGGAAGCTTGATGTACGCTATGATGTGTACAAGACCTGACATTTGTTATGCAGTTGGAATGGTAAGTAGATACCAATCCAATCCAGGTCAAGCACATTGGATCGCCGTCAAAAGGATCCTGAGATATCTAAAGGGAAGCGCCGACTATGTGCTGACTTATCAAGGGAGTGATCTACACCTTGAAGGCTATACTGATGCTGACTGGGGGGGAGATTTAAAAGAAAGGAAATCTACTTCTGGATATGTATTCTTACTGAATAATGGCGCCATATCTTGGAGCAGTAAGAAACAACAGTGCATAGCCTTATCTACAATGGAAGCCGAGTTCGTGGCTCTATCAGCAGCGGTACAAGAAGGTGTTTGGCTTAGAAGATTTTTGGATCACCTAGGTGTAACTGAGAATGCTGCAAACCCTGTATTGGTCTATTGCGATAGCCAAGCAGCAATAGCATACACTAAGGATCCTAAGTACCATGGAAAGACCAAACATATAGATATCAAATATAACTATGTCAAGGATATGTTGCACGAAAGGAAGTGAATGTGAAGTACATATCTACACAAAGGATGATAGCGGATCCTATGACGAAACCGATTCCTAGAGAAGTTTTCCATGGTCATGTGAGATCGCTAGGACTGTGTAGAATATGATGTACTGAATATTGAATTTTTCCCAGAATGTTCTCTATTAATGAAGTTTGTTATTATCAATGCCTATAAGTTTGTATGATGTTTGTGAATGTCGATGCTGAGTGCATTATATTGAAAAGTATGTCGGACAGATGAGAGATTAGCCCACTCACACGGGTAATCGCCTCTACTCACTATGTAATGAATAGAGATGAGACAGTTTTTAAGCTTGTTATCTAGGTGATAATTGAGAGCTCAAGCTTGAAGCGTGGACGTCGCCTTAACAGAATGTTAAGATGAGGACATATAGATTATTATGTCCAAAAGTGAAATGATCCACATATTTCACTCTACCTGTTTTTAATGCCAGATGTGAGTTCTGATAGATGCTTATGAATAGAGTAGATTTGCGAACTCAAGTTGGACATTGAGTATGTCTAAACTATCATTTGTACGGTATTGAGAGCAAAGACATACGCTCTATAGAAAAGAGAGAATACCGTAATACGTATTTCATATTACGTATGCATGGGACGACCGATAAGAGTTGACAAAAATTATGATCTCAATTTTTAAGTCGTGTGAGACTCTTGAGAAAAATAGTTTTTCTCATTTAAAGTGCCCTCACGACTCTTACTTATTCTCAAAATTTCTATTCAGTGTTTGCTATCTTAGGATGTTGCCAATGATCATGATAATTCGGTCTAACGGGGCATTTCTAGAAAAGCAAGTTGGACTGAAATGGAGAGGTTTAAGGAAAGAGGAAGATCAATTTAATTTATGATGTCACATTCTATATTTATATTCACAGGTCGATCAATTATGATTTTGAGCAAATCATAGTTGTGAATAAAATATATGAGATATTGAAAGAGATCAAGAGAGATAAAAATGTGACTGATTGATCTAGGGAACTGCATACTAATTCTACTCTGGATAATGCCCAAATTTGAGCTGTTATATATTCCTAACAGATGTATAACAACGAGCTCTCATAGTATGCTGGTCGCACGGATTATTTGCCGATATGAACTTTGCAAAGAAGAGAGTTGTGTTTAGCCCATCGTGGGCGAGTGAGAGATGAAAGAAATAATGGGTGGACCGCCCAAGTTGGGCCAAACCTGATCCGTGAACCACAAGGGGCCACGAGGTAGTTATTTCCCTTTTTCATCATAAGGCACCCTTTGGAATAAAACGTTTTATTTATGGGTAGTTATTTCCCTATTTGAAAAGGCACCTTTTGGAAAAAATGATTTTTTTCCTATATATATGAAAACACACTCTTTCAAGAGGTAAGGACTCCTCTGTTTTTTCTTCCCTTCAAAACGCGACACTCGTACGAAAGGCGATTGAAGATTTTTCAAGAGCAAAGAGGCATTTAATCTGTGACAATACCGGGTATATTCATTATGTGATATGCCTGTACGATCGGTGATATAAGTTAGATGGTTAACAGGTATGTTTTTTCGTACTAATCGAATTCGTCCCGAATACATTTCGGACGATGACGATTGGGAATGAGTTTATCCCAACACTTACTATAGCCTCATATTTTATTTGATCATGCCACGTCAAGGATAAAATCCACTTAAGAAACGATTTCAGGCATGCGAGGACGTTAAGTGGGGGCCAACTTCTGCAGCTACAAAGAAACCATGAAGTGGGACCAGTTTCAGTTTTTCATTGCTCCCTTGGCTAGGCCTTAAAGTTTCTACTTCACCAACTACTCCACGAATTATTTAAGAAAGTTTAATTATAAATGATGCATTAAAAAAATTTGGCATCTCATAAATTTGTTCTCATACATTCAATCGCGATAATATAAACCATTCTTTCCATTCAGTGCAATGTAACCGGGTCTGACCAGGATCGCAGCATGTATCAAGACGTCTTATAAAAAGTTAAGATTAAAATATAAATTATTATTATATAATTTAAGTGTTATTAAATTATGCTCAAATAGTTTAAAATGTTATATTTATTCATTATATATTTTAAATTTTATCAAATTACACTCACATAATTTGATATATTATGGTTAACTAGACATGTTTTAGACATTATTAAATTATGTGCATGTAGAAGTTTGAATATCCTAAGTAAAATTTGAGTAAATCCATAGATAGTTAAGTGTAATATTTTAAACCATATGAATATAATTCGATAATATTTAAAATATATAATAATTAAGTATAATATGTTAAATTATATGGATGCACTTTGATAAAATTTAAAACACATAATAGTTTAGTATAATATTTTAAACTAGATGGATATAATTTAATTAATAATGCTTAAACTATAAGATGATAATTTGTATTTTATCCAAAAATTAAAATGAACTAAGACTATAATATTGCCTTTATATAAAATTAGCATGGCAACTACTTTTTTTTTTATTTTAGAATAAAGATGCTGCAATATTTATGGATTCTAGAGGGATTATCTTGCAGACCTTTTGTTAACAAAAGTATATGTAAGACCTCATGCAAATGAATGTTTAGTTTCACATTAATTATATACTAAATAAATTTTTGGTACTTATATAGAGTCAAAAAGCCAAATAAAACTTTTCTACTAGTTGTTTGGGTAAAGTTTCAAATTGTTACAAATGGTATCAAACCAAACCTAATTTTATATAAACTAAAGGACATCATAAATAAACTTTATGTGTTTATGATTGGATTTATACGTAAATTTTGATATAGACTTTTAGTCTAGGAAGAGGATGTTAGGCTTGAATGAGGAGTAGAATCCATTCTAGTAAGTGTTTAGTCCCACTTTGGATATGTACTAAGAGGATCTTAGATATTGATAAAATTAAGAAGCTCAAATAATACTTTTTAACTAACCTTTTTAGATGCGGTACGGTGTAAATCTACAGCAGATAGGGTTTAATTTTTTGAATTCTAGTAAGAAACTCTTTTTATTGCCATAAAAAGATTTGTTATTAGATTGCAAACATTCTAGGAGGTAGGTAGGACTAAGGAGGCAATTAAGGACTATCCCATTTATTTTACCATTAAAAATAATTTATATGGGAAGCTTTGCTCAAATGTTCATATATATTGTCTCCACGCGCATGCACAGCACACATCCGGCCAACAGCCCCCCTCCTGAGTCAAATCTTCGTCCTTAGGGACGTAGTAATGGCGAGACTGGCGGAGCCATGGCCGCGTCACAATTCGAGTGAAACGTCCTTCTGAGGTTGCTGGCATCTCATTTGGAATCGCATGGAATGGTAGTTGCGCGGCAACACGCTAGTCAAGTAGTAGCAGCTGGCAAGAGAAATAATAAACACATCTAGAACTTTTTTATATAAAAAAGATGGCCATCTTCCTCCAGAGCAGACTCCCCTCGGTTCATTCACCCAAAGTAGCAGTCGAATTTATTAAAAGTGGATGTCTGTATGTGAATCCAATGCTTGCTGCGTCAGTGTTTGAATTTCCACAGCATGTCATTGTTGCCAATTAATCCTCATGTAATATTAAAACAAGCATTTGGAAATTTTATCTTTGGGAAGTTGGTGTAGTAGACATTACAATGACCCAAACTTACCAATCTTCTGCGTCAGTCGTCTCCACGGTAATAGGCGAAGAAATTACGAACACTGACCCAAACCTACCGGTCTTCTCTCCCACATTTCTTTTTCCTCAATGTTCGCAGTATTTGGCCCGAAGCTAACCGTCCAATTCCACCTACCTTAACAAGAGTTTTGGCAGAGCACTCAAATTTTGGCTTCATATAGGAAGTCCATCGATCGAGATTCCTGGTATAACAGCATCTAGATTGATGTGATCATAGGATGTTGATAAATTTGAAGAAAAAAAAAAAAAAAGAGATAGGGATAATGATTTGGATAAGGACCGAGAGAGATGAAGATAATGATAGACTTCTTTAAGCTCATGCTCTCGAATGCTCTGCGGAAATAGCAAATATGCCGTAGGATACAATAAGCCTTTGATCGAATTTGCACCAAAGCACTAATAAAAACTCGATTGTAAATAAGAACTGATATTTTTCTTATGCTCAATTGGTTTGATTTGTGTTCATTTATAGAAGTTGAGTGCCGCATGGCTTCGCAATATATCTGAGATGATTCATATACGTTGTAGAGATTTAAAATGGATATATATTATATATTTTTGAAACGAAGCATTTTAAGGTGATTCATATCTATTATAGAGATTAAAATGAATAATTTTTTTTTTTTTGAAATGAAGCGTGAACCAAGCATTCGGTTTTTGAGGTGAAAATCGTCTTAGGAGAGTCCACGATTATTCCCTAAATACATCCATAAATACCTACTTAGTTTATTTAAACAAAATCTCAATAGGTTTCACGCAATTATATTCCCAAACCTTTCTTGATCGCCAAGATCATTAAATTAAGCCAAACTGATAATGATAATTGTGCTAGAAAAATATCTAAAAATCGACATATATTGTTGTTCTTAGATGCAGGATGCTCTTGATAGGCGGCCTTCAATAACCTCACAGAAATTTCTTCTCTTGGAAACTCTTAACGCAGTCATCAAACATCTGGGGAATAGTTTTGAACGGTGGAAACCCCAGTTCCTTATCTTGGTGGTGTCCATGCTATGTGGGTTGCTATCTCCTTGCTGATCACCACACCTAATTTTTCCACATCAATACACACCAACATCAATTTAGGAAGAGAATCTCGCAAAACACTGAAAGAAAAAAAAAAAAAAGGACTTGGATGAAGAAAACCGAAGAGGAGTCTCACTTGATGGGGATTGGATAGCATGGAATTTGGCTTGAGCATCTCCACTATCTCAGACCAGTGAGCAACGCTACTCGAACAAACGAGCCTTCCTGATGCTCTGCTATCCTCCATTGCCAGAATGTGGCCAAGGACCACATCGTCGATGTGAACAAATCCTATTGTCGTGTTTGGATAATTGGGGCATGCTCCTGGACGTTGGTGATCAAATTGGAATGAATGAGATAAACAAGTTGATACATCATTAAACCAATAAGAACACGATATTTGAACATGTACATATATGGTTTGAACTAGATTTAAATGTGCTTAACCTTTTAACAATGAGAGTATCACATAGAGGGTGCTTGTGGGTTGCGGTGCAAGCAATGGTCCAACGACAAAAGATGGGTTCACAACCACCAGATCGATTCGAAAATCCTTTGCTAGCTTCCAGGCCTCTCTCTCAGCGAGCGTCTTCGCATAAGCATACCACAACTGCCATTCAAAGATATACAAATCAAATAATCCAATTTGAATGGAGAAGCAACAATTTTTGATTAATCTAAGTGATGACCCACAGAGTCAGCAATTAAAGTTGCATCCAAAGTCATCCTAGCAGTAACCCAGAATGGAATTTCCACTCTATTCCATGCATCTTTCTTCAGTGTATTGCATTAAGTGTGGGGGTCAATTAAGGGGGAAGCATTTTACCATCAGATACTAGTAGAGACTGATAAATAAATTCATTGCAGGCCAAAATACTCGAAGGAAGATAGAAGCATATATTACGTTGTATCTCTTGCAGTACTCTACATCGCTCCAGCTTGACTCATTGAGTGGGGAAGCCTGAGTCGCATCGTCTCGATACCTGATGGACGAGCATGAAGAGGTGAGCACAACGCGGCGCACGGAACCCGCTTTAGAGCAGGATTTGAGCACATTTGCCGTGCCTTTTATGGCCGGGTTGATTAACTTTTCCTGCAAACAATTTTGGCACGATAAATCGTAACGAAGCAATCAAAAGAATAGTATATTTCAGAATAGCTAATATAATTAATTTATGATTTTTTTTACTCTTATAAATTGGAAACTATTGTAAGAAGGATGCAATTATATATATCCTATCTAAATGCCACGGAGCAGATTTCTCTCAAAGTTCCAAAAAAAAAAGAGGCCAAGGTTATTTTTCAGATGTACAATAATTCGTCAAGACTGCATAAATTGGATGCTGATCAGAAATCATTGATGATACGTGACAAGGGGACAACTCAGAGTATGCTAGAAAATTTAGATACGGCCATTTGGGCCTCGTTTGGCATCTTGGATCTACCTCGATGTTTTGGTCTTGGGAAACGAAAACAGGGCACGCCGCGTGGAAGACTCCATCAGCGCCGTTCACGGCGTCATCAAAACTTCCCTCCACTAGTAGATCAGCCTTCACCAACTTGAGCCTCTCCTTGGCTCCATCCAAACTCCAAAGGAACCCAACCTTGGTCTCATCATCTGAGAAGAGAACTCTTGAAAGCTTCAGTTCAAGGGGGAAAAAATAAATCCAAAGTTTTTAAGGTATCTAAGGACTTGGGTACCTGGATCTCTGACCGTAGCCCGAACGGTGTGGCCTCTGGCCAGCAGTTCTTTGACGATGTAACCGGCTATGAAGCCAGTCCCTCCGGTCACACAGTATTCCGGCATACTCTCACCAATTCCCGTCGCTTCCGTCCCCGTTTTGTTGCACGCTCTCCCACCTACACTGTAAAGCTCTCGATTTACTCACAGTTAATTACAGGGGCCCAAACCTTTATTATTTATATTGACATGCTCTTTTCGTTTGGTGTGAGGTGGGTCTGGATGCAGATAGGTCATGTGTGGAGTGGTGCTGCTATTCTGAGCCCCACGCTTTCTGTGTGGATTTTAAAATTGAGACGTATATTATCTAAGATGCTCGAAATGAATCAAATGATGCTTCACATCATGTATTTGGATGTATGTGTTAAAAATTAGATCAGAATCTTTGGTGAAAATTATCATCATGAAGCACAAGAATCATTCATGTTCGATCATTAAGAATCCATAATCGATAAACGGAAGCGTATCTGAATTCATATTGCTTGATTGCTCTCCAGAGTGTCATACGGTTGGCCTTTCAGATCAACACATACTCCAAGAGAGCCCTTTAGAATTTTCTCTATGCTATTCTTTCTGATGATGAAATTCAAAGAAAAAATCGTACGTGCGATCCAAGGACCATAACCGCTATATATAGATAATTTCATCATTATCTTTTGGTATTTCTATTTTAGCTCATTATAAAAATAGAAATAACCTCTTAGGTCTCTACACATTAAAGGCCACACCTAATCAAATTATTAAAGCCCAAATCACTGAAACCTTAGCTGATCACTTTTAATCGGGCTTAACCTTATTTGACAGTCCGCAACACATAATTATTTCACATATAAGCCCAATGTTGGATTAAAAATTCAATAATCTTCCACTGGGCTATATGTGTAACCTTATAATTATGTTGCAAAAATAATTAAATGAGCTCAATTTTACTATCATTACTGAAATGTATCTATAACCAATCCGGTCCATCAACCATACCAACATAGGATCAAAGCGGCCTTTGTTATATCTATCATAACTCGATCGATCAATGGTCACATATGTTGATACAAGTGAATAACATGGATCATGATATGATGTGTAGCATAAAATTACATGTAATGTGATCTTAACATGCATATTTTCAACTGGTCCTTCTTAAACTTGAGTGAGATCAAAACTTAACATAATTGTACATAGTGTACTGAACTGAATGAAATACTTTATTTCTGATCAGAAAATATCTAAATACATGTGTACAAACAAAAAATAAAGCATAAAATAGAAGCAATACAAACTCCCACTGAATCTAAGCATCGTCATGCTCTATAACGCCAATGTGAGCAGTATGCTCATGAAAGACCTTGGGTGGCACACCTTTGTAAGGGATCTGCAACCATGGAGTTTGTCCCTATATGCTCTATAGAAATCTGACCACTCTGTACTCTTTCCTTTACAACCAGGAACTTGATGTCAATATGCTTTGACTAATCGAGATCTTATTATTGTTGGAATACAATACGGCTGACTTGTTGTCACAAAATAACTTTAGTGGTCTTTCAATTCCTTTTAATATGCGCAGCCCAGTGACAAAATTTTTTAGCCATATCCCATGATTGAATGCTTCATAACATGCTATAAATTTGCTGTCATGGTAGAAGAAGCTATGAGGGTCTGTTTTGCACTTCTCCAAGAAATAGCCCCACCACCTAACAGATGTACATAGCCCGAAGTGGATCTTTTACTATTTTGGCATCCCGTAAAATCGGAGTCAGAATACCCAATGATCTTAAAATGATCTGATCTTATATGTGAGCATGCAATCTTTTTCTTTTCAGATATCTCATAACCCTTTTGGCTGCTTTCCAGTGATCCATTCCTGGGTTGCTTAAATATCTGCCTAACACTCGCACAATGTATGCAATATTCGAACGCGTACAAACTTGTGCATACATTAGACTTCCTACAATCGAAGCATAAGAATCTTTTGCATCTCTTCAACTTCAAGGTTTCCTTTTGGCACTGATTAATACTGATTTTATCTCCTTTAGCGACAGGGGTATCACCTGGTTTGCAATTTTGCATGCCAAATCTCTTAAGTACTTTATCGATATAGCTCCTTCGTGATAATCCAAGGATACCCTGAGAACGGTCTCGCTGTATCTGGATTCCCAATACAAAGGAGGCGTCATCAAAATCTTTCATTTAAAAATTGCTTGATAGAAATCTTTTGGTTTTGTGCAACATGCCCATATCATTTGTGGCAAGCAAAATGTCATCCACATACAAAATCAGAAAAATGTATTTACTCCATTGAACTTGTGATACACACAATCATCAACTGCATTTACTTCAAAATTAAATGAAAGAATTACTTGATGAAATTTGTGGCACCATTGATGAGAAGCTTGCTTTAACCCATAAATGAATTTTGTCAATTTGCAAACCATTTTCTTTGGGTCTCCTAACACAAAGTTTTCTGGTTGCACCATATAAATTGTCCCATCAATATCTCTATTGAGAAACGCCATCTTGACATTCATTTGATGGAGTTCCATATCATACTGTGCAACAAGAGCCATGATTGTCCTAAAAGAGTCCTTCGATGAAACTGGAGAGAAGGTCTTTTAAAGTCAATCCCTTCCTTTTGAGTGTAGCCTTTAGCCACAAGACGAGCTTTATATCTTTCCACATTATCCTTTGAATCCCGTTTGATCTTAAAAATCCATTTACAACTAATGGGTTTCACACCTTCTGGTAATGGGATAGGTTCTCAAACTTTATTATCTTGCATAGACTTATACTCTTCTTTCATTGCTTCAATCCACTTTTTGGAATTAGAACCTTGTATGGCTTGAAGAAAGTTGACAGGATCATCTTCCATCATGCCATTATTTTTCTCATGTTCCTGAAGAAACACTATATAATCATCTGGAATAGCATTCTTCCTTTCTCTAGTGGATCACCGCAAAGGCACTTGTTCTTGATGCACTTGTTCTTGAGATTGTTGAGTTTGTACCTCTGAGGGTTGAACAACAATTTCTTGTTGTTCTGGAATTGCAACTTGATCATTATCAAAAGCAATTATAGAAATAGGAACTAGCTGCTCTTCAACAAGAGTAGTAGGTTTCAATTCCTCCTTAAAGACAAAGTCTCTAACTTTATTTCTCCCCCCAAACTCAATATCCTCAAAGAACGTTGCAGTTAATGTCTCAAAAATTATCCTTGATTTGAGATCATAAAACTTGTAACCCATGGATCGCTCAGAATACCCAACAAAATAGCTACTCACTGTCTTGAAGTCCAATTTCTTTTCATATGGCCTATAAGGCCTTGCCTCGGCTGGATATTCCCAAACATGAAAATGCTTTAGACTAGGCTTTCGTCCTATCCAAAGCTCATAAGGTGTTTTGACAGCTGCTTTAGTTGGTACTCTGTTCAAAATGTAGGCTACTGTCTTTAGTGCCTCTCCCTAGAGTGACTCTGGTAAGATAGAATGACAAATCATACTCCTTACCATATCCTTAAGAGTCTTGTTTCATTTTTAGCTACACCATTCATGCTAGGTGACCCTGGCATGTTGTATTGTGGGATAATTCCATACTCTTCTAGGTATCTGGCAAATGGTCCTAGATGTTGTTCACCTGATCCATCTTATCTATCATAATATTCACCACTACGGTTAGATCTGACTCCTTTAATCCTTTTGTTGAGTTGAAGCTCAACTTCAGCATTAAATGATTTGAACACGTCCAAAACTTGGGACTTTTCATGAATAAGAAATAGGTATGCATATCTTGAATAATCATCTATGAATGATACAAAATACCATTGACCATTCCAAGAAGGTGTAGGAAATAGTTCATAAATATCCGTATGTGTCAACTCTAAGACTTTCATAGTTCTATATGTACCTAATTTCTTTGTTTTGGTCTGTTTGCCCTTAATGCAATCAACACAGACATTAAAGTCAGTAAAATCAAGAGAATCCAAAATTTCATTTGACACAAGTCGTTCAACTCTATTTTTAGAGATGTGACCTAATCGCTTATGCCATAATGTTCCTAATTTTTATTGCAAATTTTACACTTAGTACCTCTTGATTCCATATTCAGGGTTTCATTATAAGAAGCAACAGTATCAGCAAATATAGATTGTCATACACCATAAGAAAACCAGTTCCAATAATATTTGAGTTTAACGAAAGACTAAACTAACTATTTCCAAATGAACAACAATATCCTAATTTGTCCAAAGCTGAAATAGAAATCAAATTCCGTCTAAATGACGGTACTACAAAAGTATCTTTCAAATCCAAATAATAACCAGAACTAATAACAAATTTAAATGCCCAATTGCCTCCACATCTACCAACTTGCCATCTCCCGTATAAATGCATCTTTCAGCATCAGTTGGCCTTCGGTAGCTTAGGCAACCCTTCGTTGAAATACTAATGTTAGTAGTAGCACCAGAATCTAACCACCAAGTGTTTCTAGGTACTAAAGCTATATTCACTTCAGAATAAACCAAATTAAGAAATGTACCTTTCTTTTTGCCATGCATGATATTTGGAACATTCATTTTTAATATATCCAGACTTATTGAAAAAGAAACAACTATCTTTATTCTAATTTTGTTTCTTCTTCGCTGGACCCTTAGCAGCCTTATTCTTAATTTTCTTGCCTTTATCCTTGCCCTTGAAGTTATTACCATTAAGGATCGGCATTGAATTGAGGTTAACAGAAATTATAGCAACATAGCTGTAAAATAAAAGAAATAATAAATAATATGCTCATATAAATAATTAATACCAAATATCAATAATTTAAATAATGATAAATTCCATCTTAAAATACTAAGTGCAACATTAATATCTAGTCTTTGGACGGTAATATATACTCTTGTTGTAATGATCAAACACTAACAATAATACATATCAAATAATAAATCTATCTTTGGATCGACTTATTATTTAGATGTAAATCCTTATAATCGTTACGTGTTTATCATCACACATATGTGTAGTTTGGCCAAGTATTAACCTTCCTTTGGGCTGATTAATATCCGCATGAAACATACACATACTCAACATCCAACATCCTTCATTAACCATCTACACAAGAGAGGTCACTTTGGTGATATCTTGTTTCAATTAGTTCAATTTAGAACGATGAACAAAATTATTATTCATAAAAAATATTATTAATTTGAATTTGATTAAACTTAAAAAAAATAACAATATGTTATTTTTGAATGTCTTCTACCTCTACATCGGTTGGTTCTAATCCATATCAAAAATAAAACTTATCCTTTCAAAGCTATCTTTATAAAAAAATATTTTTTTAATAAATAAAGCTTGCTTTATGGAACCATTAAACTATAGGAGGAGGTTGCTCATGCTCACAAGATCGGGATCCGCTAAAATATTACTCTTATTATTATTATTATTATTTTCTTCTGCATGAGGCGCTAAAAGTCTGAAAAAGTTGCGAGAGGGCTGTTATTCCAAAAAAAAAAAAAAAAAGCGCTAAAATTTATGCATTAAATGCTATGTATGCATTAAATGTAATCTTAACCCTTCATGCAACTCCAACACCCAAGTTTGTTATTCCCATGATTTTCTTCAGATTTCCAATGAAGAAATTTCACATAACATGGCGTTAAAAATTAATAAAATTAGAGGAATTCCGCACCCCTTATGTTATAAAGATGAAACGGATATTAATTCCACTCAACTTGAAACGGATGGGAGCCGCAACTTTATCCAATTGTTTAAGATATCCAACCATTGGATTCAGAAAGATTTTCTAAATTTTTATTCAGATTTTCATCCGATTCTTCTCAGCGAAAAGTGAAAATAGATTAGTACGTCTATTTTATTCACATGGAACATGAAACTCGAAGGGTCTGCTATATTCTATATCCCAATGCCCTGATAGAATCCCGCGTGAATCCTCATGAGAAGGAGAGATGGGGAGAAGAGAGTTTTAATCCCCACAAAGATACCAGTGCAGGATTGCTACGTGAGGGAAAGGAGATCCGCTCCACGCAACGCCCTCCAATGGCCAGATTCCAAGCGGAGGAAAAAGAAAATTGTACTAGCTGGAACTCTCCACGCTAGAAGCCAGAAATCACCGTGAAGGACTGGAACACCACACCAGCAAATAGGGGCTGCAAAAATTTTCACAGCGGATGCAATGCGTGAAAAAAATGTCTCCCTCTATTTAAAATACGCATGGATCTAATCCACCGGCTCAACTAACACATCATTATTCTTTATTTAAAATAAATTAAATATAAATTTAACTTTATTCCATAATTAAGCTTTATCTTATCAGATGAAAAATTTTATCTTCGGATCTCATGAGACTGGTTTCATGATGCAGCGAATATCTTTCTTAACATCACGAATGCAGCGAATAATGCTCTTGACATCGAAATTCATGATCATCAAACTAGAACTAAAATAAGGTTTTGATGCTGTATGACATTTATTTTATTTAAAAATCTGGATCTACATATATTAAAAGTATCATTGGTATCAAAATAAAATTTATAATAAATTAATGAGTATTGTCTCACGGTTGCTGAATAAAGCCAAGAAACATATGCACAAATACGAATATTAATGCATATAACCAAATATTTTTCTCAATGATTTAATATGAATTGGGGCTCTGATACCAATTGTTAAAAATTAGATCTGAACCTTTGGTGAAAACCATCACCATGAAGCCTAAGAATCATTCATGTTCAATCATCAAGAATCCATAATCGATAAACGAAAGCATACCTAAATCTATAATGCTTGATTGCTTTACAGAGTATCCTGCCTTCCAAATCAATACGTACTCTAAGAGAGCCCTTTAGAATTTTCTCTAGGCTATTCTTTCTGGTGATGAAATTCAGAGAAGAAGGTTGTACGTGAGATCTAGGGACCATAACCGCTATATATAGATAATTTCATTATTATCTTTTGGTATTTCTATTTTAGCCCATCATAAAAATAAAAATCCCCTTAGGTCTTTACATATTAAAGGGCCATACCTAATCAGATACATTAAAGCCCAAATCATTGAAACCTTAGCTGATCACTTTTAATTGGGCTTAACCTTATTTGACAATTCATAACACATAATTATTTCACATATAAGCCTAATGTTGGATTAAAAATCCAACAGTATGATGAGAGAGAAGGTTGGTAATGTGATGATCCAAGTGGTTAGAGTGATGGTCTAGGTGTCATTGGAGACTTAGTGCTAGAATATATCCATTTCCTGCGTTAAGATCCTTCCTCAAATTTGGCCATCTCTTGAGTTGAGATCCTTCCTCAAACTTCACCATTTAATTTCAACGCAATGCTGGATGTATCATGGCCATCCCATAATATGTAATCAGATTACTTGGGGGCCTAAACCTATAAGGATCTAGATGCTTGTCCATTTGTTTTAATGAACTACATCTATGGTAATTGATTATTAAGATAGTGTTTGATTTTTAAAATGTTATCTCTGAACAAATGTATAGAATAAAATTTATTCAAGAAATAGCTAAAAAATATTTATTTTTTTAAATAATAATTTATTCTCAAAGAATAACTTCAGTTATTTTTATATTTTTTAAGAAATAAGTTTAAAAAATTTATGTTTAACATTTTTTGATCTTATCTTTTATAATTATAAATATTCTTTTATTTTTATTTCGAACGCAACCTAAAGTGATACTGAATTAGCTTATGTTAGTGTTTTTTAATTTCACTGCAGTGCTTCTTTATTTTTTCAAAAAAGATATCAATAAATGAAAACTATTGGTATAATAAAAGATCTTCTACCTATTTAACTTCCGTCACCAGTTATAAACTACAGAAAGCTCAAACCCTCTTCTTACATCGGTGCTGCTCCGACTAGAGCTGTCATTTTTTCCGCCACCGTTGCTTCTCTATTTTTCTATTAAAATCGTCATTTCCTTTTGAATTATCATTTACTATTGGTTCACATCCAAGTCCATCATGCTAACGCAAGAGCACGCATACGTGGCTAGGATGATGTAGGACAGCAAACTGATGCACTCTTGTTTTTTAGTATGAAATTCAATTTTTTTTTTATTTTTTTATTGCAATAGTGAAGTGACGTATCTACTGATTGATTATCACTAAATATTTATATTTTTTAAAATAAAATTAAATAAATAAAATTTTTAATATTTAAAATATAAAAAACTATTGGTAGAGTTTTCTTTTATTAATGCGAGATAAAAATTTATTTATATTTAGTTTAATTCAGGTAAGTTTCGATTCTTTACCTATAATTTTTTTTTTTAGCATGAATTCAACTCGGACAGCCGTGTCGGGAAACGTTGGGATGGATAGTCATTTCAAATCATCTTAAGACATAAATTCAAATTTTGATAGACGCGTCATAAGGCGTTGGGATGGATAACAATCTCAACACGCGAATCGATGAATCTGGGCAAATCTTTCGCCATAAGTATCGGGACATGGATGGAGTGCGTCCACTCTGCAGAAGATTCGAGACGACTACATTTTATAAAATTTAAAATTATAATTTTTTAGATTTTATATTCAGTCAAAACTTTGGCTTGCGATTTCACTTTTCCGGTTATGCACTGGCACGAAGATCGAATTCTTTACAAGCCGACCTATTTTTGCGAGCTGTTTTTTAAAATAATATTTTTTTTAAAATTAAAAATCATCATCTAAAATATTATTTTAAAGCGTTTTTAAAAACATCACTAGCACTTTCAAAACATCACTTAATTTTTTTATTTTTTATATAAAATAAATTTTTTTTACACGAAGAACTAGTGCTTATTAAAATAATATTTTTAAAAAATGTTATTTAAAATAATATTTTTAAAAGCATCATTTCAAATATTATTTTATTTTTTACATTATTTTTATAAAATTATTACGTTTCATTCTATTTTTATTAAATCGATGTTAAAAAATATTAATTTAAAAAATAATTTTATTTTTATGATCAAATATTGATGACTCAATATCTAAGTTTATAATAATGCTTTATTTTTATATTTGTTTCATTCGTATTCGCTTGCCCTATCACGGCATTAGATTCCAATACGATAGATTAGAAAGGGAGTGACAAAAAAAAAAAAAACAGAGCCCTTCTCCCTAACACGTGAGAGGATGGGCATGGAGTTGCTCCCATTGTGCACGGGTGCCAAGGCGCGTGCAACGAGTGTGGAGCCAAAGAAGGCCACGGCCAATGAGGTGCCGCTTGGCCGCCCCCTACCTATGTTGTACTTTTGGGGGTGCTGCCATGGTGATGCATAGGTGCTGCCATCGTCAATGAATACGTACGTATTGGGCGGCTGGAAAAGTGCCACCTAGCGGCTGTGGGTCCAATCCAATGGTTGTCGTGAAGTGAACTGTGGTGCGCAAGAGTTGACGCCATGGAGGCCCCGAACTACGTATTTTATATGCACTCACTCGTGATTTCATCTGTCAAAATCATACAATTAAATAGATATTGACTTTTAAGGATATCCATGGAAACTCTTTTTTTTTTTAATAAAACACATGCAAAAAAAATATTAAGCATGTTCATGAATCTGATTGGCTTTGAATTAACCTTGCATGTCTGTACCATATTTAGCTTGATTAAAATGTAAATGTAAATAAATAATCACCATCATTATTACTGTTAGTTATTTTATAAAAATAATTTTAGCTTTATGTTTATTTTTTTAGATGTTAATGTAAATATATTTCAGCTATAATTAAATTGAGATCTAACACTAAAAAACAACTTCAAGTATTTATATTAAAATTTTTGAGAATATCTAGCTTTCAAAAATCGCTTAAATAAGATGTTTGAAAAGAAGTCAGGCTTGATCGGGTATAACCATAAATCAAGTTGTGTATGAGCTTGGTGCCGTTTACTTAAGCTTGGCTTTTCTATGCTCTTAAATGTACGTAATATTCTTGATGTTATTTATGTTTTTCAAATATAATATCGAAGTAACACCAATTAATTAGGTTAATTTATAAAATCTGATGGGGTCAGTTGACCTCATGAAAAATAAAAATTTTTTTTGGACACTTGACGGCCCCCAAAGGTCGACACCCGATGGCCCTAAAGGCCGACATCTTCAAGACCGACGGCTCAAGACCGACGGCTCCAAGACTGACGGCCCCAAAGGCTGACACCCGACGGCACCTTCAAGGCCGGCACCTCCAAGATCGACGGCCCCAAAGGCCGATGGCTCCAAGCCCGACAGCCCCCAAAGGCTGACACCCGACGGCCCTAAAGGCCGACATCTTCAAGACCGACGGCTCAAGACCGACGGCTTCAAGACCGACGGCCCCAAAGGCCGACACCTCCAAAACCGACGGCCCCAAAGGCCGATGGCTCCAAGCCCGACGGCCCCCAAAGACCGACACCCGACGGCCCCAAAGGCCGACACATCCAAAACCGGCACCTCCAAGGCCGGCACCTCGAAGACAGTCGGCCCCAAAGGCCGACACCTACCAAGACCAGCGCCTCCAAGGCCGGCACCTCGAAGACAGTCGGCCCCAAAGGCTGACACCTACCAAGACCGGCGCCTCCAAGGCCGGTACCTCCAAGACAGTCGGCCCCAAAGGCCGACACTCTCTAGCCGGCCCCGGCCTCTCCAGGCCAGGCGGCCCCGGTACGTTCCTAGCCGGCCCCGGCCTCTCCAAGCTAGGTGGCCCCAGCACGTCCCTAGCCGGCCCCGGCCTCTCCAAGCTAAGCGGCCCGGCACCTTCCTAACCGGCCCCTACTTCTCCAAGCTAGGCGGCCCCGGCACAACCCAGGCGGCCCCGGCATCTTCCCAGTCGGCCTCGACACCTCTCAGCCGGCCCCGCTTGATCCAAGGCGGCCCCGGTGCTTCCATCCCAGCCGGCCCAGCCTAATCCAAGTCGGCCCCAGCGATTCCATCCCAGCCGGCCCCGCCTGATCCAAGTCGGCCCCGGCGCTTCCATCCTAGCCGGCCCTGCCTGATCCAAGTAGGCCCCCGGCGCTTCCATCCCAGTCGGCCCCGCCTGATCCAAGTCGGCCCCGGCGCTTCCATCCTAGCCGGCCCCGCCTGATCCAAGTCGGCCCCAACGCTTCCATCCCAGCCGGCCTCGCCTGATCCAAGTAGGCCCCCGACGCTTCCATCCCAGCTGGCCCCGGCACCTCTCAGCCGGCCCCGGCGCTTCCTTCCCAGCCGGTCCCGCCTGATCCATCCCAGGCGGCCCCGGCGTCTCCTGTCCCGCCGAGTCGGCCAAGGCCATCCCCGGCCGGCCTGACTCGGCCCCGGCCTCTCCTGTCCTGCCGAGTCAGCTAAGGCCATCCCAGGTCGGCCCGACTCGGCCCCAGCGCCTCCAAGTCCGTCAACCCCGCCCCGGCACTGTCTTGCCAGCGGGATCGGCCCCAGCCATCTCGGGTCGACCCGGCTCGGCCCTGACAAGTCGGGATCTCCCAAGTCCTGCCAGATCAGCCCCAGCGGCTCAAGAAACCGCCTCTCTGATGCACGCCGCCCGACAGCGCCTGACGCGCGCCGCCCAACAGCCCCGCCGGCTGATGGGACGTAGCACACTGACCAGCCCAGATTCATACAAGGGCTCAGCAGATCTTCTGACTCAAGCAATCCCATGTGATCGTGCCAGAATCAACCCCTATAAAAAGGTGAATCCACACACCAAACAAGTACGGGCGATAACCTCAAAAAATCGCCATCTCAACTCTCAAAGGAATTCATTCTCCTTGAGAGCCCTTTTTCCACACAAAACAGGGCTCACTCGAGCCCTTCTTCAGCTGTGACCTCAGTCACTAACTTGGCCGTCGGAGGGTCCCGCCGGAGCCCCCTCCGGCCCCGGGACTTCCTTGCAGGCAACTCGGAGGCGAGGATTCGAGGAGCGCCTCCGTTTCCGACGTTCAGGGAAGGTGATCGAGCGTCATCACAATCAATAAAAATAATTACTCATATTGAATGCTAAGGAAAAATCTTTAAAAGATAGATCAAGTGCAACCACTCTTTATCCTAGTACATATATTATGGACCTGATGTTTTCATTAGGCATGATTTGGAATTTTATGAAACATTTGGGTTCGGGTGCCAAACCTTTTCCTTGTCCTTCAGCACCCATCTTCAAATCAAGTGAGGAGAAGGGATTATTAGTCTTCACTGCAATGTTCAGAGAAGGGTCATAGGAGCACTCCTTCTCAACAGGCTACGGCTCCTTATCAATGCGTTTCAATCCGGCACGCCCAGGTAGAACCGGCACGCCCCCCTTCCCTGATGAGTTAAGAGTCTTCTTCCTCCCAGACTGAAGCAGCACAACACCCGAACCATCAACCACCATCTGGGCTGAAGAGGACTGCCGGCGAGCCACCTTAACCGGAGTCTTCCAGACCTCACGCTGGCCCTTAGACCCAGGACGACGCCCATCCACTGCATTAAGAGAATCAGAGTCAATGGCTGCAGCAGACGAAGACTCCTTCGACTGAGAGCTCCCCCTTTCCAAAGGCTGAGAACCAGTAGCAACTCTCCTCTGCCTAACTACTACAAGCCAGGGCCCATAAACGGAGACAGTAGCAGAATCATCCTCAGCCGATCATGCCGGAAGAGAGTAGGGACCTCCCAGATGAATCGATCCATAATTCTAGCAAATTCCTTGAAGATTCTCGTAAGAAAACTACTGCCAGAACCTCAGATTGAGTCCTTGCACCCGAGCTCCTGGACGAAGAGGACAAGTAAGATCAACCCGAAGGTAGACCCGAGCGAAGGCACCTCCTCTGTTCTTCGCGAGGGTGGCTGCATCTGCACAGATAAAATCTCCCGCCATTGCCAGGATGGATTTGAGGAAATCCACTTTCCAAAACTCAAGGGGAAGGTTCGACAACTGGACCCAAACCAACGCCGACGGAATGGAATCCTCAGCCGGAGAGAAATCCGGCCGCCACACTTCGATTCCAATAACCTGACCGTTGATCACCCACGGTCGCTGCAACACCAAATCACGAGCTTCCAGAGATTTGAATCGAAATACATGGCAACGAACGGCCATGCTGATTAGAACTATAACTCCTGAAACTCCGGCGCGTCGAAATTTCCTGTAAAATGCTTTAGCCGGAACCCATCTCTGGTAGGAGCGAGCTATGATGGCCGTCTGCTTCCATCCGGCCACCTCCTCTTCAAGCTCCTCTACTAGAAGGGTCACCACCTTAGGAAAAGCAGCCTCCAGCCTCGCCACGGCAGCCGGCGACGGAGACGAAGCCACCCAGACAAACCCCCCGTCCGCAGCTCTCCTTCCGAAGACCGGCCATCAGTAGTCGCATCCGAGGCCATTAGAACAACAGAGAAAACAAAAGGGAAAGCCTGAGCAACGGAGAAGGCCAGTCGATGAAGATCGCCGGAAGATCGGGGAAGAAGCAACGAGAACCCGAATCTTAAAGCACAGATGAAACAGAGAACCGGGTTGGTGGTGTTGACGCAAATATATATAAACTGATATCTCGGTTGAGATGGCAACCCTAATACATATAATAATTCTACCCCTGCATTGTAAGATATATATAAAACGTATCCCTACTCTTTTCAGGGGAAAAAAAGAAAAAGAACAAAGAAAAATTCATGGCATTTTAGCATAGAAAGTGGTGGGACTTGCAGAATAAAGAAAACATTCCATCCTTTTTTTTTTTTTGACAGTCATTTATGTTCGGATTAACATAATTTTTTTTTTTGAAATAAACGGACGATCACACTAACCTCATGCAAGTCAGTCCAAAAATATAAGAGTACAAAATTTACTTAAGAGCTAAGGGACAGGGGTCATCCTAATTCCATATCCAAAATCCCACATGATGGGTCATAGCTACCACTACCTAGTCAACCGCTGAATTAGCTTCTCGATAGATGTGCCAGATGTGGACTTTGTGAGAACCCCGCATAGCAGCTCGAATGTTGCAGAGAAGAGGATTGGTGAGGATATGATTGCAGTATCCCAACTGAAGCCACCGGATGATAGATAGAGAATCCCCTTAAATAAAAAGGCTGTGAGCATGAAGTCTCCGAATAGCATGGGAGATACCAGCCCACATTGCATAAAGCTCAGCCATAGGGACAGAAGAATCTAAGGAACCAAAACCGCCCACCGACAGCAAGGCTCCATCGGTTTCACGAATAATGAAAGCTGATCCAGCAAATCTTTCCCGTATACTTCCATCAAAGTTGATTTTTATAAATCCTTAAGGGAAGCTCCCAAGAGATGAAAACCGTGCGACGGTTCACTGCCGAAGCAGCAAGGGATCCCTAATGGCCAGGGTTACAAAAATTAGAACCATTGAAAAGAAGTGCACTTTCAGCAACTATCAATCTGACCTTTCGCTCTAATATGTGAGAAGAGATAGTATCATTAGTAAATAAGCTGATTTTGCAATAGCCAAATTTGATAAGCAGTGTTTAATCTTTTACACACACATGTATATAGTTAGGCTTATTTTGGCAGGCTTTTGTACCACTTTCTTTGCATGGTTTTCTACACACTTATGCAAGGCCGGTGGTTGACTATAAAATGACTATGGTACCAGCTATGGCCTGAAAGTAAGGCTTTCAGCCAAGGTTGTCAATTTCATTTCGGATTATGTTTTGGTTTAGCATATAAAATGAAATATTTCGGTATCGAACCATTTCGGTGCTTCATTTCGGAATATATATATAATAAAAAATTTATTCATAATTCATATTCTTTATAAATAATAATAACATAAAAATAAAGAGTTTAAATTTTAAGAGTTTGAAATATATATATATATAATGAAAAATTTATTCATAATTCATATTCTTCATAAATAATAATAATATAAAAATAAAGAGTTTAAATTTTTAAAAGATACGACCGTGGGGATAGGATAGCTAAATTTTTTTTGTTATTATATATATATATATATATATATATATATATTTAAAATGGAGATAGGATAACTAGGATTTTTTTTGATATTATATATATATTTTTAAAATGGTTCTGAAAGGTTTAATAATTCATAAATTGGTCTCCAAAACATATTTTACCAAAACGGTCAAAATACCGAAACGGTCGAAAACGGCCGAAATACGCCAAAACGCATCGAAAAGATCGAAAAATCTTTCGAAACGAAATGTAGTACTTATCTTTTTGGATAAGCTACCGAAACGAAACGTCTCAGTCGAAATGATCGAAACGGAACGGAATTAACAACTTTGCTTTCAGCACGCAACAGCTAAACATAAATAAAGTGGTATTTTGACTTAGAAAACACAGAATTGCAGTCATCCCATGGGCAGACCCCAATTTCCCCTACACGGCAAAACATCAGCAAACGATACAGTTTACCAGCAGCCCAAGATTAATGCATAGCATTCCCTCCGAGCTGAGTTATCCGGGCATTGTCTGATCAGCGCTGCTGGATACTGAATGCATCACATGACGAGTAATGATTTTGGATTTTTCATGGAAGCATGATCATCGCATATGGCATCAAATATAATGTTTGTTTTGTTTCGATATTCCAGCCATTCGACCAGTAGGAAGGAACCTAAAACCGAAACTGCAGGCAAACGATTTGAAGGGAGAATGGGCCAGGAGACCGAACCACACGCACCTCTTTAAGACGAGATCAATTCCCAAGATCTCATTGCCAGCTGTTTCGCAGTGCTCGTGCCCTAAATACGTCTGTCCTTTGAATAGCCGGTAGAGGAGCGGTGCAAGGTACATTCTCGCGTCTGATTGCATCGAAAAAGAAAAAAAATAAACAAAAAAAAGTACTCACGTATGATGGATAGTCCATGAGATGAACTCCAATTACTACGCTAACAATCAAATTTAGCTATTTAAATGTCCTAGATTATGCCTTAAGTATTTCCATTTACAAGCATCTGCATGCTTCTATTAATTAATACTTCCATTAACAGGCATCTGCATGCATGCTTCTATCTAATTCCTTTTTTTTTTCCCCTGATCTGTGATGCGAACTAACAGCGTATAAAGAGGTTTGCCGACACAACTACAAACCAAACGTTCTAAAATCAGCTATCCATTTCGAGTTGATTCGTTCTAATATTGGTTATCCATTTCGAGTTGATATGAGCATGTATATAGTACAAGTTACCTATATTTATAAAGCTAACAGCCAAATAGCTAGCACTTAATTACATGGAAGTGGTCGGCCATTGATGGTATCACTACTTCTTATCCAGTGGTTAGGTTTTCTAATTGCAAGAGTGTTGATTATCATACCAGAACCAAAACTATCAAGCCTTTAATTTCCAAACTACTTACAGTTGTTAAAACACAAAATTTTTTTGATAGAGTTTAGAATTCAGCTCATAGTTCAAGCTTTCTTGATTTATAGCGCTGAGAACAATTAAGTATCTACTTGACATCAATTTCCATATTTTTGTCCGTGCTTTGGACCAGCATTGGTAATCTGAATCGTGTGTGTGCTTATTAAAATGCAGATCGAGTTCTTTTAATCATAAACATTCCTTAAAAACATGATTGCATCATGGAATCAAACTGGCTGCACTGTCATTCACTTTGTTTACCTCATCACTTGGCCTTCCCAAATTCTTGCCAAGACAACTACATTACTAGCCCCAGGAATTAAAGGACCATGCCCTACCTTAAATTCTAGGCTTCAAACAAATTAACATTGAGAATCTCTCCCTTAATAATATTCACTCATTCAATACTAAGAATTATATGGTTAATTATATAAAGAGGAGGAGCGTCGGGTTTGTTGCATTCCCTAGGTCCGATGGCGCCTTCGATCCTTCAGGTTCTTGACTCCACTCCATAACTGTAGCTGGTGGAGAAGAAATGGAGATAGAAGGCTCAAGGTTCAAGTCGGGCAACGTGTGGGCATTGTCCTCCAGGCAACTCGCAGCATCAGACACCCGATCATTGTCTGACACCGAGATCAAATTCTCGCATTCGATACGTTCATGGTTCTCCTGCCCAACTAATAACGTTACACTGACCGAGCTTTGAGGCTGGAGGGAAGAGAGGCTCTGGCTGACGCGGTGGTTGTTGGGATCGATCCCCATATTTATGAGCTTCCTTCTCAGATGAGAATTCCAATAGTTCTTCACCTCATTGTCTGTTCGTCCAGGCAACCTTCCTGCTATCAATGACCACCTAAAGCCAAAATATATAATATATTTAAGCAAATCAGTACAAGCTGGTAACATGCATGTAAACAAAGGTCATATAAATCACTGTCCATATGGTTACTTCATCTGCATAAATAAAAATAAATAAATAAAAAGGGCTAAGAGTGCATATATATTAATTACTCTTTATTTCTACAAATTCATGATTAATTATTATTGGTTCCTAGCTAGCTTGTTGTTGAAAGATAAGCGTACCGATTGCCAAGAAGAGCATGGAGCTTAATGATGAGGTCCTCTTCATCCTCCGCAAAGTTCCCTCTCTTAACATTGGGACGTAGGTAGTTTATCCATCGCAGCCTACAACTCTTACCGCAACGAAGCAGTCCTAAAAAGAGTCTAGTGATATTTAGTCTACGAAACCAATTATTCAATCATTCATAACACCCATATATACTTGAGGTGTGTGTGAGACCTGCAGCCTTGGGGAGCGACCTCCAAGAACCTTCTCCATGGGCACGGATGTATTCTATGAGCTTCTCATCCTCCTGCTTCGACCATGCTCCCTTGTTGGTGTCTTGCTTATCACAACAAGGCTTCCTCATTGTTCTCTGTGTGCGAGAGAGAGAGAGAGAGAGAGAGAGAGAGAGAGTTTGGAGGAGAGGGCGAGGGTGAAGGATATATGGAAGAGATCTCGTGGGGGGTCTAGATAAATGGAAGGACTGAGATCGAGTTGACTCTTGACCAGAAGAATGGTGGTTTGGGAGTTGCCGGTGCGGTGAAAGTGTGGCCTGTTAGTTGCGGATAGAAATCTTCGTTTTTGTTTCAGGTGCTAAGAGTAAGACTGCTTTTAAAAAGGGGCCAACGAAGAGATTTTTCCGAAGAGGGTGACGGAAGCCGGTTGGTCACATGTTCAAACTCTGACTGATAGCTTTCCCCATGCATCCGTCCCCCACCCTTTGCGTGCCTGTAGATCGATAAGCACAGCAGGTACGTGTTGGTTCTTTTGCTCTTCTTAGCCTACAGAATTAATTGGTCCAAGTTTTGGAAGACTCATCCTCAAATCCATGATTTTAATCAGACTCAAATTAAATGGCATTTAATTAAGTGATGACATAATTACAGTAGCTAGTATTGTGAAATAGTTGTAGAGCGCTGTTCCATGCAGCAATTAAGTTGCACGCCTGTTGGGTTTGAGCATTAGAAGGGCCCTACCTCGCTAGCTAGCTAGCTAGCTTAATTGTATACGGCTCTTTAGGGACTACATATCGATTATAGAGCCACCTGATCTTTGGACAGATTCGAGGGTGGCTAACCATGCTCGAAGACGAATAATCGGGATGGTTGGTGGTCACTGATCGACCGTAAGATTTTTGTAGCTATCCAGCTTAATTGGCTAGCTCTCACGTTTGCAACCCAACCGTCCACGCCCCTCAGGACATGAAGCTTTAGCCGTTTAACAAGGATGAGATCGGGTTGGTATTACCACTGGTTTTAGATAAACGAATAAATATAGTATATGATGGTTAATAACTATTGACATTTTAATTATTTCGTTGCTTAATTTTTTCTGAAAAATCCTTTTTCTTTTGTTGTTGACAAAACCCCCTTCTTAATAATTAAAATAAGAAGAAAGAAATCACAACTAAACCTCCTCAAGTTAGAATAATTTATGCATTCATTTTTTTTTCCCCCCTGAAGATCCAAAATTTCTATTCTAATGCATACAAACATCCATTCTAACTATCTATACTTTAACATTAAATGAAAGATCAAATTGTCTTATGAAATTAAGGCAGTTTTACTTCCATTTGGAGAGTTCAAAAGGTAATCTTAGAGTTATCCAAAAAATTTGTTATCACATGACTAATATATGCTAATGCCTCAAAGAAATTTTTACCTATCAAAATAAAAGTTTTATGATTTTTTTTTTTAAAAAAATAGAGAATCAATATATATATCAGCTAAACTTAAGGTCTCACATTTATTTGTCCAAATGAGAATTTTATGCAGCCTCCTAATGTTCCAAATCCTGAGTTCCAAATCCTTTTTTTTGGTTTTCATATGCCTTCCACCTTCCAGTCTTAATACTAGACCGGATTAAAAGTTAAATATTGGAGGAAAATAAAGATCCCGGAACCTTCAAAACATGGCGTCGATCGACAGGGACAAATGAATAGGGTTTTGCTTTCTGATTGAAAATGAGAACCATGCATGAAGGTGCCATCGCTAGCACCAATGGGGTCAATCTAGTAACTTGTGTGAAGAGCAAGGGATTGTGGATTGGTCGGTCGTTGGATGGAGATGGCAAACCAACCAGAAACCAGAAACCAAGGCATGGTGAAGTTAGAATACCAGCCAGCCATAAGGACAAACGATGAATGAACAAGGTTCCACGCCTTGTTCTTATCCAAGACATGAAGCTACCCGTCGCACCGGTGACCGCGTCAAAATTTTCTAAACCATAATCGCAGCATTGCAGCGCTGTTAGGTGTAAGTTGTTGCGATCGCTAGGAATCTTTATCTATTTTAGCACCAAACAAATATTTATGATTAGTTGATGCGTTTGCCTTCAATTCAACTGGATTAAAAAAAAACACTCGAATTTATCTCTCTCTCTCTCTCTCTTTTTTATATTTTTAAATATTGTAATGCTCGCAATTAATCCCACGTAGATAATTAAAAAGAGCGGAATGGTTTATAAGTAAGATGAATACCAATTGGATTCTTTTTGGGCTATGGTGAAATTCTTTTTCGATTGGAATTATATGGTATCAGAGTCACGCAACTGGATTGTGGTTACATTATGGTATCAGAGTCACGTAGCCGGAAGTGCAGGTTACATTATGGTTGGAAGCCATCTGGTGAATATGATCATGTGCCTCTAGCGAGGATGCTCTCTTTTAAGGAGGATAGATTGTCTCTTAAGATACAATCATATGCCTCTAGCGAGGATGCCCCCTCTTTAAGAGAGGTAGATTGCCCCTTAAGTAATTAAAAAAGGGTTGAATGATTTATAATTGTAAGATGGACAAGTATGAATTGAATCCTTTGTGGACTGTAATGGTCCAAGTTGATGTGGGCCTTATCTGCCTTACTTTTATGTCACGAAACGGATTTATGAGTTTATGGAACCAAATCGTTATAAATATATTTTTACATAGTTTAATATTTTTAAATTTAAAAGAGAGAAAAAGAATATATATAAATATACCAGCCAAGAATGAAATGTCGTGTGCCGCATCAAATTTTAACAATTAGATTCAGAAGCGTCTCAAGTGCCCAAGCTGACTTTCATGTGCATAATACGTTACAAAAATGCGAAGGGGTGATTATGTGCGCGTGTTACAATTTGTTCCATTTAGTAAAGGTTGCAGTTAAGAGTCTTGAGCATGTGATAAACATTCAGTACCAAATACACAGTGATAAAATATTTTAAAATACTTATATATACCATCCAACAATATTTCTTCTAATTTATATTAGTTTGATGATCTTTTAACAAATAATATCAAAATCAATAATTGAGACAATAGTTAGTCTCAAAGCTATTACAAGAGCTGAGACATCAGTGTCCCTGCTCTTCTGAAACCACCTTGATTTTTTCTTATTAAAAAAATTTCTTTCATTTCTGTACCATCTAAGCCTTTGCGGATGCGGCCATCTCTGTGGCCCTGAACAGCGTCGTGTTCTCGCCTTCTCGGAGGCCGCACCGTGTGCTTCATCGTTCTCGAGGCAAGGCCAGGAGAGGGAGAGAGAGAGAGAGAGAGAGAGAGCGGCCGCGTGCTTTCCATTACATGTGATGGTGGGAGCCAAAGGTTATGTCCGGCTGATGATTTTGATTCTCTTGATCTGTTAGTATTGTTAGCTGAGTTATATGCGATGTATATTGATATATCTTATGCTATCCATAGTTGAGCATTCATCATTTTATTATTGAGGAAGACTCTACTATTATGATCCATTGGCTCCGATAGGACTCCGACGACCCCTTACCTACTAATTCTTTGTTATGTGACATCATATCTCTGCTCCATCAAACTTTCAGAGTTCAGGTTCGGCATATTTATCGGAATGAGCTCGGCATATTTATCGAAAAGGTAGCTGTCCGGATGACCCATCACTCTAATTTTTAGTCCTGAAACCAGATGATTTATGTCATATAATTTTATCTCAGCTATTGTACTTTGATATGTCGAACTTGACTTACGCTAGACTTGTGTGATCGTTCTTTGTAAAAAAAAAAAAAAAAAAAAAATAAAACAAAAGTCATGTCCGATGGGTCCCATGCTATTAACTCTTTTATTTTAGATGAATTTGACATCCGGTCCCGATGAATTTGACATCCGACATCCGGTCTTCAATTGTTAGTCCCTCTTCCCACCATGTCCGGTAACAAGATTAGCAATGTTATGGGAGGCCAAGTGTGTACAAAGGAACTAAAAGAAAGGGACAAGAAGATAGGTGGTTGGCCTCTGGAGCCTCATCTTTCCGGTCACCGACGGTCCAGAGTCCAGACGTCAAGTTGCTCTTTATTTTACGTAGTTCATCAACGAGATCTTTTTCCAAGGTACGGGCATCAATGTAAGCTTTTTCCAGCTCATAAAATATGAGCAAAAGGAGGCTTATCATCAGCCATTAAGCTGTTTCATACTTTGACCGACAAGCAGCTGAACTCTCTGTTCTGTTATTTATTTTCTTTGGGAAATGACCGATAATATACCACATACAGAACTTAGTATCGCGATGAGTAAAATAACATGAGGCCTAGATCATGTCTGGTTTTGCTTTAAATGCAGTGATGCCATGACCATCATTAACACTCAACAGATGCCTGTGTGGAAGCCGTCATGTTTATATCTCTGGAAACTCGAATTCTCGTACTCGTGCATGAAGATAACAGTTTTAATGCCAATAAAACGTTGCTATCCTTGTATGGCATCCCGAATGCATGTATGCATATCTCTCTACGTTATCACAGATCAGCTGATATTCAAAATCTGTATAACTTATACAAAATTAGCAAGGAAACAATTCAATCAGATATGTTTTACACCTGATTTTTGTAAATCTTAGACTGATCAAGAATATCCAATTTCAATCGAACTTAATAAACACACTTGGACTGAACTGTCAAAAAAAAATTAGGAATGAATAAATCGATCATGCGACGAAGAGGGCAAAGAAGTTTTGCGACCGTTGGAGGAGAGCACTGAAAGGCATCTTATATTATCGATTCCTTCTCTTCTAAGGGCTTTTGGGTCTACACCTGCCTTGTGAGCTGCAATAACCCCTATAGCTTCCCAATAATTTAGGACCTTCACCTGAAGAATGAGAATCAATGAAGTTTATATATTGAGTGTGATAGCCAAATGGCGCGAGCAAGGTTTCAGGTGATGTTGATGCATATACCACTTCAATCCCAAACTTCTCGGTTGTATCATCGAGCACCGTCTCATTCTCCTGAACAGCAATTATCAGAGGCTGCAAAAGGATTATAATCACAGCTTTATAGAGAAAAACATATCCATTTAAGACATCGCATGTTAAAATTAAGTAGTCAGCATTTATGTGAAATTGTCAAAATTGCCAATTCCAGCAACAATGATAAGAAATCACTTGATACTGCAAGAAAAATAGCAATTAATTATTCAGAAACTGGACTTGTTTGAGATGGTATTACGGCACAGATAATGCTCCTATAAGCCTAGCCAGGACAAAGATATAATGGAACCATTTTCAAGTGGGTATGTCAAAGAGGGCTCAAGAAAAAGATGCTTTTATAAACCTTTAAAAGATGTGTACAGCAAAACCAATAAATTCTTATGGTATACCTTATTATTTGTCATGCTTCTTGCAAAAGCAAGAGCACCATCCCCTCCACAAGCATCAGCAGGAAGAATTACACTGTCAACATTACTGGCCATAATGCAATCACTATTTAAGGATCCAGGCTTCTTTGTCACATACTGGGGTGCACCACTTAAACCAGCAAGCACACAAGGAAGAAAGGTATACCCAATCTTGCGGCAAAGATAAATAGAAGGTCAGTGAGGATATACGTAGTCATGTCAATACAAGTATTACTCGCTAAAGACATCAGACTCTAGGTAGCAACACAACTTTGTAGCTTATATTTTATGTATTTTTCAAGCAAAAATCTGTTAAAAAGAGTTCTAAAAAATAGTGCATATCTTGACAACCTTCTTCGAGTTACTTGAGGTATAAAATTATCCATGCACTCATCAAGACACAACACATGCTCGCAATACGTTGATTCAAGTAAGATTGCCTGAAGTGTACAAAATGCAATGATCTTTCAGTCTACGCCCATCTGGGAAGCATGTAGATACCAAGATGCAGGAGAGGATATCAGTTCAGTAAAATACGAAAAACACCAACAACATATCTTCATTCCAATAATGACTTTGAGATGCAGAAGTAATCCAGTATTTTGATGTGTCTTTAGCATGCCTAGTCAGTGAAAGAAAAGGGTTAGATTTTTATATGCTTTTGGTGATACTCCCATTTGAAATATTAATCAAAATGTTAGTTCATATGTCATTATTGAAAAGAATTGAAGAGTTACTGGGAATAATGCAGTATTAACTTTTCTTCTATTATTTGGCAAGGATTGATGATTCTGTAATGCATTTTTTCTTGTCCTTTTTAACATATTTATGCTTATTTTCTTATTGCTGAATATTTTAAAACTTAGATACTACTGCTCATATTTGTAATTCTGGGCATTGAAAACTAAATCCATACTCCATGGTTAAAAGAATTGAAGTGGAGAACCCCATGTTCACTTTTCTTCTCCTCATTAGAGTTAAGGATTCATAATTCAGATTCTTCTCACTTTAACCTCTCTAGAGCGGTATGTAGACAGCTGGTGTGTATCCATAGAAAGATGAATCTATACCTATCCCCTTTTTATACCGTGAGCCATTGATAAAGAAATGCTTGGGCAGACCAACTTTTCACAACAGACACCCTTACATAGTTGACGCATATCCTGAAGCAGCAAGGGAAAATAGAATTTATTAATTTAACCCATACACTCTTCATCAAGTTTTTTTCCAAAAGAAACAATACCATTCTCTTTTACCATATCTAGCCTAGTTGTCTGGGCATCACAAAGCAACATCTCCAGAAGCCTTAATCAATTCTTGAACTCTCAAAACTCCAGTCTGGGATTTATAACCTTGGCACTGTTGGAAGTCTGAAGTCTAGATCAGGAGTATGGGACTGGTGGGAGCTTCGCAAAACCCTACCGATTGAAATGCTAAGAAAAGAAAGTAGTGCAACTTCTACCTTTCTAATTAGACATATTTCTGTATCCCCCACTAGTGCTACCTGATTTTAGGGTTGGATCACAAACCAGATAGCACCATTATGCTAATCATATATGATCCCTTAAGCAAATTTTCCAAATAAGACATTTGTTCGAGGCCCTAAAGCAAGTGTAAAGGTGTAAGATTGAGTATTCTGAAGGTGGGTTTGTACAAGTAATTCTTAATGACTATTTCATAATCAAAGCAAATGGTATCTATTACTACAAACAATAAAAAAGTCTTTGCATCCAGCCACAAGGCAGGCAAGATTTTTGTGTAATGCTTCCCCTCTCATCCATTCATCTCCCCTCTCCTTAGAGACACAAATATTTACTAATTCACCCAAAATATTTTACTTTGTTTGGCTTAGAGAATTAAAGGAACGCAGAACACAAAAGGGGGGATCCATTTATCAAATAACATAAATAATAGAAAACAATTGCAACTTTCTTCAGAGATCATAGCCATCCATGATTCTCCCCAAATGCATTACACATGCCCAATACTAGCATACATTTTACCCTTTTTTTATTGAAGCACTCCATTGTATCCATTATAAAGAGAGAGGAGAAAGAGGGAGAGCAAAATGGAACATGAAATTCGAAAACCCCACCAAATAATGAAGAGAATAAAAAACTCAATATTTTTTATTTTCCTCTTCAATTCTTTCTAATTTAACATATGGAAATATTTTTCTGCCCTTACAATTACAAAACAGAGTATTTACCAAGCATATAACTGAAAAAGTAAAGGGCACCCTTTTTATTTAACACACTCATGCCGTGTATGTCTAATATTCCTCAGTGATATGAGCACAATGAATTGATGATTTTATATCAAAAAAAGAAACAAACCTGTCATAAATAAATATGAACAAAATGATGCCATTTCACATTGTATCTATTATTCATGGAGTAGACATTTATTTTCTCCCCTTAAAAGTACAAATGGTAGTTAAATCATTCTCCTTTTGCTTGCTTGCAAATGGTGAGAGAGCATTATGTCAAAGCAAATTCTGAAACTTAACAGAAATCTATAGTTTGACTTAGAAATCATGATCGCAAGAACCAGTGTCATTTACATTTTACCAAACCTGTCTCTCTACCAAATTTGGTCCTAAATTAAGCATCCATTGAGCTAAGCTTTTTATGCATTACTGTTGTTTCAATAATATTCCTACGTTTTTTTTCCAGCTATGTATAACATGCGTGGCCAAATTATTTTGTCCAACCCTGTTTATCAATATCATCAAATTTGGTTTTTATTCAATTATTCAATGCTCTCAACTGTTTCTTGATGTGAATTGAACTCATAGCCTTTCCCAACTTCCTGCTTTCACTTTTTAAAGGAGTATTCCAGACAAATGAAACACCTGCCCTTCCACAATTCACCACTCATATGGATTCCTGATATTCTTGGTTACTCCATGATTGGTGATTTAATGCCTACTTGTAACACAGAATTTTTATTATATCAAATGTTTACCAAACTATTATTGTAGTGATAAGAATTCTTCTATCCAGTCAGTCTAGTGTTATTCTGCCAATGGAATCCATATTCTGGTCAACAAGATCTTATGTCAAGATTTTATATCAAGTTCACCTAATCCAAAGATACAAAGAGAAACTTTATGGTGTTTCAAAACAGTGCGCAAGGTTGAGAGCATAGCAACTGAAATGATCTTCAAGTGCAGACCAACTACTAGGACCAATGCAGAAACAACTTCTTGAAGCCTGTGAAATCCCTCATAGAGAATCTCTGATAATTAAAACTAGAGATGACCTGTTTAACTGTTATCCAACAGAAATGCATCTTTAGCAGGAGTAATGCATTCAACACTGACATTTAACAAGAATGTTATCAAGATTATCAGAAGCTTATGTTAACTTTCCATGTATGACAATGTTGTTTAGCATGGAAGATTGTATATACCTCTTCAGCAGCAGATCTTGGGGACAGTGATGTGCTAAGAGGAATAAGTGATACTGCAGGTGCATGAGCACAGGGGATCTCGAACTCCTTCACAACAAGATGGCTGATAATTGCCTCAACTCCTGCCAATGAATCTACCCCCTGCAAAGGATATAGGATGTCAAAATAATTTTGATGTAGCATCCAGGGCAAGATGTGTTCAGCTCTCACCACTCCCATGGCCCAAAGCAAAACACTATACTTTTATTTTCTTGCATCACATTGAAGCCTTATTTACATATAGCTTGTAGGAGAGTATTACATAGTTATCCGCTGTCACTGTTCTCCTAAAACATAATTCCATATGACATATGCATAAATTGAAAGCAAGGTGACAAAAAACTACATGAGCCACTTAACAGACTGATGGCAAGAAAAAAGGAATTTGGTATAAATGAGCAGACACTGCCATGCATGTTGCTCTCATGAACACAACACGTCATTATATTAAATTGAAATAGCCATGTCATACATTAAATATATAAAATCATTAGAAAAAACTATGTCCATAAATAAACTGTTTCAAGAGAAACACCATCCAGTTGGCAAAAGAGCATGGCAAACCATGGAGCATCACCTAACAGATCAAGAATGATGAAAATTACCTTCCCTTGTCTATAGTCTTCCATGTCTTCTATATCATCATCTGGAAAGCGCCCCACAACTGCAACTGCATTTACTTGTGAATGATTCACTAAAGTTTCTACAGCTCTTAATAATGAATCAGGGTGTTTGATCCTTCCTGTTGATTTCCCACATTTTGGGTCAATCCATGTCTCAACCTATAAAACAAGATATGACTTTCAGCCAAAAAAAAAAAAGCTCTGGTTTTACTTTTACGTTGCTTTTACCAAAAGCGTTGATGATAGAATAAATCCTTCATATAGATATGCATATAACATGACAAAGCAATCACAAACTCAGTAAAGGAAAAGATTGAACATAAAGTTTATAGTGTTGTTTCATTGTCCAAGAGTTCCTGTTTTCAAGAGATCTGGGTACCAGCAGCAATCTAAAACCCTTACTGAAAGTTTAATCTGACAACTTATCATCATTGCTGTACCAAATGGAAATATCCTACAAAAGACTATTTTTGACATTGGAATTAATAAGAAGTACCAAGATCTTGATGGTATGTAAATCTTAACAACTGGGCTTCTATTGATTTGAAGGTGTTCCTGAGAACCCAGGTCGTAGGATTTTCAGAGCTGCATAATTAACCCTGTTGAAGGGTTCATCAATTGAAAGCCTTTTGCAAAGATTGGCCTATATATGGCAAAAAGTTTCAATGAGTAAAACTTAAAGCATTGGTTACCAGAGAAGGAATGACAAATAATAAGCATTTCAGTGAAAAGGCAAAATAACAACAACAACAACAATATTTCAATGACCACTCTCTCAGCTAGATGTATAGAACTCCATTATTCATGATGAATGTATGCACCAATTTTATACCAAGCCAGTGATCATCAAGCTTTGGAGAAGCAAATGCAACGTAATTGTATAATTTAATGAACTTTTGGGTTTGTACCAATTATATTAAAACCTATTAAGCTTCGTTGGTCTGCTTTCACATGCTCTTGCCCTTAAACTCCGAAAACATTTTTTTGATGACTCTATTCTAGAAAAGAGCCTTCGGTTATGTTCGCCTTTAACAATATTTCAATATGATTGGTGCATGCAGCATCCTGCATAAGTTCCTAGTCTAAACCTAGCCTTTAGGGAAGGCCCTGGCACCCACATCTCTCTCTCTCTGTGTGTGTGTGTGTGTGTGTGTGTAAATACCACATATATTTTTGAAATATCCATTTGTACCTCTTCTTCCACGATAGATAAATTGTAGGCAACTAAAGTATAACAGTAAAGAAGTGTAATTGGACAAATCTCACAATCATAGGAAACCAAACACTAAACAAGACCAATACATTGAAATACAAAATGAAAAAAACAAAAAGAGCATGCCAACATTAGCAATGGTGGTTAAAAACCGCACAAGACCAACTTTCTCAAGAAAATCCTTGATACTTATGATAAATCCAATCTTATGGCAAAAGGTGATGCTCATCGATATGAAGCTATCAGTGACTGCTTACTTCATTAAAAAGAAACTATGCAAGTAAGGTCAGAAGATGCAAACATATAGAAAAAGTTGCAACATCAGCATCAAATAAAGATACAAGAAGAATCTTAAAGTAAATATCTGACTTTCATTCATCTAATCATGAAATCCGCAAATGAAAAGCATTATAAAACAGATTTAAATTGTTGTTGTACACTAGAAAATGATGCTCTAACTTGTACTGCTTCCTTTTTGCCTGGTAGGTAGCATGTTTACTGAGTGTACCTTCAAAGGAGTATCTGTAACAATATACTCCACAATAGGCAAGCCTAAGGAAGCTCTTGTAGCATCTGCAACCTGCAAATGGCAAATTCGGAGCTCTTCCTCCATTCCAGCATCAAGTACCAAACCTACCTAGGTTTGAAAAATAGAATTTTGTTAGGCGCACATAAAACAACAACAACAACGTCAAAACCTTAATCTCAAACTATTTAGGGCCAATTATATAAATCTTTTTTCTCCATTATGCTCAGTTTTGAGTTATACTTCTAGTAAGATGCAAAGATTCCAATCTTTCTTTCTTTTCTTTTTTTGCAATTTTCAATCTACTTCTACTGCATTAAATCATTTCTTTGTACCGATGCATCCTTAGATCTATGTTACAAATGTTCAAACCATCTAAAACCTCATTTGGCAAAGCTATTGTCAATAGATACTTTGAAAGTAACGGTAGAGCATTTGAAAGTAAAACTTTTGGAAAAAGCTATTTGCTATTTAGTAATTATATTTTAAAGTATTGCAAGACTGTTACATCTATTTGGTAACAAAAAAAGTACTTTTAAAGTAAAACTAATAAAAGACATTGCATGATACTTTCAAAACCTATTAAAAATTATTATAATATATTATTCTAACGATACTATAGTATAATAATAACATATTATGATAATAATAAAATATATTATATTATAGTATTATAATATAATATAAAAAAATAATATTCTAATACAATAATGATTATAATGTAAAATTATTATAATACATCATTTCACTATTTTTTACTAATTATATTATAATAAATTATTAGAATTATGATCATTATTAAAGAATAATATAATATTATAATATTGTGATTTATTACTATAGTAATATTATAAAATTATAGCACTATAAAATATAAAATATTAGATTTGTATACTATATTAGTATTTTATAATATTATTATATTATATTTTTTACTATAATATTTTATAATTATAATCATTATTATAGTTTTAATATATTATAATATTTGAATATTGTTGTTCATCTTATTCGAAAATGTGACCTTTAAGTCTAATGAAATTCGCTTTCCAACACATGCCTAGTAGAGCTTTTAAGAAAAGCCTTTTCAAGTTGAGCTTTTAACGGCTTTAGGTAGAGCTAAAGAACACTTTTGCAAGTTTTACTAAACATAATAAAATCACTTAAAAGTGCTTTTAGGTCAATGTAAAAGCTCAGTCAAACAGAATGTAAATCATCCTTCCTACAATTTATCTTCAACTGTTAGCTTCACATAAAAACAAACAAAATTCATGGGAAGTCATGGTCATGATATTGGGAGGCTATGCATCTATGCATGCATATATAACTGTGAACATACAAACAAGTATACATGGATACATACATTTGCAACTAATTTCTGCTTTTATGAAATGCATGAGCTCTATTTTTCATTATTTAATAAAAATGATTTGGTTGAAAATAAATTAAAGTTCCAAAATGGGGAATGGTATTCATGATTGCCTGGCATTATGCCGATGTGACTCTTTTGAAATCTTTTATTCACAATGTGGATAAATGTACACCTTATTTTGGTGGACAGGTTGTAGAGCCCAAGTTCCTTCTGCAAATCTGTCAAGTGCGTACCCCTCAACGTAAAGAACATTTGGCATTGGCCAATAAAGCATTGCAGCATTCAACACCTGCCATGTTAGAATGCAGGCTTCAAAACATCCATGATGGCAGTATATATTATAATGCAATATCATGAGTGTCGTATGATATGCTCTATAGGCAGCCCACCGCAACAAAAGATCATGCGTAACAAAAATGATCGAAACAAGCTCATGGGGTCGAGACTTTTTACAGGGGGCCGTAACTTCGAGTGAGATGTGCCACCAATTTTGGTTCTATAGGAACAAGCATCGAACACTATGAAGTCAATTAGCTACGCCCACACGCATCCGCTATCCAAGACAGGTTTGAATTTAAGACCACTTCAGGTGCCTGACACCAAGCTCGTTGTTTGTGGAACGGCAAACAACCAAAGAGGCTAGGCATGCCAAATGGATCGAGTCCAAAAGCAGGGCAAATCTAGACGAGATTGGCCTCCACCACACATGTACTGGTTGTGCCAGTATTTCATGAATCAAATCCACGGCTAAGCTGGACCCAATTGGAGCCCAAGCCTCTAGCGCGTTCCATGTTTCACATGCCTTACCTAGACCCTTTTTTTTTTTTTTTGCACCACTGAGGTCGCAAACAAGAAGAAATGTGAGAGAATTTTATTAGTCGTGTAGACCAAAAATGCCTATCAGACACGGATAAGAGAGTAAAGAAAGAAGAATACGTTGGGATGGGAGATGACGCAGTCGGCGACCGAGGAGAGGGTGCGGGCGACAGGCAGCGCGTCGCCTGCAAACCCGCCGATGGACGCGCCCACGCCCGTCGGGACAATCAGCACCGTCGTGTATGGCCTCTGGAACTGCAGGATTTACCGGCAAACAACGAGCGAACGCTTGGTTAGAAGCCCAAAACAAAGGGGAGGCGAAGAGGAGGGGGCATACATACCTTAGGATGGGGAACGGCGGCTGAGCAAGGGACCCGGAGTTTTGACGGAGGACGGGCTCTGGAGATGGACAGAGAAGGAAGGGATGGATAGATGGAGGCTCTTCCCCAGTGGACCGGACAGGAGTGGAGTGCCATTCGGAAAGCGAGCGAAGGCGGAGAGGAACCCGACGGGCAAATCGGCAAAATGCTTGCTTGATTTGATATTTTGCGCCCAAACTCTCTCCTAACGCACGGTTTTTTAGAGCGGGAACGGTCACATGTCTACTTTATACCATTTCGGGCATGAGATGTATATGTAGTAGCATCGGCTCCAAGGTCTACTTGAATAAATCTCTTTTGAAAGGGATCATTCTCATTATATAGCTCATTATCATATATTTATATAGGAAAAATCTACATGTGTAATTTGCTTTCATTGAATAAATACTTTAGTATGTGTTATTGTTTTTATACACAATATAGATTCAGATAGAAATCATATATATGTGTGTAATTTTTCATCTCAAGGCAATTGATTAAATTTGAAAGAAAGCATATATTTCTCATATCACCCTTAACAATGGAGTAGATTTGAGATAAATAATATATTCACCATTTTTTTAATGCTCATAAGGAATCCATAGTTTTCTTTTTTTCATAATTGATTGTTAATTTTGAACTTAATTTTAATTTTTTTTAAAAAGCCATTTAAAACTTAAAATTTATTATAAACTAATGAACATCTAATATATCAAAATGGTATGAATCTAACATTTAAGATATAATAGAAGGATTAAATTTACATAATTACGCATATTATCTCTCTCTCTCTCTCTCTCTCTCTCTCTCACACCCATATATATATATATATATATATATATATGGGGCATACATATTTAATAAGGATGTAAAGATAATTTTATATTTTAAAAAAATTAATTTTGATGATGGAAACTTAAGTCTCTATTTTCATTCCTAAAGATTTTTAAAATTTTCTATTACTATCCTACTCTCAAGTTTCATCGTAGCATAAAGTCAAAGAAGGAGCACATGTCATAGTCTATTTCACTTGGATGGTTGATCATAGGTATTTTTCAAGAAAATCTCTTAATTTTGTTTTTTATAGTGAGAACAAACTGCATTTTATCCTTAAAGTGGACCTAATGCGATAAATCAAAGAAATTTTCTAAACTAAGAGACAAAATATGATGCTATAAACCTCTTTTTGCTAGCTTTGAATCTAAAACTAAGTTGTAATATTTTCTATTAAGTTGTGGATATTGATAGGAGACAGGATATAAACGAGTCGAGTCAAAATAGGTTACACACTTGACTATGGCTTAGTTTAATTTCATATTAAAGTCATAATGTTTGAGCTAGATGTAACTCATTTGCTGATCTAATCATATCTTTATAAAAAAATTTAGACCTAATAACCTTTTTAAATTGAATCAATATCCAGCATGATAAGATTTAAAGGATCAACTCAAAATTTTCACGATAAAGCTTTTAATTTTATCCAACAATCAATCACTCTTGGGTTTATAAATTATAAATTTTAAAATAATTCGCATTATAATTTTAAGTTAAAAAATTAATTAAAAAGTACTGAATTAATTAATAAAATAATTAAATTGAAGAAAAATAATATTTATATAATTTAGGGGCTGATCCACTGCTATTAAAGGCTACGAATGTAACACGATGTATCCAAATGCCGAAGCATGTTTCATCGTTTAAACCACGGCCGGTTCTCCCAGATGAGAGGGGTGTTCATCCGTCTCATCCACCCTGACCTCCGACCAAGAACACCCGTTCTCCCCATCGTTCCCAGGTAAGAAAGGAACCACTCTCGCCTCCCCCTCTCGCTTCTCCAAGAACGAGAAAGATTACGCCATTCCGAGTCTCAGACGAGTCATTTTTTCTTCCCTAGCAGGTCGTCGAGGCGCTTCTTCTCGAGGATATTGGCAATGACGCCTCCTCCGATCCTTTCCTTCTCCCTTCCGTCCGAGACCGGCCGCGTCCTCAGTATCCAGTCCCACACCGTTCAGGTTTTCGTTCGAATTATCGCTTATTTTCTTCCTCGATTTCCTTTTCCTCCCTTTTATTTTCGTCTTCTTTGTATTCGAATTATGTACCTAATCTTATGTTATCTTTGGTCTAATCGCGTTTCTTGATATGAGTCGAGGTGTAAGTTTTGTTTTCTAATCCCTAGTTTTTACCATGGAAAATGACGGAACTTCTGGCTAACGATGAAAATGTGACGAAATGTTTAGCCTTTTTTATTTTTTAGTTTTCCTTTTTCTTCGTCTTCTCTCTGGGGAAAGATAGACGGTGATCAAGAGAGGGGGCAAATAGCTTCAGAACTAGCCTTTTGTAAGGCAAAGTGTGCACTTTACTGCCCACCAACTAACTCTGCAGCGTTTAATACTAGAGGATAAGAAAAAAGATACAAATTATAACTTTGATGCACTATGAGATCGGCAACATGAACCGTAATGCACCCTCAAATTCCTGAAAGATTTCTTTAGTGACTCCCTTGACTCAAAAAGAATTCCTCTTGAAGCATCTGGGGTTCTCTCAGCAGAAGAGGGAAAAAAAAAAATGAAAACACACGACCTCCGCCTGAAGCAAATTTGCAACACGCTGACTGAGCAATAGTTTCTTTAATTTTGTGCTCATAGAGTCAAACCCTGGAAAACATAGACAAGAAAACTTGCCATATATATGGTGTGAGTGAAGTACCTATAAGTTGCTTTCTCTGGATCGTGGCAGTATTACTGCACTGAGTCCATGGACAAGCTTGAGGATGAGCTTTCACAATGGAGACATATCGTGTAAATAAGTGGCAAGAGGCATGACTTTCACAGAGTTTTAAAGTAGTTGAACTCCATAAAGCTGTAAACTCAAGTGCTGTTTCTGTTCAGCAAAGAGGGATGAACGAGGCCAACCCTTAAAGAGTATCCCAGGGAAGGCCTTGATGTGGAAGTGGGGGGACTTGGATCCATATTGGGATCCAAAATGGCATGTTGTCTAGTTAGGATTCTATGCATCTTAGCCAAATATTTTCAGATTGGAGGCCTTACACAAATTCAGTTAGATTTTTCATCCATTGAAAGTTTTACTAGTGGCTTGACATTTCTGCTACTTATTTTAGTGGATTAGAGATTAATTTTATGATTCTTTTTTGACTAGAAATAATGTTAGAAGGTTTACTTGTTCCTAGGGATGTATATAAATGGTAAAGTGCATTCTCATGTAGTTTGATCTTTTACTAGATTCTAATATATTATGGTTTTTCCAACACTTGCTCCTTATTCTGGAAGTATATTAGAGAAAGATTTAGTTTGCATCAATGCAAAGCAAGCACATAATATTCAATTGATGTAATTCTCTATGTTGAAGCTAAGAAGTATCTCTATCTAAAATGCATCATCTGCTTTGAATTCTTGCATTGGATTGTTTCTAACCATTTGTTTGGCATGTTCCATTCAGTATCTTTCACCAGGCCATGTGTGCTCCAAAACTGAACTCTTATAACCAGCTTTTGATATACTACAACTGTTAATCTTTCTTGCAATCTAATATTTCTTGTATTCTTTTATATAAACATTTTTTAATCATTATTTCACACTTTTCATATAAATAGGTCCTTTGATAAGAATTGATCTTGATGGTCAAGTCCCGAAAAATGGTTAGATATAATTTTTATATCGGATCTAGCAAATTTATAAACTCAGCCAAGGCTGGTCCCAAGCCTAGGTAAAGAGGAGGGTTGCGTTAGGTATGTAAAACTCGTCAGATCCTGTAAAACATGAATATATTAAATTAGAGCAGAGTGGAGGAAGCAGATTCGTATAGCCGACCCCATGTAGTTGGAAAAGACTTAGATGAGTAGAGTATCTTGCAAATTTGTAGGTAGAGGATTTTGATCGATTTCATGAAAGAACACAAGGGCAAGTATTTGACTCTAATGCAAATCTACCGTAAGGAAAAGAAAATATAAAAAGAAAAATGTTATTATATTCTTCTTCAATTCTCGGGGATGGTCTTACCCAAATAACTTGAAACTTAGGAAACCTAGCATGGTATTGGGTTTTTTATTTAGTTAAACTAATCATTAAAACAGGACAAGAGAAGAGAATCTCATGATAGCACCTTTAACCCATAAATGAGCCCTTTTGAAGCTTCTAATAAATTTGAAGTTATGTCTCATTGAGGGTCCCTTTATCATATGTTTTTAATTTGGAATGGCTGCATGTCTTGAGTTGTGTCCACTATTTGAAAATGCGCTGTGTGAGGCCATATATTTGGCTGCATATGTTTATGCGGTCCCTTGGCTGCCCCGCATACCTTATATACGACTGCAATATGTGATCTGGTGCATGTAACCTAAAAAGATGGTTTGCTTCATACTTTGAAGATGCATCTGTAGTAGAATAGCACTATGTGACTACACATATAATGTACTTAACATTGTGCAACTGCACATGCAGTCTTTTTAGCATTGTGTGACCCCATGTGTGGCCACTCTTCAATTAGGTGAGGCATGTTCAAAGTAATCGTTGAGTTGAATGTGGGTGGCCCCATGTATAACAACCATGTCAATATGTTAATTGTAATATAATTATTGCTTTATCAGTGGAGTTCTTAGTAATAAATACTAATTATGAGATATCACCGTTACCAATATTTCTATTATTTATAAAAAATATTGCTATTATTGTTTAAACATTCAAAATACCAAGTGCATATGCGCCCACATATATGGCATGCATAGCATAGTCATCTTTTAAAATATTAATTGTGCCTCCTAAGAATCACTGCTGTAATTATATCCAAAAATAGAAAATTTATAACTCTAAAGCTAAGGGTTTTCTATCACTAGACTAGATCACCAAGTGCCACTTCTTCTTCTAATACTACCAACTCCCACTTTAGGATCCTTGATAGACTGCAGTAGTGAGCATAAGGTTTTAAACTTGCAAAACTTGGAGAGAGTCAATTATTAAAGAGTGCAGAACTTCTGGGATAAAATTGAGATTTTGGATAAATTCCTGACATGCATAATGCCAAATAAAGTATTTAGAAAGCCGGCCATTTATGGATTTCACATTTTGGTCGCATTGCATTGCACAATGCCTTTTATTTTGTTTTTGGCTTCACTTCATGGTACTTTTGCCATTTTTATATCATGATGCCTGACACTTTCTGCTTAGCATTCATAGGGATATGTTGGCAACAAATCAGCTGTATTTCCTCTTCAGCTTCTTGGCTATGATGTAGATCCAATCAACTCCGTGCAATTCTCTAATCATACAGGCAAGCTGCTTTATATAACTTCCTTTCAACAGTCTCAGAAATCAGAGGCCCAATATACGGTGCGATTTTATCTGTTGCTGTGTGCAAGTGCATGGGTGAGTGATAGTTGGTTTGATGCTTGATGGATCATGGACCAACCAGTAAAAGATTATGCAGGATATCCAACATTTAGAGGGCAGGTTCTCAATGGTCAACAGCTCTGGGATCTCATTGACGGCCTAGCAGCAAATAAACTATTATACTACACTCATTTGTTAACAGGTGATGTATTCCATTCCGTGCGTTGCTTTCATAAGTATGCTGCAATTGCTGCCCTGTTTATTGTTGTTGCTGTGCTGTTCTCCAATTGACTACCACTTGAAGGTTCTTAAAAGTATAAGACGGCATTTTAATTCTGCTTGGTTAATCTTGATTTAAAATGCCGATTTTCCATGCTTGTCATTTTAACCTATGTTATTGTTCTCCTGAACAATTTTTGATGTGCCTATCTGTGGTAAAATTGTCATCAGGCAGGCAAGCCAATTTTTCGTGTACCTGATATTTAAAATTAGTATATTATGAATTATTACAAATTGTTGACTATGAATATAGAAACATGACTAAGTATTTAAGAAGCGAGTACCATACTTGTTAATTCACTGGTGGGGTCACATGCACTATTGCAGGAACATATTTTGGAAATATATCTTTTGGATTTATTAATTAGAGAAATTTAATAGTGGGATTAAACTTATAGTTCAGGTTAAAAAGAATTTTATCTGGATTAATTTTTTTGGCATGAGAGACTTAAGGAATCCTAATTTAAACAGCAAATCAAGATATATAACACTTAAGGCAGAACCTTAAAGGAGTTTTCAGTGAGATAGAATAAGTAAATCATGAATAGGCTTGAAGGAATTACAGGCTAGGGTGAATGTTTTAAGAGAAAAAGATAGAAAAATATGAAGCCAGTTCAGGGATAAGGGATTTTAGACTTGCTTTCTCAAAGCTCAAAATAGATAGTTTAGAGAGTAAAATGCGACAAGAATAAATAGGGAAACTGTATGTAAAGATTGTGCCATTGTTGACAAGAGAACATCTGAAAGGGATAATTTCAGTTTTTGATGCAATTACTGCAAACAAAGAGAGATTCGGCAATTGTTTTTGCTATAGAAAGCTAGTTAAAGCAATTTCATGGGGTTGCTGTCTTTGTTGGGCCCTAGGACTTATCACCTAAGTCTCTTGAAGAAGACCTCATCCTAGATTCCCTTCTTGTCAACCTCTGCCACAAATAGAAAGCTAGTTAAAGCAATTTCATGGGGTTGCTGTCTTTGTTGGGCCCTAGGACTTATCACCTAAGTCTCTTGAATAAGGCCTCATCCTAGATTCCCTTCTTGTCAACCTCTGCCACAAATAGCTATAATAGAATAAATAATGGGAAAGGTTTTGAAGCCTGCTGCTCAGAGCCTGAAGCCTGTGTCTGGAAAAAGTCGAGTGTCAAGTGTAGAGGGGAAAAAGTTTCTTCTTCTCTCAAACCTTTTGTTTTATTACATATTTTTCTTTCCCCTCCTTTCATCTCTTAGAGGTGGGGTCCACATCCATAGTGTTGGGATTTGAATTCTTTAAAATTCTCTCCTACGTTCTCTTGATGGCCCATATTTGGTTTCTTCCCAACTATGTTATGGGGCTTGTTGAGTGCATGCTCCCTCCATCTGCCTTTCCTTTTTATTTTTATTACATATACCCTTTCATGGTTATACTAGAAATTTACTTTTAATCTATTTGTACGCTTATAGAAATTTACTTCTGTTCTATTTATACATTTATCTGTATCTTTTTGTGCATATATTAATTGTATTTAATGGGAGAGCATTCGGTAGCTGGAAAATGTCAAATGATTGTATTCTAAGCAGGCCCATCCATTGAATGCCCTTCTATTTCACCTCTGATCATGATCATCCATTAGATATTCTTCTTATTTGATCTCTTCTTGCTTTAAATAGAACATCCATCAAATATTACTCTTCTTTTTTATGGCCATACATTGAATACTCTTTCTTCAAAAAGAAAAAAATCAGATTCTTTTGATTTGCCTAAACCAAGGTTCGCTGAGCCGTATTGACAGCCTGTGTTGGCTGACGATCACTTCGGTATGGTACCGAACTGTACCATGGTGAACCAGCACTGCAAAACAGAGAGGGGAGAAGAGAAAAGATGGAGGAGGGAGGAGAAAGGGAAAAGCTTGAAGGAAGGAAAAAAAGAGAGTGAATAGCGAAAAAAAACTTACATGGCAGCTTATGTTTCTCTTTGTTTTGATTGGATGAACGATGAACAGGTGATAGATGATGAGGGACATTGACCAATGATGACCAAAGGATATTGGTGGCTGATGATCGGCGAGGGACAGCGGGTGGTGGCGACGGAGGGAGAAGCTAGGGCTGCAATATTATGGAATTGGGCAAAGCAAAAATGATTCATTTTTATTTTATTTAAATGAGTCAAATTTGAACCCATAACCTGAGCCCGTAATGTAACCCAATAGCGCCAAACCGAATTGAACTATCAAACCGTATGGTTCCAGGCCGGTTCGATTTGGTTCGATTTGTCTTGAACAATTCGGCACGTTCAGCGAATCTTGGTCTAAACACATACATTGATTATCTCGAAACTAGGCTGCTTTAGCTTACTTGATGAAAAACAGAAGTTTCCCTTACACAACCAACACCTCTTTCCAAAAAAAAGAAAGATGTTTTCATGCATGCCCCAGCGCCGCTGTATCATGGAAGAAAAGATATCCTTCCTTGCCTCAGTCCCATCATATCATGGAATTTTTTCCCCTCGCATGCTTGGATCGTTTACCAAACATTTTTTGTTTTGGGATGAAATAATAAACCGACCAATGATGCATGTGCATTGCACCTGCTGTACTCCAGTACATTTTAATGTTGAAATGAATCGTGGTTGTAAGGATTCATCCCCTTAAACTGGACACTGCAACAAAACATGAAAATGACTTCTAATGGAAGGCTCAACTTGAAAGCTACTACAACTCTGGAAAAATCAAATATGACATTACATAGCCCTAGACTTAAATATTTCTAAGAAAACTTGAAGTACAAGAAACAACATTCTACTTGTGTCTCATCCACTTTCTGCTGCTACATAGCTCAAAACTATTTGAGGCAACAATAATCTTTTATTACATGCAAACATATATATATATGCATTATGCATGTGCTTGTGCAGCCCATGCATAAGCATGCCCTTGATGCTTTCAGCATTCAACATATTAATTTTGGTGCTTGAGCACAATTGTGACATATTGCAAGTTAGCAATGTGTAGCCTTTTTATAGACCTTTTTTGAAGTGTGTCTTGATGTTTGACAGGGCTTAATAGCATTCATGATCCAGATATCAGATATTTCATCTTAGTATTCACCAGCCATGTATTTATATGGAAACCTTGCAATAGCTCCATGACCTTCCGTCATTGTTTAGCTATCATTCTTTCTATCTAATTGTAATATGGCTTTCTCTGGTTTTGGTGTATTTTTCAGGTTATATTGGTACAGTTTCATTTTTGGATACTATATTACAAGTGGTAGAGCGATTACGCTCAATCAATCCTGGACTTACTTATGGTAAATATATTTGACTATTCATTTAAATTTTGTTTCCTTTATCTGAAAACTAACATGCTATAGCTTCATCATCCAATTATTTGTAAGTCTTGGCCATGTTAGGTTGGTCATCAAATTCTTTGAGAAGCTTTGGCACTTCTATTTCTATGGTTCACTTTTATGGGTTTGTACTGTATCAATGTACTTATCAAAGGTGGGAGGACTTGAGTGATAATGTCGAGGGTTCTTTTTGTGCAACATTTTGGTGCATTTATCTACTAAAGTTAGAGCTGTTCTTTCATTTCATTTTACTGGTAAGAATTTTGATTTGTGCACTCAGACTCAAAGGAATGGAAATGAACCATGAAGCTTTAATTGGAGATGAATTAGTTGCATCAGTTAGATTAAGAGATCCTCAGAAGATAGGACATCATTCAAAGTGTCATTTTGCAAGACCTATCTAAAATCAACCCAATTACTCATTGATCCTGATTATAAGAACATTGGCAGATGGAAATTTTAGCTTTGGAACAATGGATGTAAACTAGACTCTCAGATTTTTTGTAGCTATCTACATGTGGCATTTTCCATAGTCCACCTGCAATGAAAAGAAGGATCCTTTTTTTGAAACTAGATAGCAGCTACTATTTCCATAAAAAGTGCATATATGTTATATCCATCCATATCTATAAAATTTAGCCTAAACTAGCCAACTCAATTTTGTTGAGTTCATTTCAGATGACCCAAAGATATATTAGAAAATAGATCTTCAACTGAGGCCAAAATAGGTGTCAAAATCTTTTACCTGACTGAGTTGCTACTGTGGACATATCAGTATACCTGTATGGATATCAATTCTTGCCGGATTCTTCTTAATTGCTCTAAATAAAGAATTTAGATTTTACCGGAAACAATTTTAGAATACAACAAAAACAAAGCTTTAATCCCAAACTAGTTGGGTTGGCTAGAAAAAAAATCTTAGAATCCTATAAGTTGTTTTTGGAAAAATTCCATAATGCTCATATTCTGTGGTTATGTATTACCCAATAGATTACTATATATATATATATATATAAGCCTAGATTAGTAAACATGACTTGTTTTAGAGATGCTAGGAATCTTACTATGACATGCAGAGTTCTTCAGCATAGGCTCATGCGGACGTACTATGCCATGCTGTATTGCATCTACAAGACATTCTTCTATTAGGGGTACATTAATATTTTTATTTGCATAAAAAGTTAGTTGTTTGATAGATTGTTTGACATGTACTTCAACCAACAATATTAACTCAAAATGTGTGTCCGTGCATGCATCTTATTGAATAATTGCTTATTATGATGCTTGATATTTCATCTATCATAGTGCATTTATCTTCTGCAGCCTTTTAATAGCTTTCTCAATTCAATTATTCTGACTGAATGTGATGCACATTCCCTCTATTCATTCCATCTAGGTTTGTTTCTCAACTAAATCAATTAATATAGTCACTAATCTTCATTTTCCATTATTCTTCATCTTTAGCCAAATTTATATTAGCCTTATGTTAAGTGCACTGGCTATAACTGATGCCATGGTTTGTTCCCCTTCACTAGCTCTGTCACCTTATCTGGAGCTGAATGTAATGTATTTACTAATCTACATGCACAAGTCCTTAGAATCTTGCTTTGGCCAAAATTGCTTGATCCTTTCTTTAAATCTACTTTCTTTACGAAATTCATTATGATGACAATTTGTATCAGTGTTACCTGTACATAAATTTTTTTTTTGAAAATTCTGCATTTTTAGCCATCAGATGATGCTCGAGAGACTTTTCTAGGTGAAAGGACCCTCTTTCCAGTGAAAACAACCATTACCATTCTGTGATTTTCTGTGAGAAATTTTACTTGGGGTTCTGGTTTTCCCTCTGATAGGACAGCAGAAAATATTTTCTCTTTTGACTTGATAACCAGCTTTGGCATAAAAAGTTTGGACAAAACTTATAATGTGGTCAGAAAATTTCTTTCTTTGGTATTAATTGAGTTTATTCTCTCTAGTCTGTGATCCAGTTATGGGAGATGAAGGAAAGCTTTATGTTCCAGAGGAGCTGGTTGCTGTATATCGTGAGAAGGTGACTTTTTTTGGCTGCTTGACCTATATTTATAATATTTCCATCCAAACCGCATGTTCTACTTGACACTTATTAAGAAAAGCTTAGGTTCTGGAGTCACTTATTCTGTTCTTGTTCTATAATTAGACACTATGTATTGCTGATGTTTGATGAACTCTTTGTCATGCAATTTTGCTCTTCAGGTTTGCCCCTAACATGCGATGTAGTGTTTTATTCTAATTAGTTAAGCTATGCATGTGAATTACTATAAATTCTAAGGTTTTCTTTATCACTTCCTTCCATGTAAATTATAATAAGATAATTTGGTTTATTGACATGACTATATGAGTTGTCCTGGGTTGGGTGAATCTCTGTCCATCAGCTCCTGAGACTGTTGATACAACTAGGCATCTTGACATGAGTTTGTAGATTGGCATTTCTCTCATCAGTTGATAGATTTTACTTTTCTCCAGCTTGTCTAGGCCCAGTTAACGTAATCATAGCACTTCAAGCTGAGTATTGACCGAGTAACATTGTATTAAGCCTTACCTCAGCTTGTTTATTGATCAGTCACATACCTGTAGCCTGAAATTGACTTATAGTACAAAACCATCATTAGAGTGCCTCAAACTTAAAGGTCCATGAAGATAACTCAAGGCTGTGTGGTCTGCTGTCTTAGTTGAGCATTTTCAAAATTCCATGTTTCATAAAAGAATTCTGATAACAATACATTAAGCTCACATTTAGTTTTGTTTATATTTTATTCCTTGTTTGAGACTATGCACTTCTAATAATTATCTTGTCAGGCTTGATGATTTACCTACAACCATGGTATTTGTTTGCTTTCAGGTTGTTCCAGTTGCTTCAATGCTGACCCCTAACCAGTTCGAAGTCGAACTGCTGACAGGTTTGAGGTACTTGTGAATCTTATTTTTTGTGTGAATGACAAAAATTTATTTCCCTCCTATATGTCTTTTAAATCATCAAACATAAACTTATTTTACAAGGACCGGTAAATTTGCTTACTTTTTTCTTAAATCATCAAATAAAAGATTATGATACAGAGACCATGGGAACTCCACCACCTTAGGTGTAACGATGTTTCTGTTGGCTTGACCAATTGCATCGTAGATATGCAATTATTATTTTTTGTTTCACGTAGTGTCAAAACTGTAGAAATTTTCAAACCCTATTTGTTGTTATTGTCTGTTGCATTGGCATTTGCATCATAAATATGTAATTATTATTTTACACTTTTTATGCACTCAGACATCAATGAGACAACTGCTAGTTAGACTGCTTTTTATGCTGGAGAAAAGTTCACAATATGCACATTATCCTAGTTACAGGAAGTGAGAATGGATCTTTCTTTTGGATCAGGGACATGCCACTTTTGATGAGGATTTCCAAAAAAAGGGTATTGTTTATGTTAAATTATGGCTTGAACAAAGGAACATGGTGTTTTTTTTTTTCTTTTTCTACACATAAAATGATGAGAAAATATTGTATACTCAAATTTCTTGAGTAAAGACTTGCCTCAACTTGTGCTTGATTAGGGGCTTGGTTGATTCTCACCACCAAGATGAATAGAACGTCACTAGCTGAATTGATGGACTCCTATTGTTAGGATCCTTACAGCACCAAGGGTGTATTCAATGAGAGGGAACTTCTAATTAATTTAAAATTCAGTAGAAGAAAATCAATGTTCACTTTAATTTAGCTATCTTGGCAGTTGAAATCAGGAATAACACTAATCATTTATTAAAAATTTGAATGCTCATCCTAACCTATCAAGTAGGCTCCTTTGGTTAGTTTAACAGTTTTCATGGGGAAAAAAAAAACTCTCATTGAGATCCTTGTAGAGATATATTTTGGAATCAAGTCTGTCACCAAAATCAGATGGACTTCCTTAACACTGTTGAGATCAGCAGATAGGAATAAATCAAACTAGTATTTAGCATGTGCTATGTTTGTGCTTTTCAATGAAAAAAAGGAAAGAAATGGAGGAACATTAAGGTAGTGCTTGATAGAAAAAATATTATCTATGATAAGTTACGAGATAGAGTTTTATCCCCTGGCTATCCCTAGGATATCCCTTGGCTATCCCATTGATCATATCAAATGTAAAAAGGTAAATCCATAGGATAACTTTTTTTTACTCCTATTTGTAGGGATAACAGCTATTCCTACATTTTCTAGGGAATAAATTGAGGGGATAATCATGGTTAACCATGGATTATCTCTCTGGTTAACTTTATTCCTAGCTATCCTTTATAGTTATGGCTTTTGGGAATAAGAGGGATTTGTTAGTGGATTTCCTTAGATAGTGTTTGAAATAGGGAATAAGAGGGGAATGATACCATACGATGGAGCCACAGGAAAAGCAGAACTGTTGAAGGAATTTGTAATGGAGACACATCTTAAGTTCTCATTATATTTTATAACTATGGATAAACGATTTAAGCCAATAATTTGAGGGTATCATTGATTATTATCACGAATTGGAGGGCACTAATTCTTTGCCACATATCATAATGTTATTGTTGTAGATAAGCTGAAGGAAGAATAACAAAATTCATTTTTGATTAATGAAAATTAAGAAACTTTACCAAAAACAATCCATAAGCTAGGATTTCATCTTGATCATGATCTCAGTTTGCATTGGTATTGGGCACCCCTTGATACAATACATGTGAAAATCTCAGCCTGTTATACCAACTGATATAAACCAATGTGAGAAGAGGAAGAGGAGCAGGGGATAGTGAGTTGCAAGCAGCAGTGGCAAGCTTGCTGGAGCACAAGAGATGGAAGGAGGGGGTGGATAGGGAGGTGGAGCAATGTGGATGAGGGTTGGGAAGATAATGGAGCGGGAAAGAATGTGATGGGAGTAGATGGGAAGTTGAGAATGTTGAGGTGGATAGGAGCTTTTTTTCGAAAAAGAAAACTTAAAATATAATTTAACACATTAAATATATTTTTATATTTTTTTTGGCATATTTCTTCCAATTTTTTATCAATATTGTCTATTAAACCTTCCTTTGCAAAATGACCTTAAAGCTAGCATAATCCTTACAAATGAGTGGATGTCTATTTTCTTCATAGTTTGATGATAAAATCAGTCCTTTCTCATCTCAGAGATCTCCTTATATCTTTCTTCTTCCTTATCTTCTAGACTAGGATAACCGTAAAAGTATTAGAATCCCTCCTATCATTGCTACCCTCCCCCTTTATCCAAGGTCGAGTGTCTAGCATAGGCCCTCATGACACCTCTGCCATTGGATTGTACACCATCCCATTGTAGTTTGCGACCATGAGAAGGCTCATAGTGGGGATGATGCTGTTGTGCATCCACTTCCCACTAAGGTGGTGAGGATGATGCTGTTGTGCATCTACTTCTCACAAAGGTGGGGCTAATTAGGGCCTGTGGCCTAGCAACACATGCTGGGTCAAGGGCCTTGTCAAAAGAATGGATTGACTAGTGGTAAACAAGTGGGGGCCAAGAGATTAGTGGCAGAGGTGAGGATCAAAGAGCTAGATGGCAGTGGAAGGAATGCTGTGGAGGGAATTGTTAAGGACCAAGAAGCAGGGTCGAGGGTGGTGTAGGTGGAATCAATGTTGGGGGGCGCTGGAGGGGATAGGGTTCCGATAGAGGGTGGGGTCCAAGAGAAACTAGCTAGATCGGTTATTGGGAGTGTGGATGTTGAGGAAGCTGGGTGAAGTTAAGCTGGCAGCAGAAAAAACAGGAGGGGGTGTGGGGGTAGAGGAGGGAGTGCGAGGATCCCGACATGAGGGCCAGATAGACATGATGGGAGGATTGGGGGACTTGGTTTAGAGTACTCAAGGTAATAGTCATTTCGTACCTCTGATTAACTTAGATAGGGATCATGGTTTGTATAGGAGATAGAAGCCAAACAGAAGGGTTGTTTTGCAAACAAATATAACATTATCTAGGTTGATTTTCAAATAGGGACAAGGGAAGGTTCAATATGCAATATTGGAAAAATGTTGTGTGAGATGTTGTCTTGGCCTGAAACTTCTTCAGGCCTCAAAAGTCTTGTCCTGGCACCCAAAACCTATGCTCAAGCCTGCCCAAAGTTTGTTAGATGGGCTGTGCTGATTTTTGTCTTGGTGTAGTTGGTGTTCTCATGGATTTTCACCAAAACATTTTTTTGCTTTAGCTTTGCTACACTTCAGAGATGAGCCTTGGCATAGGGTGATCATGACGAGAATTCTGCTTGTCTTGACATGGTACATGTAAACTTCTGTCTGAAATTTTACACGTGCTTAGATGATTGTCTCCACAGTTTTTCCGCATTTTCAGTTGCTTGGAGCTTTTTTTCCTTATTTTAATCGCTAGTTGTGCATGCAAAGTCAATTTAGCCATACAATTCCTGTACTTAGTTAGAATCTCAGCTTGTTCTGTTAATTATAATGGTCATTAACCAAAATGAACAAGCCTTATCTGAGCGCTGTGAAGTCAATTTTTTATGATGTTCTTCCTTAGAATTTAAGGATGTCCTTAGCTTGCTCTCTCTTTGATGTTAACCATCTGTAGGGTTGTGCTAAGTCCAAGGGCTAGACATGCTTGACCATTGGAGGTTCCTGCAGTCAAAACTATAAGGCTAGTTAACTGGCCAGAGATTTCCTTATTTTGTTAAATTATGTCCCAACTGTGGAAGAGTATAAAATTTCTGTATAGCATATGCTTTTAGGTGTCTTTGTCATTATATCATCAGCCATAACACCTGCTTGAATTCATTCAAATTCTCACCTCATTATGATACAATCTTAGTCCTATGTTGGTATTTCAAGTATTAGGCAATAATACAAGTTTCTTGTGATCTCAATTGATACACACATACTTTAGTTTTCAGTTACTATGGTAGATGAGAATGGTGCTGTTCATGAGATTTCCATCATTTGTCTGATCTTGTACTCCATAACTGGGCTTACCGGGCCTGTTCACGTGATTGATTGTAATCTATATCGATTAAGCTGAGCATAATCAAATTTTTAAGTCCAACTTCAAAGGAGCTTTTTGTATTATTTATGATTTGATGGTTCATATTCTGTATCATAGCAGACCCTTTATGTGGTCGATCATGCCCTTAGTCTCATGTTAAAAATTATTTCTTGCATGTGGGATCTTTTGCACTTCCTTCTACCATTTTTATGTTTTATCAAGACTAAGATAATGTGCCTTTTCATCGGCATATTATTGATTTCAACAATGCTCACTGCACCGCATGATTCTCCAAAGGTCATACAAGAGAGATTTATGGCAACCCTTTTTCGAGACTTTTTTATCAGCTGTAGGATGGTTGGAAATACTTATCTGAAATCTGGTCACTCCATGTTGTTGTCTTCTGCCCTGTGATTTCATGCTTTCTTTGTGTAGCTTCTTGTAATTTTTCCTTTTCCATCTTCGACAACACTCCTTTGATTCAGAAGAATTAGATGCATGAATTGGACCTTTTGTTGAATAATGAAGAGAGGAACAGGCCAGCCACATCCTTCAGCCGATCTTGTGGACTTAGTGACACCATCTTTACAACTAAGTATTTCAGGTGAAACCAGAGTCCTTTGTTATTGGAAGATGTGGTATTGGAAAATAGTAATTTGATCCTTGTTTTCAGTTTAACTGGGCCAAACAGTTACTCTGCTGGACTAAATTTTGATTGCTATGATTTAGACCAATCTCAAAACAACTCATAAGAGTAACCTCAACATTAAATACCACCCAACAATAAATATTTAACTGCCAGAGGTGATGTAAATGAACAAAATCTAGAATAACCTTCTTGTGTTGCAAAAATATGTTCAAGTCTCACTGTCATCTGATGATCAGACTACAAATTTCTGCTTCTGCATTTCATAAGATTATATTATTTCATCATTTATATGTTTATTTGAATTACTATTACATATTTGATGGATTTTAGCAGATAAATTGTGTAAATTTTTGGATCTTGATGCAACTGTATATGCCATAGTTCTCTTTTCAGTGATTTCTTAGAGTTGCTTCACATATCATAGTCTGTTTTCTGTACAATAATATCTGTTTTGAATAAAGTTTTCTTCCATAGAAGCTTGCCTGTCGCCTGTAGAAAGATTATATTATCCATTATGGTCATGTAATTATTAGTTAATTGCAGGGTTACTTGTGAACGAGATGGACTGGAAGCTTGTAATATTCTTCATGCTGCTGGACCAACAAGGGTTTGTTATGTTCATTGCAGCTTTATAATAAAAGCTTCCTGTGAATTGCCTTTTAAGTGCAAAGTATATGATTGATTTCTCTAGGATGAGGTAATGAATTATTCTAGTGCCAAATTTCATAAGCGTACCTTCCTAATTAATGTATATATATTCTTGATTTTCAATGTAGACTTCATTTTTATTTTAGTAAAGATATTTCTAAGATTATCAGAATTACAAATGTGTTTTTGTGGGCCATTTTGCAAAACCTTGTTTTTGTATACAGTTAACAATATCTTCACAGAACAAAGTTAGAGAAGCTAAAGTATTTTAAGAATTGCTAATTATCACACAAAATGTTCATGTTATTTATGCTTGCTTTTTTAATCATCTGTTATATCTTCTGATAATGTTTAAATGCATCAACATTTGATTACGATCAATCAGGAATAAAATCTTTTGTAGAAAAAATAAAATATGAAAATAATACTAAAATTATATCCTTCATGTATTAAGGCTCATTGATTCCATGACATACTTGTAGGGGTTGTATAATTATGGCAGTTCACTGAAGCTTCATGTGCTGAGGACTGTGTACTGCTTTGGTTTCACACAATGCTGAAAATAATGTTTGCTAGTGCTGATACACTGAAGATAGAACTTTGTTTGAGTTGGCTGCTGTTGATGCCTTTATTAGGTTACCCATATCATATCTTATCCATAAAATGAAAGCAGGACCTGACAACCTAAACAGATGAATTACATCTATTGAGTATTTGATGCCAGGTAATAAGATATTCAAACATGCAATTTCAAGTTTTCAACTATTATTAGGTGGTAGTATTTATATGGAAAGAAGATACATGAAACCTAACAATAGAACCATGAAAGCTACTGCAGTCTAGAGGTTGAGATGCATGAGCCTGTTTTTTCTGGGTTGGTGGTAATGTGTTAGATTCTGCAGCAACCCATGGATCTGTGTTAAATGACCAACTAATGAGAAACTAAGTACTTTCACAGTAAGACAAATTATGTGTCTATGCCCTTGATCAATGCTCGTAAGACTATAATTCCTGTCAAATGTATCAATCATACAAGCATGTAATTTTCTTTTTCACTGCTCATATTGTAGTTTGTCTAGCTGATGTCCCTGATACATACTATAATACCTTACGTGCTTGATGTGTTTTTTGTTCACCAAGGTTACACTATTTTTGGCTACTCATAAATTAAATAGCATAAGATTTGGTTTATTTTCGTGCTGCAGGTAGTGATAACTAGCTTGCACATAGAAGACAATCTCCTTGTTATTGGCAGTCATCAGAAAGTAAAGGTACCACAAATCTTATTGTTATGTATGCTACGGTCTCATAATTCTCTCTCTACATTTATCTTAAAGTTTATCGTTTTGCAGTTTGCAATGAGATGAAATATATATGCTTACCAAATAAAGGGAAGCTTAATGGGCTTTACATGATGTGTGGTAACTCGTAGAAGATTTGGAAGATAATACTTTGTTATATGGCTTCAAATTATAAAAGCTGAAGTTCAGAATTTTGAATTTAATGAAGGTTATTGACTAAGGTCACAGGCTTTGAGATGGATGTTAAGATTCTGACCTGATACTATAGAATCATATGTTGGAGTGAACTTGGAAAGAGGATTTCAGCAATCTACAAGAAAGTAATTCTAAATTTATAGAAAAACATATGCCATGTCTTCTCATTTTTCTTTTTCTAGGTGGGTGATATTATATGTATTCATATTTATGTTCTAGAATTGGTAAACGGTGCACATAAAAATCTTGCGAGTAGGATCACTCAGGAAGCATGATATATATATACATCACTAGAAGATATTGCACAACTATAAGTATCCCAAGAGGTAGTTGCCTTTTCTTTTTAAGCTAGTCATTTGATCCATCATATTTTGATAGACACAACGAAGTTCATTCCATTCAGTAATATAACTTGGATATTTAAGGATGGTGGTAGTTAAATGTAGTTGTCATATAAGATCCTTTATCATAGAGTTGGTTTAGAAGTATCTGGATGCAAGGTGAACTTGATAAAGCTAGAATCTAGAGCAGATATTCCATTCCAGGTAGAAGATTCTGGTTATAAGTATATTGCGGGAAAGTAAGGTATTCCACTATAACTTAATGCATCTTTTTCTTAGGAAAATTGCACCTAGTGGTAAACCTTTTATTTAATAAAACTTATGTTCTTTGAGAGCACAAGTCTTTCGTCACTTTGTGTTGTACAAACTTCTGACAGAAATTAGATGTAGCATTAGGAGGTGTTAATAGATGGTTAATGGGAATGAAAGCCATATTGAAAAGGTACATTGACAATGTGGGATTCTTGTCCAATGCTAAACTAATGAAATAAGTCTTACTATGTGTGCGCATGTATTATATCTTGATTATAAAGCTGAGCGATATTCTTGTTGTTAATTCAGAAGGTTGTATTCTGTCTTTTTAGTTAACAACCATCACTAAATTGGAATATATCTCAATATATTTTTTTTCTGCTGTTATGATTATTATTTGATCCATGTTTAGTTGTAGATCTATTTATTTTTTAAGGTTGTTTAATGCTTTCTAAGTGCTTGATTTGCAGGGTCAGCCTCCTGAACAATTTAAGATAGTGATACCTAAAATTCCTTCATATTTTACGGTATACGTCTTCTAACTGACACAGTTGTTTGTTGATGTGCTTAAAATTATATCTGGTTCTTTAAATTATGTTATTCTATATATTTTTGCTTTATTTGGCTAGGACACAAAGTTGAATTTCTTAATAAACTTTTCAATGCTATCTTTTGTCAATTAACTTTGTAGTCCTTTTCAAACAAAAAATATGCAGTTTTTTCCTAATTTAATTAAATTAATCTCTTGTAATCTGGGTTCATATGTTAGATTTGTAAAGCTTTTGTTCTCCTCCGTAAGCATCTCAGGTGTTATTTTATGATCTGAGTTTCATATATCAGATTTGTAAAGCTGTTATCATCATTCCTCAAGTTTCTTTGGTGTAATGTCTTGATGATGGTGAGATTATCTTGCTGCTATTTGGTGGGCTATACAGAATCCCACTTCATAGGTTTTTATCATTAATAGTTCAGTTTCTTCAAGTTTCTTTGGCGTAGTGTCTTGATGATGATGGGATCCTTTATCTTGCTGCTATTTGGTGGGCTATACAGAATCCCATTTGATAGGTTTTTATCATTAATAGTTCAATCTGGTTGTTCTAGTCAAGGTATTTTGCTGTAAGTGGGTCATATCCCATATTCTGTTTGGTAGAATTTTGACCAGTTAAATAATAAACATTTTACAAATTGCTTATACAATAATGAACAGTCTAAAAATCTCTAGTTTGTTCAGCCTTGGTAACTGGAAAGTTCTACTGGGGTGCTTCACATAAGAAAGGAAATTCTCTTCAACTTTTGTAACTCTTATCACTTTACACATACTGTCAATTCATGGCATGGTTTCTGATTGATTGGATGGCCATGATTTATGTTTCTGTCCTGGGTGCTTTTTGTTCTCACTCCACATCTTTGTTTAGTACACTGAATCATTCTTCTCTAAGTAACCACATTGCTTGCAATATTGTTGCGTTTCATGCACTTTAGATGACAGATATGTAGTATCCCGTTTAGAAGATGGTCCTATTTTAGCCTAATCGTCGGATAATTCTCTATGTCATCCACTGTTAACAGTGGTAACGAAATTTCTTAAATAGTGTTAAACGCTTAAACGCCTGCGGTGGATTAAATAGTGTTAAACGCTTAAACGCCTACTTTGATGGGAGTAGGCGGTGGAAGGGAGTTAAGATATCTCTTTAAATAGAGATCCTTCTAAGGCTTTCGATAACAAACAAAAATGTCATCGGGAGAAAACCAAAAAGAAGCCAGAGAGATTGGGTCTCTGATCAAGAGCATATCCTGAGGCATACACATCATGTGCGATAGCTCATTGATTGGAAGCACTCAATCAAGGTTTTCGAAGCAGTAGATAGATCAAGATCCCAAGTACTCCATCAAGGTTCCCCAAAGCGGTAGATCAAGATTTTGAGAGGTGCAGCTGATTCAGATCGAGAGGAAGATCAAGATCCTTACCCTCATCTGGAAGAAAATTAACAGCAATGGCTGGAGGTATTTATCGATCTTGACTTGCTTTATTTTCATGATAAATATATTGTCCCATGTTTTGCATATCTGATAGGGATCAATATATTTAAATTAAGTCTAACATTTGGTATCAGAGCCTTTAAACCTCTGCCTTATTTTGTGAGTATTTCCATCAAGGTTCTTTTCAAGCAATTTATGCCGTGTGTTTTCTGTTTTCAGTTTTTTTTTCGGATCTCAGGTTCCGATTTTTGCTCTGTTCCGATTTTTGTTCACGGAACTGAGCAGAAACCGTCAAACTGATCTCAGGTTCCGATTTTTGCGGAAACAAAACGTGGCCTCTACCTTTTTGTTAAAGATGTTCACGTTAAAGGAAAGAATTCCGTGTGTTTTCGGTTTTGTCACATCATGGATTTCTCGGATTTCTCTCTGGCATTAAAGAAAGGAAACGTAAAGAAAGAAAAAAGCGGAAACGTGGCTTCCATAACCACATGCGGTGACCTGTTAAAGAGAGAAAACGTGGCCTGTTCTATGCGGTTTTCGATTTTCTCGCCTATGGGTCTTTCGGTTTTCTCACGGGATTTAAAATCAGATTGAATTGGTTAAATTTTAAATGCATGTTATTATCTGTTTAATATTATATCATGTAACATGATTGGTTTTATCATTTGTTTCTAAGTTTAAAATTTTTTGTATTAAAATACGCCTCCTGAGTCTCTATGCCTACGGTGTTTTGCATAGACTGGCACAAGGGAATAATGAGCTACGACCGGACGTGTTTTAATTAACAAAAAAATTTCTTAAGATGATAATTTTGAAAATTCATTAAATAGATAATTGATATGCTATCTCCTATTTTGCATATTAGATTTGTTTTATGCATGAATAAAAAGGTGGTAGTGTGAAAAATTACAGTGCAAATCCTTTCAAGGTTTGATTGGTCAATTGGTGTCTAGAAAAGTAGAGATTGTGGTTACTTAATTGGTTCCGTTGACTGACCTAAGGAAAGCAACGGGGGACCCACACTTCTTTTTCACTGGCCTGGCCAATTTGATTAATTCAGATCTTGATTTGGAAATGTTATGTTGATTAAGATCACTACCTAATAATCATGCTAAGTTGGTTAATCTATATGCATATAATGGAATTCAAATGTCATGTGATCAATATGATTTTGATTAATTGAGGAGTAGCCACAGCATCTTTAATTAATCAGAATTATATAGAGTTGCAAAGATCACATAAGGTTAGATGACATTAATTATGATTAATTATATTAATGCAATGAATCTTATCTCACAGGAATTTTTATTGCACTGATATAATTAATTAGGATGGGATAACAAATTATTTTCTTAATTACCCATAGGAATTAAGAAAGGAATATGATTTGTTAGTCACATCATTAAGTTAATGAGTCTATTTGAGTATAATAACTTAGCCCACAGGTAGTTATTATATGTTATTGATTCATGTTATTGCATGTTTACATTGGTAAGACATGACATCAAGTTATATGCCTCAAATTCAATTACATGAACATGATTTTTATTTTTATGCCGCTAATTTGCCTGTTAATATTTTTGATATGAAATGTGACATTCCGATTTAAGTGGTGATAATTATAAATTATGGAAGGAGAGAATTCTTCTTCAATTAGGGTGCATGGATATTGACTATGCTATGAGAAGGATGAACCACATTCGGTTATATCTACTAGCACTCAGGCTGAGATTGCTGCGTATAAATGATGGGAGCGATCCAATCGCCTCAGTATGATGTTCATACGTACTAAGATTTCTGCTAGTATACGTGGTTCAATTCCTGAGTGCAAAAATGTCAAGGAACTTCTGAAGGCTATTGATGCACAATTTGAGTCTTCAGATAAGGCATTGGCTAGCATCCTAATGACAAAATTGTCATCAATGAAGCTCACTACTGTTGGAGGTGTGTGAGCACATCATGAAGATGAGGGACATTGCGGCTCAGTTGAAATCCCTAGAGGTTGAGATGTCAGAATCTTTCTTGGTGCACTTTATTTTGAGCTCACTCCACAGCAGTATAGTCCCTTCAAAATATCTTACAACACACATAAGGACAAATGGTCAATTAATGAACTTCTGACCATGTGTGTTCAAGAGGAAGGGAGGCTGATTTTAGAAATGGGAGAAAGTGCACATTTAGTCACTCAGAGAAAGACTAAAGCTCCCAAAGCCAAACGCAAAGGAAAGGGTAAAGTATCCATCCATACAGAAGACAAGAAGGAGTCCAAGTGCTTCTTTTGCAAGAAGAAAGGGCATATAAAGAAAGATTGTCTCAAATTCAAAGCTTGGCTTGACAAGAAAGGTACTCTAACCTCATTCGTATGTCATGAATCCAATTTGGTTATATGTCATAACACATGGTGGATTGATTCTGGTTCTACAATCCATGTTTCAAATACCTTGCAGGGTTTTCTAAATCAAAGGAAACCATTGGGAAGTGAACAAAGCATCTATTCAGGAAACAAGATGGGTTCACATGTGGAAGCGATTGGGACGTGCAGACTTATTTTAGATTCGGTTTTGTTTTAGATTTGGAAAAGACATTTTATATTAAGTTTCTCTAGAAATTTGATTTTAGTATTAAGGCTTGTACCAGCAGGATATTCCTTTAATTTTAATAAAAGCTCTGTTGATTTATTTATAAATCTAAGCTTATTGGGAATGGTACATTGTCGACAATCTTTTTCAAATTAATTTGAAAAACGATACCTCCTATAATGTGATGCACGCCCAAACTGGTATGAAAAGATGTGTTATGAATGAGAATTCCTCTATTTTATGGCATCGGAGATTAGGTCATATCTCCATTGAGAGAATTAAAAGATTAGTAAAAGATGGAGTACTTGATACTCTTGATTTTGCTGATTTTGGCACTTGTGTGGACTGCATAAAGGGAAAGCAAACCAACAAGTTCAAGAAAGATGCCAAGAGAAGTTCGAAAATACTGGAGATCATACATACGGATATCTGTAGCCCAAATATGGACTTGTATGGTCAGAGATACTTCATCTTATTTATTGATGACTATTCACGATATATGTATCTCTACCTGCTTCATAATAAGAACGAAGCATTAGATGCCTTTAAGGTATTTAAGGCAGAAGTAGAGAAACAATGCGGCAAGCAAATTAAAATCGTGAGGTCAGATAGAGGTGAGAATATTATGGTAGATACACTGAGAATGGACAAGCACCTGGTCCGTTTGCTCGGTTTTTTGAAGAAAATGAAATTGTTGCATAATACACCATGCCAGGGTCTCCTGACCAAAACGGTGTAGCTGAAAGAGAAACCAGACATTATTGGACATGGTAAGAAGCATGATTGTCAGCTCCAACCTACCTAAATCCTTGTGGACTGAAGCTCTTAAAACTGCTGCGTATATATTAAATCAGGTTCCAACCAAGGCTGTTTCCAAAACGCCATTTGAGTTATTTAAAGGTTGGAAACCAAGTTTGCAACATATACATGTTTGGGATGCCCATTTGAAGTAAGAGTCTATAATCCACAAGAAAAGAAACTAGACCCAAGAACTATTAGTGGATATTTTATTGGATATGCTGAGAAGTCCAAGGGTTATAGATTTTATTGTCCATCTCACAGCACTAGGATTGTGGAATCAAGAAATGCAAAATTTTTGAGAATGACTTGATTAGTGGGAGTGATCAATCTCAGTATTTGGCTTCTTCTGAGAAAGATCATTTAGATATTCCAGCTTCCACTTTAAGTGAGGGATTGTTGTTATTTATAGCACTCAAACTCAAATAAGTGCTCAACAACCAGTCATTAGATTTCACAAGCTGATGGTAATCTAGAAGATCATGTTGTTCATCAACAATCAGTTGTGCAAGATACTCTCAAGAGGTCATTGACACAACATTAAGAAGATCAACTAGAATAAAGAAATCAGCAATTCCTAGTGATTATTTGTGTATCTACATGAATCTGATTATAACATTGGAGCCGAAAATGATCCTGAAACGTTTTCACAAGCCATGAGTTCTAAGGAATCAAACTTGTGGTACAATGCCATGAAGGACGAGATGAATCTATGGCATCTAATCGAGTCTGGGATCTTGTTGAGTTGCTTGATGGTGTAAAAGCCATTGGATGTAGATGGATCTTTAAAATAAAGAAAGACTCACAAGGCAACATTGAAAGATATAAAGCAAGACTCGTTGCCAAAGGATTCACTCAGAGGGAAGGAATCGACTACACGGAGACATTTTCTCCTGTATCCAAGAAAGATTCTCTTCGAATAATTATGGCATTGGTAGCTCACTTTGATTTTGAGTTACATCAAATGGATATGAAAACTGCATTCCTTAATGGAGATCTAGAGGAAGAGGTTTACATGAAACAACCTGAAGGATTTTCCTCTGGTGATAGTGAGCATTTGGTTTGCAAGCTTAAGAAATCCATATATGGATTGAAACAGCCTCACGTCAGTGGTATTTAAAATTTCATGATGTGATCTCTTCCTTTGGTTTTGAAGAAAACATCATGGATCAATATATACCAGAAGGTTAGTGGGAGCAAAATTTGTTTCTTGGTCCTATATGTAGATGACATTCTACTTGCAACCAATGATAAAGGGTTGCTATATGAGGTGAAACAATCTCTCCAAAAATTTTGATATGAAAGATATGAGTGAGGCATCTTATGTCATTGGCATTAAGATCCATAGAGAAAGATCTCGAGGCATTTTAGGATTGTCTCAAGAAACTTATATCAATAAAGTCTTGGAGAGATTTCAGATGAAAAATTGTTCACCAAGTGTTGCACCTATAGTGAAGGGTGACAAGTTTGCTTTGAACCAGTGCCTTAAAAATGAACTTGAACGGGAACAGATGCACAACATTCCATATGCTTCAGCTGTTGGAAGCCTAATGTATGCTCTGGTTTGCACAAGACCTGACATTGCGTTTGCAGTAGGAATGTTGGGAAGATATCAGAGTAATCCAGGTTTAGACCACTGGAGAGCTGCTAAAAAGGTCATGAGGTATCTTCAAGGGACCAAGGACTACATGCTCATGTATAGACGAACTGATCATTTGGAGATAGAGGGCTACTCAGATTCGGACTTTGCTGGCTGCGTTGATTCTCGGAAATCAACATTAGGATCTATATTTATGTTAGCTGGTGGAGCCATATCATGGAGGAGTGCAAAGCAGACTTTGACTGCTACCTTACTATGGAAGCGGAGTTCGTTGCTTGTTTTGAGGCTACATCGCAAGGTGTATGGTTGAAGAGTTTCATCTCAGGGCTTAGAATTGTTGACTCTATTGCTAGGCCAATTAAACTGTACTATGACAATTTAGCTGCTGTATTTTTGGCTAAAAACCATAAGAGTGGTAGTCGAAGTAAATATATCGACATTAAGTATTTAGCCATAAGAGAACGTGTTAAAGAAAACAAAGTGGTCATAGAACACGTTAGCACTGAATTGATGATAGCTGATCCTTTGACTAAAGGCATGCCAATTAAGAATTTTAAGGATCATGTGATACGAATGGAAGTTGGTTCCATGATATAATTACATGGATAACAATTTGTACAAAGAAACTCTTATTTCAATTATTTATTTATTTCTCATTCTGGTGTACACATTATTTGACTTTCGAGAAATGATAAACTTTTCTTTTGGACTCTGAATAAACATATGGTTTATTCATTATGTTATGTTGTCACATTTGGAATAGTGGTAAAGAAATTTAATGCATTGTAATACATTGAAGATAATACTCAATTATAGAGGACCTATCGCTATGATTCATGTATTTGGTTTCTTGTTCAGTATTGAGAATTGTGGATTAAGATAAAAATATACGGATCAAGTGGGAGAATGTAGTATCCCGTTTAGAAGATGGTCCTATTTTAGCCTAATCGTCGGATAATTCTTTATGCCATCCACTAGTTAATGAGTGGTAACGAAATCTCTTAAATAGTGTTAAACGCTTAAACGCCTGCGGTGAATTAAATAGTGTTAAACGCTTAAACGCCTACTTTGATGGGAGTAGGCGGTGGAAGGGAGTTAAGATATCTCTTTAAATAGAGATCCCTTCTAAGGCTTTCGATAACAAACAAAATGTCATCGGGAGAAAACCAAAAAGATGCTAGAGAGATTGGGTCCCTGATCAAGAGCATATCTGAGAGCATACACCATCGTGTGCGATAGCTCATTGATTGGAAGCACTCAATCAAGGTTTTCGAAGCGGTAGATCAAGCGGTAGATCAAGATCCTAAGTACTCCATCAAGGTTCCCCAAAGCGGTAGATCAAGATCCTGAGAGGTGCAGCTGATTCAGATCGAGAGGAAGATCAAGATCCTTACCCTCATCTGGAAGAAAATCAACAGCAATGGCTGGCGGTATTTATCGATCTTGACTTGCTTTATTCTCATGATAAATATATTGATCCCATGTTTCGCATATCTGATAGGGATCAATATATTTAAATTAAGTCTAACAAGATGTAGTTGTTGCATACTAGTTTTTGCTAGTAGTCTCTCCGGTTGTTTTGCCAGTCTATTCATCATGCTATTTAATCTTAGTCTTATAGTAAATTTACTGATATGTAATTTGCAGGGCACTGGGGATTTAAAGACTGCACTTTTGCTGGGATGGAGCAACGTAAGGGTTTTACTCACCTTTTTCAGCTTAATAACATCATCTTTTGACATCTATTTGTATTTTAAAAAGAAGCAGCCGTTTATTTTGCATTATGCTGTAGAAATATCCAGACAACCTTGACAAAGCATCAGAGCTTGCAGTATCAAGTGTGCAGGTAGTTAACCAACAACCCCCCCCCCCCCCCCCCCCAAAAAAAAAAAAAAAAAAAAAAAATGGTGTTTTTTCCTAGGATTTGCCTTATAAGATTTTATGAGACAATCCAGTTGAATGAATTATTTGCTTTTGTGGAGCTGGTTAATTGTTATCTCCTTGTAGGCTTTGCTTAATATTTAATTATATATTTCCTTTTCATATACTGAAGTTTACGCTGCTGCATCAAATTCTTTTTTCATTCCTGTTTCTTCTTCCTGCTAATAGTAAACCTCGGTTTTGATAAGAGTTACATACGTTAGACTTTAATGGCAGAAGTTGAAGTATGATTGTATAACAAGTTTAATGAAAATTATAAGTGTGCTTTTTTCAAATGCATTTGAAATTAGAACATAAATTCTCTCTCAGAAAAAAAAAGAACATCAATTTATCATGTAATCTCTTTCACAAAAAAGGAAACTAACTTCATGAATTGTAAATTAACAGGAGCTGAGATTAATCATGACTTTGTAAAAGAGACGATGCTTTATTCACAAAGTATTCTGAACTAGTAGTTACATGGCAAGTGAGTTTGAATATGAATGGGGAAGCGGTGCTTTCAAAAGACTAGCAGTCTCGTCAAGAATTGGACACTATAGGAAAGGAAAAAAATAAAGGAAGTTATTTAACTATTATATTGCAAATGATGCCATAGTATGTAGCAATCTGGTGCAGAGCAATACTCGGAACCGTGTCCCTTGTCAAGCAATAACGCTCTTGGCTATATTAGTATGGCAATTATTTCCTCATTAGTCCTATCTATTTACTAATGTAGAGAAACATGAATAATATTAGCTAGCTTGTGCAAAAGTAAACCGAGTGCATATCATTTTTTGCAGTACATGCATTTTGAGGCTTTGATTGTATTTGGTCTTTGACTATAATTCGTTGAATAGTAACTTAAGGCTATCTAGCTGCTAGGGTTACATTTAGAGATGGGTACTGGACCGAGCCGCCTATGGCTTGGCTCAGTTCGGCACGAAGCGGACCATGTCAGATATGATCCGCTTGCTATAGTATCGGACCGTGCCAGGCATGGCCCATAAAAGGGGGCCGTGTTAGGCTCAGAAACTTTGGCTAAAGGATCAAGCCCGGCATGGCCCATTAGGGTCTGAGCTAGCATGGCCCAGGTGGGCCAGACACGATTGTGCCAGCTCGGCACGGCCCATAAGGGCTTGGGCTGTGCCAGCCCACAAGGGCCTTGTTCCTCTTAAAAAAAATTTTATGTAAAAAAAATATTTTTTTAATAAATTAAAAATTATTGGGAACAAAGGATTTATTAATATGAAGCCATCTTAATGGTGGGAGGTTTGGCATAGATCCCTACCATTTTATTAATTTAAAATTAAAATGGTACATGAAGGAAGGAGGGTTAGGCCTGACCTCCGGTATACAATAAGAAAGGAGAAAAAATAGAGATGACTTACTTTAATAATTAAAAAAATAAAAATATACATTATAAAAATAGAAATAACTCACTTATCAGTAGTATTTGTATCATCATCATCTTCGCTGGATAAGTCATGTCCATCTTTATCTTGAAGTCTTGCCTCAGCATCCAACTAATCTTTATAGCAGAGAAGCATCTCAACCATGTCGCCTGTCATTCTACTTCTCTTTTCATCCAGAACACGCCAATTTGCACTGAAAGCGGATTATGATGCTACTATGAACATTGACACTGCTAAAATATCGCGTGCAATGGTAGATATAACAGGATATTGATTTTTAACACTCTTCCACCAAGCTAATACATCTAAATTCTTTATTTGATTTTCATCATATGCAGACTGAAGATTATTTCGTAAATAAAATTCTAATTCACTACTTAAAGATAAAGAAGATGAAGATGAACTTGAAGCATGTGCGTGTTTTCTTTGCGCAATGAATGAAAAAATAGATGACGATCGAGAAGTCGAAGAAGAAACAGAGCTTTGTGCGGGTATTTTAGATCCATGAATTTTTTCATCATATAAAGCATAAATATCATGAAGTTGTGTTACCTCATTTTTAATAGGTTCAGGATCTTGAATCATGTTTTTACAATATGCATCAATTAAAATTAGTACACCACTTAATTTAACTTTAGATATAATACAAAAGCTAAGTTATGCATAGGACATATTTTGTCCTAATATTTATTCCATTTTGATTCCATTTGTTCAATAATAGGCATTAAAACATCATCATATCTATGTTCAGCAAATTTTGCACTAATTATATATGCTTGTTGTAAAAATGAACAAGAAGTTTGATAATAAATACTAGAAAAAACATTTGTAGCATTATAAAAATTAACTCAAAAATCTTTCAAAATTTGACCTTTACTCCAATCAGTTTCAGTCAATATAAATCCTAATCCACGATCATTAATATATGCACTTAATAAGTTTTTAAATGGATATGCATCATGTATCATGCTATATGTTGAGTTCCAACGAGTAATTACATCAAATTTAAAAATTTTAAAATATTTACCATGATTTATACATAATTGTTTAAATTCTTGAAGCCTTGATCTTGAAGCATGAATAAAAGAAACTGCATATCTAATTTTTGAAATAACATCTTGAATCATGCCCATGCAAGCTTGAACAGAAAGATTTAAGATATGACATGCATATTTAATATGTAATAAATGTCTATTTAACATGAGATGCAATGAGTCCTTCAATAATGCAATAGTAGAATTACTATTAGATACATTATCAAAAGTAATAGATATGATTTTATCATTAATATTATATGAGCATGCAGTTTGATAAATGATATTTGAAATTTGTTGCCCATAATGCGAAAAATCAAAAGCATGAAAAGCAAGAATACATTTATTTAATTGCCAATCATCATCAATATAATGAGTATTAATAGCAATAAAATAATTACTATTTACAGATGCTAACCAAATATTAGAAGTTAAAGAAACTCTTGTATTTAAAATAGAGAGCATTTTTATTAAACTCTCATTGCTAAAAAGTTTGTCATAGCTAAATGTATGCCTACTAGTTCTTCTATAAGCAAGTTTTAGATCTAATTGAACATATTCTTCAAAATTAAAAGATTCACATAAACTAAAAGATAATTCATCCTTAACTATCCATCTTACAAGTAATTTTTTCTGATTTTCATGATTATATGCAAAAGTATCTGCAAGTGATCCCCTTGTATATTAAGGTACTTTGAAGACGAGAATCATGCATTCTATGAGTATCTTGATGTCTTTTTAAATGGCATGGTCCTCACTATTATTACAACTATAAAGTTTTGCATATTTTTTATTTTGCTTTCAAGACTTCATCAACCATAATTCTATCAAATTCATTTCAAACATAATTAGTCCTCTTACGAAAAGAGGTTTGACCTTCACCTGGTTCACTGGTTCTAAAGGGAACTTAGGGATTAGTTTCCTTTTCCTCAGAAACAGGGGCCATGCCAAAATGACTTTCGTCATAAGATGTCATATCTAAAATTCTAAATTGTCATTGCAAAAAAATAAAAACTAACCATAAAAAAGAATTGAGAAGAGGACCAGAGGCAGAGGCGTGGAGCCAAGATTTGTGAGCTTCCTTTTGTGCTCTCGCCTCAACAAGTGACCTTCTTTCTCTTGTACTTCTAACTTCTCAACAAGAACCTCCTTTTATGTAGCACTTGAACACTTGCTAGAGCACTTGCTAGAACACTTGTAAACTAAAAATTAAATTACTAGAGTACTTGCTAGAAGAGAAGGATATAAGAGTTGGTTTGGTATGGTGAGAATGAGGAAGGAAAGGGGTATTTATAGGACTCCCACTTTTTTTTTTCCCAAAATATCCCTCAAGTTAGCCGTTTTATGACTGTTAAGGGAGTTAAAATTGTAAAAACCCTTCAACTAGCTGTTTCTAGCCGTTTTTCAACAGCTAGAAATGGCTACAATTGGGCCATGCCCAGGTCTGGCCTGTAGCAGGCCGTGCCTGGCATGGCCCAATTGAAGCTGTTACGGACTGTGCCTAACACGGTCCAGCCCAAAATGGGCCGTGGGCTATGCCAGGCGCGAATTTTTTTTAACGGGCCGTGCCCGGATCAGCCCATTTAATAACAGGCTGTGCCAGGCCCGATCCATTTATTTTTTGGTCCGGTAGGCCTGGGCCGAGCCGTGCCGAGCACGGTCCAATGCCCATGTCTAGTTACATTATCCATTATTTGGTCTTTGACTATGATTTGTTAAGCACTATCATTTTCATGCATACTATCATTTTCCTTGCATGAAACATTGTAGTAAGCTATTTTAGTGATATACTGTAGCAAAATTAATGTGGTAGGTGGACGTGCTCTTACAACTTTTGTGATCTTCTAACCTTGACAATCATAAAGATTTCAGATTTAATTTTGGCATGAACTTTATTCATACAGAGTGGCATCTCATCTTTTCAACAGTATTAACTCCACTTTAATGGAAGTAATCCCAAAGCTAATAAATTGATATTAAAAAATTTATCTAACAACGTAAAAAACGATTAAAAATATTTGTAAAAACACATCAGCTATCATGATAGTGCATAATGTGTTGCTTGTCTGTAGTATCAGTAGTTTCAATCCAAAATGATTAAAATACGTGTCAAATTTTATTTGTTTCTGTAGAGTTGTATGCAAACACTAGTTCTGTTGCATATCGAATGGATGAAACCCAAAACAAGGATGATTCTTGCTAATATTCTCCCCCTAACTAATAATAATATCTGACTAAAATACATATGGTTCATTGCAAGGCTTCTCGCAGTATATATTTGGTGGCTATTTAGTAGGTCCCATTCGATATGTGCAGGCCGTGCTTCAAAGAACGGTGGCTGACCATGAAAAGGCGGGTTTTGATCCACAGTCTAGTAGCTTAGAGATCCGATTAATTCAGAGCCAAGACGACATCCGAAGCCCACAGGTTAAATATAATGCTGAAAAATATGCTTGAAGATAAAGCGATCATGGCAGGAAACTTCTCGTTCCTGATGGTATAGAAAGAAGAGCTACCGTCAAGTCAGCTATACTCATACCATTTTGTACATCATTTGCTTTCTCAAGGCTTTTTAACAACATGGGTTGGAGATTTTGAAATCAGAGGACCATCTCTCCATTGATAATATGAAGATATTGTAGATCTATATTGCTCTAATTACAGAGGTACTGATTATCGTCTATAGAATAAAATTTTTAAGCGTGTTGAAATCTGAATGGGTCACTTCCCAATTACTAGCTCAGTTGTCTTTAAAATTAAAACGGGTGCATTTGCATCATGTCTGCATCAGGTGTCTTATCAGTTGAAATTGTTGAAAATATAAATCTTCAACTTGTTTCACCGTATTTGGACATCCAATATAAAGCGTGCTTCTCTGAGCACCGCAGTCTGCAAGGGCCAAGTTGTTGCCAATTGCTACCACGGAGCGGATGATGGGACATTAGGTGCAGCAAATTTTACATAAATTATATTATTTTTTTATTAATTTATATAAATGTTACATGATTTAATGCGATAAAATAAGATAGAACATCAGGATATGATCTTAAATTTTAAGGATGGTGTGTATTAATATTTGTTTATTTTTTTTAAATTTATGTACATATTAGAAGTGCATATATTTTCTAAATGGATATTGTAAATTTATAATTACGGTATCGTAAATTTATAACTAGTATCGTAATTTTTTTTAGCTTTCTAAATGGATATCATAATTTTATAATTATGATATCATAATTTTATAATTATGATATCATAATTTTATAAGTGAGATGTAATTTTTTTCGATCGATGTAAAGCTTTGTCTTAATTTTTTCTGAGTGTATCGTAATTTTATAAGCCGAGTGTCGTAATTTTTTTAATTTTTTGAATGGTATCGTAATTTTATAACTATGGTATTGTAATTTTTCAATTGGGCTGTTGTAATTTTTTTTGACCGGGATGTCGTAAAGCTTTGCCTTAACATTTTTTGAATAAGTATCGTATGTCGTAATTTTTTTGACTGGAATGTCGTAAAGCTTTGCCTTAACATTTTTTGAATAAGTATTGTAATTTTATAATTACGATATTATAAATTTACAACTGAGTGTCTGTAGTTTTTTTTTTTTTTGACTTTTGAATAGGTGTCGTAATTTTATAATTATGGTATCATAATTTTACAACTGGGGTACTGTAATTTTTTTTCAACCGAGATGTAAAACTATCTTAACGTTTTTTAAATGAGTGTTATAATTTTATAACTGGAATGTCTTAATATTTTTTCGAAAAATAAACCATTCTGTCCCATCAGAGTATCACTTATAAATTCATAATCATGATACATGTTATCCCATTTCATCGTGTTAAGCCATATATAATGTACATAAATTAATAAAAAAAAAGATAATTGTAGTCTCCATCAAATGCGATGTTCAAATCCTTTTTCCTTGTGCTTGCCAAGGGAAAGCAAAGAAATTAAATGGAAGCTGAGTGCGAGCAGTCGGGGGGCCTCTAGCCATGATGTTTGGACAACGTGTGCATGGTGGGCCAGATCTTTGTATTCCATTACTTCCCTGTGACCCCGTACGGTTGGTGTCCTGTTCATCGTGGGCAAATGTAACCAAGAGATTTTGATTCAGCGGAGAGAGCTAAACGCACATTCTCCAATAGACTACATGATGGAGACAATGCACGCCAAGTCCTTCGGAGTCATCAGTTTGTGTGCATGCCTTCACATCCTGAGGATGGGTACCATATCAAATATCTAAGCTGTAAAGAGGGGAACATCAATGATGGATTATCAAGAAAAAGGGTAAAATAAATAACTATAAATTAATTATAAATCTTGCCATTCAAAAGCTAGCTAAGTTGAAATGCTTTGAAATCTTAGAACAAAAAGTATGTGATTGTAGAAAAGGATATTGAAGCACTATAAATTCAGGGGATATCAATGAGGGTATTTCTTCAAAAAAAACTTAAAAGGAATCCGAGGATAAAAATTTGAGAAAATTATAGATTGTTATCTTTACATAAAATTTTGTACAAAGAGAAATCTTAGGTCTAGAAATCAAAACACAAAGGGCTTTCATAACTTTATCATTATGAGAAGGAAAAATAAGATTGAGGGTCTAACCAAAGAATGGTGATTTTGTGGATTTTATTGAGATGAGGACTGCTTTTATAGAATACTTCAAAAGTTGTCGAGTAGATGATTTGGATTGTACTGTGCTAGTGTTACCAGAGACAACAAATAGATTGTTCAGGAGGATAAACGATTGTTTCAATATGCAATATCAGATAAGAAAATTTGGAAAATTTTGGAGAGCTATATAGTACATGGTTTCAAATAAAGCTTTAGTCCTAATGGCTTTCTACCTAACTTCTTTAAGAGAAATTGGAGGATCATTGGTGAAGATATATGTGCAGCTGTCAAACAATTCTTTTAGCAAGAAAATACGCTAAAGACTTGGAAAGTAATATTTGTTGCATTAATTTTCATGTCATAATCCTACGACTCCCTCCTAGTATAGGCCAATCGGCTTATGTAACGCTGTGTATAAGTTGATGGCCAAGATTCTTACCGTTAGAATCAAATTATTCATGCATAAGTTGGTTTTTGAGGAGTAGGAAGCTTTTGTTAGAGGAAAGAATATTTTGGATAACATTTTACTAACATAGAAAGCATTGTATTCCCCCTTTAAAGAGCAATAAAAAATAGAGTTCTTATGGCTATCAAGTTAGAAATGAATAGAGAGCTTATGACAGTAATTTAGGATTATTTAGTTGCTGTTATCTACCATCTCAATTTTTCATTGAGGGTAATTGACAAGATTTTTATATATATATATATATATATATATATATATATATATATATATATATATATATATATATGAGCTTGAATTTGTTGTCCTTATTAATGGTATACTATGGATCTAGGTAGGGATGTCCTTTTATCTCCTTATTTGTTTATTCTTTACACTAAGATGTTATCTATATGTTCAAAGCAAGTAGTGATGGATCGACATATTATGAGATACAAACCTACTGTATCATGTTCTCCAATCAGCTATCTCATGTTTGCTAATGATTCTCTCTTATTATCAAGAGTTAAGCGAGTTGTGATTGTAAGGAACATAGTACGTATGCATTGCCTGCGATCTAGTTAGTTAATGAACTTAACAAAATCAATGGTTTATTCAATCGTAGAATTGATGAAAATTTGGGTAAAGAGCTAGTTCCTTTGACGGGAGTCAAGAGAGATTAATTCTTGGGTACTTATTTGGGTGTTCCTCTTAAAGGTTCAATTAAATGAGACAGAACGCAACCTTCCAAAGAAAAGATTTATGTTAGTACTCTTGACTCTTAGAAATGGAAGGCTTTGTCATTCCTTGGAAGGATAACTCTCATAAAGTCAGTGCTCTATGCTATGCCATTACATATTATAGCAAATGTTGTTATGCTTGGTAGCTTTGGGTTGTGGTTTTCTAAAGTGATCAAACCTTTTACGAGGTCATGATTTAAATATGAGGGTTATTCATACTATATCCTGAGACACTATATGCAAGCTATGTGATGAATAAGGTATAAGGCTGTTACAGATATAAACAAATGGTGGGAGACTTTAGCAGGGTGACATGCAGGCAAACAGCTATTAAATATATAGAGCTTATGAGCTCATGTATTCTATGCTAAATACAAATTTAATGACAATTGAAGTAATTATACTCTACTTAGATATGCACAAGCAGTATGGAGATAGATTTGTAAACTTTTTTTTTCTAATTTATAATAATATTTATTACGGTCCATTAGCAATAGAAGTACTATCAAGATAGAGATATAACCATGGTTTTCTACAATTTTTATCAACAAAGAACCTCTTAAGTACAATGTCAATACCACTTTTCTTTTATCAACTGTTGATACACTAATTGTCAGCGCCTCCTCTCTCTCTCCAGGATAACTGACACAATCTGGTAACCTATAGAAATTGGGTAGAGTTTTACTAGCCTTTATGTTGCGCAACATAAAGTATTAGTGAACTCTATCTAATTGCCATAAATCATCAACTCAAAATCTATCTCGATAAAAACAACTCGTATCTATTCATTTAATTCATTCATAACATCATATCATAGTATCATGTATCCCTACTCATATATATATATATATATATATAACATCCTCAGACAGTTTATAAGATCACAATCACAATCGACATACGAGTCACACTAATGCATATATTATACTCATAATTTCCTTCAGAATAGAAGACTTTATCTCATTTCATAAGGATCCATGATACATCACAGAGTATCAACTGTATATACACATATACACAAATACATACATAACTCTCATTTTTATATACAAATAAGATTTTGTCTACCTTTTTAATATCCACATTAATTTTTTTCAAGCTAACAAATATTTTCAATATACAATACTAACTTCCAGATTAGGACCATAGCTAAGGCCAACCACATAGTCCTCTCAATCAGCTCACTGCCTGCAATATAAATATAATAACCATAGAGGACTGATACCGAAGTCCTAGTGACTGGATAACTATCTAACCATAAAAATAGAGGACCATAATAATCATAATTTTAATAATATGCTGATACAACATAGCATGTATAAACCAAAGTACATTTTTAGCATAATAATAGATAACGTAAAATATAGCTTATTCTTCAAATAATATATCAGTACTGAAATACTCTATAAATAACTTTTTTAATTAGAAATAACTTATTTATATAAAAATTCATGAATGATGCATTTCTTTATAAACCACAAAAATCTCTTTTATGCAGCCCAGCTTTTCTTTTTCTTATTTTCTCTGATCCCCACTGGAATCTACACTTGGCCTACCGGCTTCTCATATAAAATCATTCCCATCGGTATATATATACATGGTCCATTGGCCTTTTTTTAAAAGTTCAATGCATGCTCTTTAAATCTTGCCGATCGGCATTTCTTTTGAAAACCTTTTCACATTGGGAATATAATTGGCCCACTGGCTTTTTAAAACCATATACATAATTTTAAACCATCATGATGTTGGGCTGTAGGTGATACCTCTAAGGTATCATCCTATAGTCATTCTCCTACATGTGTACTCTCATCAGATGTGTAAACTAGCAACAGGATATTCGCACAAATAGCATCCCTTACCCGTGCGGTTCATCCAGCAAAGTGCTTTATTCATTAACCCTAGAACCTCAAGTTTCCTTTCTGCTCCCATGGGCTATATAATAACCAGCTCTACTGAGCTATGATTTCTATCCCTATGGGCTGCTTGCAACCTGCTCCACTGCGTCTGATCTAGCTTATACTCACCCCTGGCCATGAGATTATCGCAAGAAGGTGCTGACTCAATAATAGTGTGCAATGCTCATGCTATAGCACAGTCTACAGGGTGATCAGCCCCATAGTTACCTGATGCTCAGTATGATACATACATCAAAAATATATCATTTGTAAAGCTTTATCATGCAAATATGTTATGTATGCATTAGAAGTCCACATATCAAAACTCAAGCTCAATTCTTTTGCTTTAAAACTCATGCTCATAAACTCGTGCTTTAACTCATGCTCAAAACTTATGCTTTTGAAACTCATAATGTACACATGCTTCAAACTGAAATGAGCACAAGCTCTGATACCAATTGTTGGCCCAGATGGCAACCCAAGAGGGGGGTGAATTGGGTTCTTTTAAAAACTTTAACTCTTTTGACAACTATTTGCTTAATATGAAGATGTGCAAATGTAAATGATGAAAGCTAAGCACAAATGAAGAGAGTAGAGAGAGAGAGGCAAAAGCATGACAAACACACAGATTTTATAGTGGTTCGGTGTATCCAACACCTATGTCCACTCCCAAGTAGCACTTGGGTCTACACTATAATCTACTTGATTACAGTCGAGTTGTTTTACAAGCTCACAACTCAAACTTGTTATTTTTTTCGGGATCACAACGATCCCAACTGGTTTTCACAGGCTCACCATCACAAAACCAACCCACAAGCTATTCTTAGCTTGTCCTGAGGTATACTACCTCCACTAATTCAATCCCTGATTAAATTAGCAAGAAACAATAGAAAATAGAGTTTGAGATACAAAACTGCTTATCAAATGAGCAAATATTCAATTAAATAAACAAAGGTAAGAAAAGCCTGTTTGAAGCAATTTTGATTCGAGCTTTTCTTCTTTTTTTCTTCTCCTTTGAAAGATTGAATCAGGCCTCAGCTCAGATTCTTTACTGAAAATCGCAGTTGAGAAGTTGAAGAATGTTGGGGCTTTTTGAACTCCTTTTCACTTTGGAAATCCTCCAATTTTAGACTTTGGATGCTTTGGATTTCTCTTGAATCCTTTTTTTTTAGTAGATGGGCGTGGACTCAGAGATTTCTCTCTTTCTTTTTCATTTGATATATCTCTCAATTTTTATGATATTTTCTCTCTATTTTTTCTATTTTTTGTTCTTTTTTGTTCATTCTTTTTTCAAACGGATGAATCCCTCTTTTTATAGATCCATAGGTGAAATATAGCCGTTGAAATGTACCTGAATAGTTCATCCACACAAAAAAATAGCCGTTTGAAGTTAGGTAAAAAAATATTACCGTTGGAGCTGATCTGTCACTTTTGAAAAACGTCCTTGACAGGTTGGAGTCGGCTCCAACTTTTTATATGTCGGCTCCAAGTCGGGGTGTCCAAAAATAGTAATAAAAGTTCGTTGAGGAGTCGGCTTCGAAAAAGTTAAGTGTCGGCTCGATGCATTCGGGAGTCGGCTCTAAAATCCAAAGGTGTCGACTCTAACAATGTCCAAATAATATGCTCTCTGTACTCAGGTTAGAGTCGGCTCCAGACACTTAGGTGTCGGCTCTGCAACTTTTAGGTGTCGGCTCCCGAACTCCAGGTGTTGGCTCTAAAAACTGACGCAGAAGGCACTTCACTGTATCTCAAGTTGGAGTCGGCTCCGAAACTATAGGTATCAACTCCAGACCGTACCAAAATTCTAGAAAAGTTCTGATACGCCCTGGGGTCAGCTCCAGACTGTTGAGGTGTCGACTCTAAGTTCTGAACTTAAATAATTTCTATTAAAATTCGATTCAAAACTTATTTCCTTATACCTTTTGACTGATTAAACATTCTTAATCCCTAAAACACTTATCAAATTATCAGACTGTTGAGGTGTCGACTCTAAGTTCTGAACTTAAATAATTTTATTAAAATTCGATTCAAAACTTATTTCCTTATACCTTTTGACTGATTAAACATTCTTAATCCCTAAAACACTTATCAAATTATCAGAAATATAATGAATATACTCATAGCTTTTGTTAATCATCAAAATCAATAATTGGGTAAATAATTCATCAATAATTTTCCCAACAATATTTCCCTTTTTGATGATGACAAAAACACTGGGTATATGCATAAGCAATTAATGCATAATTACTACTCGATTTAAAGTAAAGGTTAAGCTCCCCCTTAATTAGGTAGCTGCCCCTAAATTTGTGCATATGTTAAGTTCATTGAATCTTCATACATATCTTGAATTCATTTGATATAAATGTATCATTGAAGTATTATTCTTAAGTGTCATTCTCTTCATTATCTTTTCCTCGTTATACATTCAATTATAACTATTATACATATACAAATATCATTTACTTCTCCCCTTTTTTGTAATCAACAAAAAGGTTAAGAAGTTGCAGATAGTATTAATGCATTAAACATTAAGTGAATCAAAATTCAAACCAAGTTACTCAATATCAAAGTTCAAAGATAGCAAATATTATATTCATTAAAGTATCAAAACATGACATTACAAGTGCTTTCATACATCATTCAACTATAACAAAATGTTACTTCAATTACATCAAAAATACAAACTGAACTTCAAAGATTAAGTACATCAAAATGTAAATCAAACATCAAAAGTTAAAAAAAAAACATCAAAATCTAATAAGTCTTTTGAGCTCTTCAAGAATCTTTCTCATTCCTTCACTTTGAGTTCTGATAAATTCATTCAATCTTCTATCAAAGAATGCATATGCCACTATGATTTTCTCCTGTAATTCTGTATTGCATCTAGAATATGTCTCAAATCTCCTCCAATTTCTTTGAGCTCCTCAAATATATGCATGAGATCAGTCTTCAAAGCTTCTGAAGAAGATCCAAAAGTGGATTCAATCTTGCTCACTCTATCATCTAAGGAATAGAACATTTCTCTCAAGCTCATAAGATTGTTATCTAACTCAGTCTTAATCTCTTCTTTATGAATACTAAATAACTCCTTAAGCTGCTCTAACTGAACACTCAAAAATCAGTAGTAGGAACAGGCAATGATACAGGTGCAAGAATTGGAGTTGGTGTCGATGGTGGTGATGATCTGCTAGGCTCTGGTGATGGATGCCTCATTGATGGACCTGCCCTGATGGTGCATTGGCTCCAATGTCGGCTGCTCTCTCATCCATATGACTTTTTCTTTCCCATCTGCCATCCACCTTCACGAATCCTATTCTATGCACTGTAGCCAGGCTGTAATAATCAGTGTGCCTAAGGTTTTTTATTGGCTCCTTATCAGAAATAACAACTCCTTGACTTTTGAATGCCATGGTCAGGATCATTCCATAAGGCAAGGTCGATCTCTTCTTGTTTCCGGCCTTAGCCATATACCAAATCATCATACATGCTAGGTTGATTGGCTGACCCATCAAAATACTGTCCATAATCACTATGTCTCGCTCTGAGACATACTCAAACCTGCTAGTTTTAGGAAATAGGATCCTAGCACATATATTATGTAAAAGCCTAAGCTCAAGGGGCAACTGATTTGCCCTAACTTCCTCAAACTTAGTGAAATCTCTACCCATCATCCTTGTCAAAGCACCAGCCCGGTCACTGTGACAATTAATCCTACAACAGGGATTTTCAAAAGATCACCTAAAATTTCAGATGTGAGATGGATTCTTCTTCCTTTAACCATACTGATAAATCCTCCATCTCCTCTTAACAAATTGAAGTAACATTCCTTGACTAGAGCCAGATATGTGGGAACATCTAAGGAACATACCTTTTTCCAATCAAGCTCCTTGATTTGTCGCCCAATAGCAAAACCCTCGGCCTCAAAAAAAAAAATACACTTTCCTTCCTATAGTGATGATTCGGCTGGCTAGGGTATCAATTTGGGGTGAGGAGGGGCTAGGAATAGCACTGGGATTGGATGCGGTTGAGCTGGAGGATGACTCCGGAGAAGGTTCACGTGCCGAACGCCTTGCCGTATGCTTCCCCATCGCCACTCTTCCTCCAAACAATGATCCTCTGCGCTTGGGTGCCATGGAGTGCTAGGGAGAGATTAATTTGAGAAATTTAGGGTTTTTGGAAAAGTTGGAGAGAGTTTGGAAGCGCTAGGAGAGATTTAGAAAAAGATAGGTGTTGACTCTACCCTAAATAGTCAACCTAGGACCACTTGGAGTCGACTCCCGCAAAGTGAGGTATTGGCTCCAGATTGCTAACACAGTTAGTGCCCGAAGTGGAGTCAACTCGAGAAAAGCAGGTGTCGGCTCCAAAGCCTCAACAAAACTGGAATCGACTTCGATACCAGAGGAGTCGGCTCCAAGACAGTTTCAAAAAAAAAAAAAGAATTTCAAAGGATCTGAAATATGTTTGGATTGACATCTAATTTTGGCAAATCAACTTTGGAATGTGATGAATCAAGGGGTTCAAATATCTAGATAAATAATCCTTAAAATTATAAAAAAATTAGGAAAAAATGATTGAATTCTAGATAATCATTCCTAGGAGTTTTAAAATTCATTTCAATGGATCACAAATTCCTAATTCTCCTCCAAGATAACAAAATCTTTCTTCATTTAGGGGTTTTGTAAAAATGTCAGCTAATTGTTCATCAGTACAAACATAATCAAGATAAATATCATTATTAGCTACATGTTCTCTAATAAAATAATATCTAATTTTAATGTGTTTGGTTCTTGAATGTTGGATTGAATTCTTGGTTAAATTGATTGCACTAGTGTTATCACATCTAATTGGTGTTTTATCAAGTGTGATATCATAATCTTCAAGTTGTCGCTTAATCCAAAGGATTTGAGCACAGCAACTTCCAGCTGCAATATATTCAGCCTCAGCAGTAGATAATGCAACCAAATTTTACTTTTTGCTAAACTAAAAGATTAAGTTACTTCCTAAAAATTAGCATGCATCACTTGTAATTTTTTTATCTAATTTACAACCAACATAGTCAGAATCAGTATAAGCAATCAAATTTAATGTTGAGTCTCTAGAATACCATAATCCTACATTTTTAGTTCCATTTAGATATCTAAGTATTCTTTTTACTGCAATTAAGTGAGATTCTTTAGGTTCAAATTGATATCGTGCATATAAGCATACTACAAACATGATATTTGGTCTACTAGCTAATAAATAAAGTAGTGAACCGATCATACCTCTATAATATTTTTGATCAACAGGCTTACCATCTTCATCTTTATCTAACTTGCATGAAGGACTCATTGGTGTTCCGAGAGGTTTGACTTGTTCCATACCAAACTTCTTGAGAATTTCTTTTGTGTACTTTGTTTGGTTGATGAAGATTCCCTCTTTTTCTTGTTTGATTTGGAGCCCAAGGATGAAGTTGAGTTTTTCCATCATGCTCATCTCGAATTCACCCTGCATTAACTTAGCAAATTCTTGACACAAAAGATTATTAGTAGCACCGAATACAATATCATCTACATAAATTTGTACTACCAATAAGTCTTTATCTTTTCTTTTCAAAAATAGGGTTTTATCAACATTTTCTTTAAAAAAATTATTTTCAATTAGAAATTTGCTTAATCTATCATACCAAGCTCTAGGTGCTTGTTTTAAACCATATAGTGCTTTGTGTAATTTAAAAACATAGTTTGAAAATTCATGATCTTCAAAGCCTGGGGGTTGTTCTACATAAACTTTCTCATTTATAAAACCATTTAAAAATACACTTTTAACATCCATTTGAAATAAATTAATGTTCATATGACATGCAAATGCAAGTAATATCTAATTGCTTCTAATCTAGCTACAGGTGCAAAAGTTTCATCAAAATCAATTCCTTCTTCTTGATTATATCCTTTTGCAACTATCTAGCTTTATTTCTAATTACTATGCCATTTTCATCTAATTTATTTCTAAATACCCATTTAGATCCTATAATTGAATGATTTTTAGGTCTATCTACAAGGCTCCATACATTATTCCTAGTAAATTGATTTAATTCCTCTTGCATAGCTAACATTTAATTACTATCTTTTTCTGCTTCTTCAATAGTTTTAGGTTCAATTTGAGATACAAATGCAAGATGATTATTGATATTTCTCATTGATGATCTAGTTCTTACACCTTGAAATGGATCACATATAATTAATTCCTTTGGATGACCATAAGCATATCTCCAATCTCTAGGTAGATCTATATCATTACAAGTAGTATCAATAACCTCATTCCTAGGAGAATCATCACCTTTGGCTTCTTGTTCATGATCTGAAGATACATCTATGTTCAAATTTTTAATATCTCTTTCAATTAAGTTTGTATCTTCCTCATCATCAATCTTTTCTGAACTTGATGCTAAAGACTCATCAAAAAATACATGAATGGATTCTTCTACAATTAAGTTTTTCTTGTTAAATACTCTATAGTCTTTACTAGTTGTTGAATATCCTAAGAATATGCCTTCATCAGATTTTGCATCAAATTTTCTTACGTTGTCCTTACCATTATTATGAATGAAACATCTACAACCAAATGCATAAAAATAACTAATGTTTGATTTTCTATTATGCTATAGTTCATAGGGAGTTTTCTTAAGAATTGATCCTATTAGAGCTCTATTTAAGATGTAACATGCCGTGTTTATGGCTTCCGCCCAAAAGTATTTTGGGAGTTGGCTTTCGCATAGCATGGTACGGGCCATGTCCTCTAAAGTCCTATTCTTTCTTTCTACAACTCCATTTTACTGTGGTGTCCTAGATGCAGAGAAGTTATGATGAATGCCATTTTTAACACAAAAGTTTTCAAATAGATGATTTTTAAATTCTGTTCTATGATCACTTCTAAGAGGCACTATGGTAGTGTTTTTCTCATTTGTAACTTTCTTGAAGAATTTCAGAAATATCGAGAAAGTCTCATCCTTATGAGGCAAAAACAATACCCAAGTGAATTTAGAATAATCATCTACTATCACAAGACCATATTTCTTTCCTCCTAGACTTGTGGTTCTAGTAGGTCCAAAAAGGTCCATATGAAGTAGCTCTAGTGGCCTAGAAGTGGAAACAATATTTTTTGATTTAAAAAATTTCTGGTCTATTTTCCAAATTGGCATGCATCACAAATTCTGTCATTTTTAAAATCTAACTTTGAAGTCCTTTAACTAAATCCATTCTTATTAATTTTAAAATTAGGTGAGTACTTGCATGACCTAATCTACGATGCCATAGCCATCCAATCTCATTTACTTTAGCATTACCAGCAATTAAGCAATGGTTACTAGTAGATAGATTGTCTAAATCAATTAAGTATACATTGCCATTTCTATTTCCAATAAATACAATGCTATTGTTAATGGGATTAGAAACAGTCCAGATAGAAGCTTCAAATGAAACTTTGAAACCTTTATCACACAATTGGCTAATGCTAATTAAATTATGCTTTAAACCATCAACATATAAAACATTCTCAATAAAGGTAGATGTTATTTGAATTTTACCAAGGCCCATAATTTGACCTTTGCCATTATCTCAAAAGTAATAACTCCTCTTTTATCTTCAAGGATGATAAATTAATCCTTGTCACCCGTCATGTGCCTTGAGCAGCCACTATCAAGATACCATCTTCTTTTTGATCTCTTGGCTACAAGACACTCCTGCAAGATAATCAAATCTTATGTTTAGGTACCCAAGCTTTCTTGGGTCCTTCATGATTAGTGGCAATACAAATTGTTTCTTTAGGAACCCATATTTTCTTTCCTTTAATCATCAAATTTTGCTAGTTTTCTTAATATTGCATTCATATGATTTATGTCCTTTTAAACCCCATTTGAAACAAGTAATATTAGGAGATTGGCAAGCACATACAAAGATGTTTTTCAAAGATTTTTGCTTCCTAAGAGGATTATATCCTAATCCTGCCTTGTTAAAAACAGCCTTTTGACTATCTAAAATCATGTTTAATTTTGAAGAACTTAAGTAAATCTATCAACTATATCCTTATATTTTTCTATTTCTTTCTTTAACTTAATTTTTCATCAGAAATTGATTCTTTTTCTTTTAAAAAATCTTCTTTTTCAGATTTTAAATCTTTAATTCAAGAGCTAATTCATTTTTCTCTTTAAGAAAATTTACATTTTCAGTTTTTAAAGATTTGCTTTTCTTTTTTAAAACTTTAGAATCACCAACTAATTCCTTAAATGCATCAAATAATTCTTCAAATGTAAAGTCATGAGTTTCAGTACTTACTTCATTATCTTCTTTTGCCATGAAGCAAATGTTTGCAACTTCCTTTTGTTCTTCCTCGGAAGAGGATTCTTCACTATCGCTCCATGTTGCAATATATGCCTTCTTCTTTTTCTTGTACCCCTTTTTTAATTGAGGACATTCATATCAGAAATGTCCCGGCTTCTTGCACTCATAACACATTAAGGGTTCTTTTTCTTTTTCTTTATCCTTCTCTTTTTCCTTTTACCTTTCATTTTTGTTCCATACCTTTTCTTATGGAAAGCTCTCCTTCTTTGCATAAATTTCTTAAACTTCTTAGCTAGAAGAGCTATCTCATCATCTTCCTCTTCTTCCTCGCTGCTGCTTGTTTCCTTTTCTGTAGCCTTAAGAGCAATGGTTCTTTTCTTTTTGACCTCTTCCTCTTGATGTTGTTTCATGGTCAGTTCATGGGTCATCAAGGATCCAAGTAGCTCCTCCAAAGGTAGAACATTGAGGTCTTTGGCTTCTTGGATGGCAGTTACTTTCGCTTCCCATGATCTTGGAAGAGACCTGAGGATTTTGCGAACCAATTCAGAGTTAGTATAAGTCTTACCAAGACTCTTCAAGCCATTTACAATATCAGTAAATCTAGTGTACATGTAATAGTTTTTTTTTGTTCCATGCTAAACAATTCATATTTGTGCACTAGAATATTAATTTTTGATTCCTTAACTTGATTAGTACCTCATGGGTAACTTCTAGTCTATCCCAAATTTCTTTAGTAGAAATGCAAGTAGAAATTCTATTAAATTTATTTGCATCTAAAGAGCAATATAAAACATTCATGGCTTTTGCGTTAAGCTGAGCCATTTTCCTATCGTTCTCATTCCAATCCCTTTCGGGTTTAGGAACTATTGAACCATCTACTACGTGTGTGGGTGTATTAGGTCCATTAATGATCACACTCCATAGTTCATAATCTAAAGCTTGAATAAAAATTCTCATTCTACCTTTCCAATAAGAATAATTTGAACCATTAAATAAAGGAGGTCTATTTGTGGATTGACCTTCAGCAAATGAAGATCCAGCTTGAGCTGCCATTTGGATCTTTGACTCTTGATCGTTAGATCAAACTAAAATGAGTACAAGTTCTGATACCAATTGTTGGCCCAGATGGCAACCCAAGAGGGGGGGGGGGGTGAATTGGGTTCTTTTAAAAACTTTAACTCTTTTGACAACTATTTGCTTAATATGAAGATGTGCAAATGTAAATGATGAAAGCTAAGCACAAATGAAGAGAGAGAGAGAGAGAGAGGCAAAAGCACGATAAACACACAGGTTTTATAGTGGTTCGGTGTATCCAACACCTACGTCCACTCCCAAGCAGTACTTGGGTCCACACTATATCCACTTGATTACAGTCGAGTTGTTTTACAAGCTCACAACTCAAACTTATTGTTTTTCCCGGGATCACAACGAACCCAGCTGGTTTTCACAGGCTTACCAGCACAAAACCTAACCCACAAGCTATTCTTAGCTTATCCCGAGGTATACTACTTCCACTAATTCAATCCCTGATTGAATTAGCAAGCAACAATAGAAAATAGAGTTTGAGATACAAAACTGCTCCTCAAATGAGCAAATATTCAATTAAATAAACAAAGGTAAGAAAAGCCTATTTGAAGCGATTTTATTTGAGCTTTTCTTCTTTTCTTCTTCTTCCCTTTGAAAGATTGAATCAGGCCTCAGCTCATATTCTTTACTGAAAATCACAGTTGAGAAGTTGAAGAAAGTTGGGGCCTTTTGAACTCCTTTTCACTTTGAAAATCCTCTAATTTCAGACTTTGGATGCTTTGGATTTCTTTTGAATCTTTTTTTTTAGTGGATGGGCATGGACTCAAAGATTTCTCTCTTTCTTTTTCACTGGATATATCTCTCAATTTTTTTGATATTTTCTCTCTATTTTTTTTTATTTTTCCATTCTTTTTTTTGTTCTTTTTTTCAAACGGATGAATCCCTCTTTTTATAGATCCATAGGTGAAATATAGCCATTGGAATGTACCTGGATAGTTCGTCCACACAAAAAATAGTGTTAGAAGTTAGGTAAAGAAAATATTACCGTTGGAGCTGATCTGTCACTTTTGAAAATCCTTGACAGATTGGAGTCGGCTCCAACTTTTCATGTATCGGCTCCAAGTCGGGTGTCCAAAATAGTAATAAAAGTTTGTTGAGGAGTCGGCTCTGAAAATGTTAAGTGTCGGCTCGATGCATTCGAAGTCGGCTCTAAAATCCAAAGGTGTTGACTCTAACAATGTCCAAATAACATGCTCTCTGTACTCAGGTTAGAGTCGGCTCCAGACATTCAGGTGTCGGCTCTACAACTTTCAGGTGTCGGCTCCGAACTTTAGGTGTTGGCTCCAGAAACTGATGTAGAAGGACTTCATTGTATCTCAGGTTGGAGTCGGCTCTGAAACTATAGGTGTCGACTCCAGACCGTGCCAAAATTCTAGAAAAGTTCTGATATGCCTGGGGTCGGCTCCAGACTGTTGAGGTGTTGACTCTAAGTTCTGAACTTAAATAATTTTCATTAAAATTCGATTCAAAACTTATTTTCTTATACCTTTTGACTGATTAAACATTCTTAATCCCTGAAACACTTATCAAATTTATCAGAAATATAATGAATATACTCATGGCTTTTGTTAATCATCAAAATCAATAATTGGGTAAATAATTCATCAATAATTTCTCCAACAGGTCTAGTGTACTGGAGGAGACTAGTACAAATCAATCTGGTATGTACTCTGAAATTGGTGTCTAGAATGAAGGTCAAATATCAAACGACTTAAGTGGAGCATTGGGGTTATTCTAATTAGGCACCTATAATTTGTGGGATGAGCCTTCCCCCATTCCACCTGTCCCAACAGTCAATTGAAGAGTTACTATTAGATTGGCTTGCATTAAGCCAAATCCTTTACTCTGGATGACTAGGTCTAGCATACTGTAGTTCGAGTCAGTCTGAGTCTTGTGTGCTTGATTGTGCTTGCATGTGCACTAGATCAGGAGCATCTTTTTGTCGTCACACTTCCATTACAGGCTGAACCCATGGCTAATCAAAATATTGAGGATCACTTAGGATCATCACTGAACAACTAGCCCGAATGAACCAAGACATCAAGCAATCTGAGGCTAAATTAAGGTCTAGGTTCAATCAAGTCAAAACTAGGTTAGGCATCCTAGAAGAATCCCGTGAGGCCCACACTGAGTCTGATCATAGACCCCACCTCATCCTAGGAGAGCCCAACAACCTGACCTCTACATAAGGCCAAACCCTAGGAAACCTCCACATCATGATCCTTACTTTGGGGATGGGCCTAGGAGACCACCTCGACCTGATCCAGTCCTAGATGTCCTCCCTAGGAGACCCAATCATGAGACATTAGACCAAGAAGAAAGAGCCCTTAGAAGTGTCAAACTTGAAGCACCTACTTTCAATGGCTCTATGGACCCTAAGGACTACCTAGATTGGGAGGAAGAGATGGACCAGTATTTTGACTAGTATGACATGTCTGAGCGTAAGTTTAGATTTGCCAAGCTCAAGTTAGTACGACAGGCTAGGTTATACTGGGCCACTATAGAGCGAAGGCAAGCACTAGAGGGTAGGGACCCCATAGTCACCTAGCGTGCCATGAAGGCTAGACTTCGGTCCAATTATGTCCCCACATCGTATGACCAGAGCCTATTGGACCAATGGCAAGGATTAATTCAGGGTAGCAAAACTGTGAATGAATACATTTCTATATTCCAAGAGTATACCATGAGGTGTAATATCGTTTAGTCTGAGGAAGTCACCCTATCCAAGTTTAGGTATGGCCTGAGAGCAGATATTCAAAGAGAACTCTACTTAAGAAGGGTACATGATTTAGATGAAGCTTAGCAAATTGTTAGGGATTATGAACATTTTCAAAGAGGGCCACCCTATCGTAGATCAGAGGCTACCAAGAGCCCTAGCCCATATCCAAGATCTAGCCAGACCTATCCTAGTCATCCCAAACTTACCCAGTACTCAGACCCCCACCAGACTTACCCGAGTCGACCCAACACTAGTTGACCCAGTACAAGCCGAATCAAGTTGAGTCGACCCCAAAATAGTACCCCTATACCCAGAAAGAGAATAAGGGCAAATATATAGAGGTCCAAAAAAATCCTAACCCCTAGATCAAATGCTTTATGCAAAATCAGGACATATGATCAGCCAGTGCCCAGTCAGATCCCTTCATATAGATGAGTTACTTAAGACTGAATTCGAGCCCCTAGTTGAGCCTGAGGGAGAGGTCTATGAGGCTGATACCCATCTGATAGATAAGTACGATGGAGAGGAGGAAACATTTGATTCTGAATATCTATTAGGAGTGATTAGATGTATCTTGACCCAGACTTAAATTAAGGATCAGAAAGATTAGCTTAGGACTAATATCCTACAGACTTTTGTTAAGATAGGGGTAAGATGCTCAAGATAATAGTGGATAGCGAGAGTTGTATCAATGCCGTTTCTGCCAATACAGTTAAATCATTAGGATTGATCACTGTTCTTCATCCTAGTCCCTATAAGGTCTCGTGGGTAGATTCACCTCTATTCAATCAAGTCTAGATGCCAAATACTAATCAAATTGCAAAATTATGAAGAAAAGATCGAGTGCGATGTAATTCCTATGGGTGTTGGTAGTATTATATTAGGTCGACCTTGGCTTTACGATCACGATGCCACCTTGTTTGGTCGATCCAACATCTGCTCTTTTAAACAAAATGGAAACAAGTCTGTAATACATCCAGTTCCACCTAGGGACCCAATCAAGAAAGGATCTAGTAGCCTTAACGATAGCAAGCCAAGAGTTAATCTGATTAAAGCTAAGGAATTAGAAAAGGACATCACTGAGGGTAACTCTGTTTGGATTTTGACCACTAAAGAGATCCATAAATCAGTCCAAAAGGCACAACCCCAAAAGTAATTGAGACCCTAAAGAAATTTAAGGATGTCTTTCCTGAAGAGTTGCCTGATCAGTTACCACCCTTGAGAGACATCCAACACGCCATTGACATGATCCCAGGATCCACCCTCCCAAACCTTTCCCATTATAGGATGAACCCCACTGAGAATCAAGAACTACAGAAATAAGTGGAAGAATTAGTTAGGAAAGGATTCATTAGGGAAAGCTTAAGCCCTTGTGCAGTTCCTGCACTCTTAACCCCTAAGAAGGATGGTACCTGAAGAATGTGCATGGACAGTAGGGCCATTAACAAAATTACTATCAAATATAGGTTCTCTATCCCCAGATTAGATGACATGTTAGACATGATGGTGGGTGCCACCATCTTTTCCAAGATAGACCTTAAGAGTGGTTACCATCAGGTTAGAATTAGACCAGGGGATGAGTGGAAGACTGCATTTAAGACTAGAGATGGTCTGTTTGAATGATCGTGATGCCTTTTGGGCTTTCAAATGCACCCAGTACATTCACGAGAATCATGACCCAGGTCTTGAAAGAGTACATAAAAAAATTCTTAGTGGTCTATTTTGATAATATATTAATTTATAGCAAGACCAAAGAGGACCATCTTAACCATCTCAGATTAATCTGTCAGACCCTTAGAGAGAATAGCTTTATGCAAACCTTAAGAAGTATGATTTCATGATGCATAGGGTTATCTTTCTAGGTTTTGTAGTAACCCTAGAAGGTATCTCAGCGGATCCTGAAAAGGTTAGGTCGATTGTAGAGTGGCCAGTACCCATGAATGTCCACGATGTCCACAACTTCCATGGCCTAGCAACCTTTATAGAAGATTCATTAGGGGATTTAGCATCATCGTCACACCCATCATTGATTGAATTAGAAAGGATAATTTTGAGTGGACTAAGTCAGCTAATATAAGGCCTTCATAGAGCTTAAGGATAGGATGACTCATGCACCCATACTTAGACTTCCAGACTTTTCTAAGGTGTTTGAGGTTGCGTGCGACGTGTCGGGAGTAGGCATAGGTGAAGTGTTAAGCCAAGAAAATCACCCCATAGCTTTCTTTAGTGAAAAACTAAATGAAGCTAAACTTAAATATTCACCTATGATAAGGAATTCTATGCGGTAGTACAGTCCCTTAAGTATTGGAGACATTACTTGCTGCCGCAGGAGTTTGTTTTATTTTCTGATCATGAGGCACTCCGATTACTGAACTCCCAAAAGAAGCTCAATTCTAGACAAAAAAATGGGTTGGATACATTCAGGCATACACTTTTGTCCTGAAATACCATGCGGGATAGAAAATAAGGTAGCAGATGCCCTAAGCCGTAAGTCTTTATTGTTGAGTACTGTTAGCACCAAAGTTATAGGGTTCAACCAGATAAAAGATGAGTATGAGACTTGCCCTAACTTTGGTGAAATTCATAAGACCCTTTGGCTAGGACCATCAAGTACTAGTGGAGATTAATCATCCGGGATGGTTATCTTTTTAGGGACAATAGACTTTGTATCCCTAGGACATCATTTAGAGAGTTCCTAGCCTGAAAAATGCATGCTGGGGGATTAGCTGGTCATTTTGGAAGAGATAAGACTATCATAACAATAGAGGACCAATTTTACTAACCAGGATTAAAAAGGCTCGTTGCCCTGATAGTAGCCCGATGTCGAACTTGTGCTGTTACAAAATAGCAGAAGAAGAACACCGGTCTATATACTCCTTGGCAAGACCTTAGTATGGACTTCATTCTAGGATTACCTAAGACCCAGAAGAAGCACGACTCCATCTTTATAGTGGTCGATAGGTTCTCTAAGATGGCACACTTCATCCCTTGTTCGCAAACCTTTGACGCATCTAGGGTAGCCCGACTTTTCTTAGACAGTGTGGTCAAGCTCCATGGCCTACCCAAGACCATTGTTTCTGATAGGGATGTTAGTTCACCAGCTACTTTTGAAAAATGCTATGGCATCTGTTAGGGACCAATCTTAATTTTTCTACAGCCTTTCACCCCCAAATGGATGGACAAACTGAAGTGGTGAACCGTAGTCTAGGAAACCTTCTTAGGTGCCTGGTAGGCGAACACCTAGGGACGTGGGATCTATTGCTACCTCGTGCAGAGTTTACCTACGACAGCTTAGTGAATAGGTCTACGGGCAAGAGTCCATTTGAGATAGTCCATGGGTATAAGCCTAGTCATCCATTTGATTTAATTCCTTTACCCCTCCACACACGAGTCTCAGAGTCCGCACAAGCATTTGCACAGTATATCAGAGACTTACATAAGGATATTAGCCATAAAATAAATCTAAGTAATGAAACTTATAAAAGACTGACTAACTTCTAAAGAAGAGCCGAAGAGTTCGGTGTAGGGGATTCTGTCATGGTTAGGCTTAGGCTTGAACGGTTCCTTCAGGAACCATTAAGAACTTCACGCTCGTGGAGCTGACCCCTTTAAAGTAATAGAGAAGGAAGGACCCAATCCTATGTGCTAGATCTGCCCTTAGATTGAGACATTAGCTCAACCTTCAATATTGCAGACCTAGTAGAGTATAGGAAATCGACAGCGATTTCTAGTGAGTACTTTGGACCTAACCCTCCTTTCATGAGCGAACCTATCCAGGAGTGTCCACCACCAATTTTACCTGAGCAGGAGAGCGGATTGAGCGTATCTAGACAATCAAGCCATTACGATCCAAAACTGCGGTTACCAACGCTACCTGGTCCGATGGCAGGATCGTTCCAAATCCAACGATTCATGGATTACTCGAGAGGACTTGTAATACCTCGACCCAAACATCCTAGAGAGCTATCAGAGCCAGAGCGACCCATACTCGATGGGGTCGAGTTTCTCCCACCGTGGAAGAATTGGTGCGGGCACCAGGATCAAGCAGAGGATTCTTAATCCTATGTGGATATCTGATTAGGTTTGTAGGGTTTGATTCAGTTGGAAACTAGGTTTATTTTATTTTATTTTAATTTGGGTCCAATTTTATTTTTTGTTTGGGCATTTGAGTCCTGTCTTTTGAGTTGGTACTCATTATTAGGGTTTGGATCATATTGAGTCAGCTTATATTGACCATGTCCAGTCCAGTTGATCTTATATGTGTCATGTCCATTCTAGTTGGTATTTTTATTAATTTTATTAGCTTACAAGAGGAGACACTAGTATTGGAGTAAAAGACAAGGCATCACAGTCAAACAGAGCAGCTGCTAAATTCAAGTTGGTGCCACACCTACATAAGAAGTCACATACCAGCCACACACCTACCATCACCAGCACAAGCATTCCACATGCCATTTAGCAGAGCAAGCAGGTCAACAAGATAAGCCTCAATCCTTCAAATCATTCAGCCCTATTTGGAATAATTCCAGCCCAAAGAAGCAGCAAAGGGATGCCCTTTATTGCCCATAAATTGCCTTTTTGAAAGGGATTTGTATAGCATGAAGTTTTTTTCCATGTAATCTAATCCACACTTTAGGAAGAAAGTGGGAACCCCTTTTCTTTCCATACATGTATTTACTTGGGTCCTAAGTCTCTTGCTTTATAAAAGAGACCCTCTTGTATGAATTATGCATCTTGAATTATTAATCAATCAATCTAGTTTTGAGTTATTGTGAGTTTTTATTTGGTTCTCTGGTGCTCTTGATTCCATTCTCCTATGTGTGCCAACATCCCAATCTCCAGGAGAAGCCCTGGTCGCCGCCCTTGTTTTCCTCTAGTGGATGCCCAAGAGCCTTCTTGGCTGCCCCTTCTTCTCTACTTCTTCCTTACCTATTTGCCTCTAATCTGACTTTTCTCTCTTATTCTTTAACCCTTGGATGGTGTTCTTGCAGGTCCCTCAGTAACCATGAATCCAGGATTCAAGGTGATTGCCATCCAGGTCAACGAATACTTAGCCGCAGATCCACGGGCTCAGGGCTTGATCATCCAGGGCGCATCCGTCAGGCAGAGCGACCCCCTTAAGCATCTCGATCTTCTCATCCTACCAAGTACACCCTCTCTAATCTGCTAGTAGCTTTATTGTGGGAGAGCAAGCCCTACCGGGGTTCTTAGCCTTGGCAATCTTTCTTTTTTACTTTTCTGGGGAACTGTTTCATGTGTTGAGTTCCTGTGAGTTTTCTTGAATTCCTCTTAGGCTATTACTTTGGAAGATTAATAAACTACAATCATTAATCATATAAAATTCATTTGCATGCGAATGGTCCTGCATCACCCTCTTGTATGAAAAAAAGTAATGAACCTTTCAATCAATCAATACAATCAATCAGTTATTTTGAGTCATATTTTCCTTGGTGTTCTTGTGTTCTTACTCCTATGCATGCCTACATCCAAGCCGCCCAACCTTAAATCCTAGCCACCTTCTTGCCATCCACCAGATGCCCCAAACCCTAGCCACCCCTTGCACCCCTCCAAGAAGCCGCCAAGAGCCCTAGCCATCGCCTTGCCCCATTCAGGGGATGCCCAAGGACCCTCGGCCGCCCCCCCTCCTTCTTCATTTCTTCTTCATCTCTTTATTTTTATTCTAATTTTTTCTTTTCTTATTAGCCCTTGTATGGTGATCTTGCAGATCCATCAGTAGCCACAAATTCAGATTCAAGGTGATCGTCATCCAGGTCAGTGGATACTGAACCGTAGATCCGTGGGCTCGAGTCTTGGTCATTAGGGTGCATCCGCCATGCAGAGCGACCCTTTCAGCACTTTGATCTTTCTCTCATGCTAGGTACATTTCCTCTAATCTACTAGTAACTTTATTGAAGGAGAGCAAGCCCTACCGAGGCTTCTTAGCCTCGGCGGTCTTTCTTCTTTACTTTTCTATGGAACTATTTTGCGTGCGGAGTTACTGTGAGTTTTTCTGAATCCCTCTAGGCTATTACTTTGGGAGACTAATCAGCTACAATCATTAATCATATAAATTTACTTGCATGCAAATCGGTCCTGCATCAATTTGGTATCAGAGCATGGTTAGGGATTGATTTTTAATTCATGTTATTATCAGTATATTATCTGTTAATTAAATTGTTTCTGTCTGCATACATATCAAAAAATTACAAAATTTATTTTTTGGATTTATTATAATTTAAAGTATTTTTTTTATTTTTTAAGAATTTAATTCAATCTGTGAATTAATTGCATGCCTGATTACTCATAGAAAATATAAAAATTCTTGAGATTTTATTAATCAAATTATTTCTACCTGCATACACATCAAAAAATCATAAATTTATTTCTTTAAATTCAATATAATTGATGGTATTTTTTGTTAATTTTTAAGGATTAAATTCAATATCTAAAAAAAATTCTGAGATTTATTGCTATTTATAGATTTCTAGATTAGGGTTTGTTTTTGCATGTCATTCATCTGCATTAAATTACTCTTAAGGGCTCTCATTGATATCAGATAAGGGAGGGATTGAGACCCCTTGGCCCAAAATAACCATCCATGCATTTCAATTCCAAGCCTCTAATCTAAAATTGAGTTGCAACTTAATTGACATTGCCCTAGAGAGCTAGGGACACCAACAGTCGTCTAGTGTACTGGAGGAGACTAGTACAAATCAATCTGGCATGTGCTCTAAAATTGGTATCTAGAAGAGAGGTCAAATGTCAAACGACTTAAGCAGAGCATTGGGGTTATTCTAATTAGGCACCTGTAATTTGCGGAACGGGCCTCTCCCTTTCCACCTATCCCAACTGGCCAATTGAAGAGTTACTGTTAGAATGGCTTGCATTAAGCCAAATACTTTACTCTGGATGACTAGGTTTAGCATATCGTAGTCCAAGTCAGTCTGAGTCTTGTGTACTTGATTGTGCTTACACGTGCACTAAATCAGGAGCATCTTTTCACCCGTCACCACCTTCATTACAGGCTAATCAAAATATTAAGGATCACTTAAGGTTCATCACTGAACAACTAGCCCGAATAAACCAAGACATCAAGCAATCTGAAGCTAGATTAGGATCCAGGTTTGATCAAGTCGAAACTAGGTTAGGCATCCTAGAAGAAGCCTGTGAGGCCCACACCGAGTCTGATCATGAGACCCCACCTCATCCTAGGAGAGCCCAACAACCTAACCTCTACATAAGGCCAAACCCTAGGGGACCTCCACATCATGATCCTGACTTTGGGGATGGGCCTAGGAGACCACCTCGACCTGATCCAGTCCTAGATGTCCTCCTAGGAGACCCAATCATGAGGCAATAGACCAAGAAGAAAGAGCCCTTAGAAGTATCAGACTTGAAGCACCTACTTTGATGGCTTTATGGATCCTAAGGACTACATAAATTGGGAGGAAGAGATTGACCAGTACTTTGACTAGTATGACATGTCTGAGAAGCGTAAGTTTAGATTTGCCAAACTCAAGTTAGTACGATAGGCTAGGTTATACTGGGCCACTATAGAGCAAAGGCAAGCACTAGAGGGTAGGGACCCCATAGTCACCTGGCATGTCGTGAAGGCTAGACTTCGATCCAATTAGTCCCCACATCGTATGACCAAAGCCTATTGGACCAGTGGTAGGGAATAATTCAGGGTAGCAAAACTGTGAATGAATACATTGCTACATTCCAAGAGTATACCATGAGGTGTAATATCGTTCAGTCTGAGGAATCACCCAATCCAAGTTTAGGTATGGCCTGAGAGTAGATATTCAAAGAGAACTCTACCTAAAAGGGTACACGATTTAGAAGAAGCTTACCAAGTTGCTAGGGATTATGATCGTTTTTAGAGAGGGCCATCCTATCATAAATCAGAGGCTACCAAGAGCCCTAGCCCATATCCAGGATCTAGCCAGGCCTATACTAGTCATCCCAGACCTATCCAGTATTCAGACCCCGCCAGACTTACCCAAATGACCCAACACTATCTGACCTAGTACAAGCCAAACCGAGTTGAGTCAACCCCAGAATAGTACCCCTATACCCCAGAGAGAGAATAAGGGCAAATCTGTAGAGGTCCAGAGAAATCCTAACCCCCAGATCAAATGCTTTAGATACAACAAACCAGGGCATATGATCAGCCAATGCTCAGTCAGATCCCTTCATATAGATGAGTTATCTAAGACTGAGTCCGAGCCTCTAGTTGAGCATGAGGGAGAGGTTTATGAGGCTGATACCCATTTGATAGATAAGTATGATGGAGAGGAGGAAATATTTGATTCTAAAGATCTACTAGGAGTGGTTAGATGTATATTGACCTAGACTCAAACTAAGGATCAGGAAGATTGGCGTAGGACTAACATCCTACAGACTTTTGTTAAGATAGGGGATAAGGTGCTCAAAATAATAGTTGATAGCGGGAGTTATGTCAATGTCGTTTCTGCCAATATAGTTAAATCATTAGGATTGACCACAGTTTTTCATCATAGTCCCTATAAGGTCTCGTGGGTAGATTTTACCTCTATCCCAATCAAGTCTAGATGCCAAATACTAATCAAATAGCAAAATTATGAAGAAAGATCAGGTGCGATGTAATTCCGATGGGTGTTAGTAGTATTATATTAGGTCGACCTTAGCTTTACGATCACGATGCCACCTTATTTGGTCATCCAACATATGCTCTTTTAAACACAATGGAAACAAGTATGTAATACATCCAGTTCCACCTAGGGACCCAATCAAGAAAGGATCTAGTAGCCTTAAGGATAGCAAGCCAAGAGTTAATCTGATTAAAGCTAAGGAATTAGAAAATGACATCACTGAGGGTAACTTTATTTGAATTTTGACCACTAAAGAGATCCATGAATTAGTCCAAAAGAAACAACCCACTGAAGTAATTAAGACCCTAGAGGAATTTAAGGATGTCTTTCCTGAAGAGTTGCTTGATCAGTTACCACCCCTGAGAGACATCCAACACGCCATTGACCTAATCCCAGGATTCATCCTCCCAAACCTTCCCATTATAGGATGAACCCCACTGAGCATCAAGAACTATAGAAACAAGTGGAAGAATTACTTAAGAAAGGATTCATTAGGGAGAGCTTAAGCCTTTGTGCAGTTCCTGCACTCTTAACCCCTAAGAAGGATGGTACCTGGAGAATGTGCATGGACAGTAGGGCCATCAATAAAATTACTATCAAATATAGGTTTCTATTCCCAGATTAGATGACATGTTAGACATGATGGAGGGTACTACCATCTTTTCCAAGATAGACCTTAAGAGTAGTTACCATTAGGTTAGAATTAGACCAGAGGATGAGTGTAAGACTGCATTTAAGACTAGAGATGGTCTGTTTGAATGGGTTGTGATGCCTTTTGGGTTTTCAAATGCACCTAGTACCTTCATGAGAATCATGACCCAGTCCTGAAAGAGTACACAAGAAAATTCTTAGTGGTCTATTTTGACGATATATTAATTTATAGCAAGACCAAAGAGGACCACCTTAACCATCTCAGATTAATCTGTCAGACCCTTAGAGAGAATAGCCTTTATGCAGACCTTAAGAAGTGTGATTTCATGATGCATAGGGTTATCTTTCTAGGTTTTGTGGTAATCCCAGAAGGTGTCTCAGCGGATCCTGAAAAGGTTAGGTCGATCGTAGAGTGGCTAGTACCCATGAATGTCCATGATGTCCGCAGCTTCCATGGCCTAGCAACCTTTTATAGGAGATTTATTAGGGAATTTAGCACCATCGTCGCATCCATCACTGATTGTATTAGGAAGTGTAATTTCGAGTGGACTAAGTCAGCTAATAAGGCCTTTTAGAGCTTAAGGATAGGGATGTTAGGTTCACCAGCTACTTTTAAAAAAGTTATGGCATCTATTAGGGACCAAACTTAATTTTTCTACAGCCTTTCATCCCCAAACGGATGGACAAACTGAAGTGGTGAACCATAGTCTAGAAAACCTTCTTAGGTGCCTTGTAGGCGAACACCTAAGGACGTGGGATCTATTGCTACCTCGTGTAGAGTTTGCTTACAACAGCTCAGTGAACAGGTCTATGGGCAAGAGTCCATTTGAGATAGTCTATGGGTACAAGCCTAATCATCCACTTGATTTAATTCCTTTACCCCTCCACACATGAGTCTCAGAGTTTGCACAAGCATTTGCACAGCATATCAGAGACATACATAGGGACATTAGCCATAAATAAATCTAAGTAATGAACTTATAAAAGACTGGCTAACTCCCGAAGAAGAGCCAAAGAGTTTGGTGTAGGGGATTCTATCATGGTTAGGCTTAGGTCTGAACGGTTCCTGCCAGGGACCGTTAAGAAACTTCACGCTTGCAGAGTTGGCCCCTTTAAAGTGATAAAGAAGATAAGACCCAATGTCTATGTGCTAGATCTGCTCTCGGATTGGGGCATTAGCTCAACCATCAATATTACAAACCTAGTAGAGTATAGAGAACTGACAGCTATTCCTAAACCCTCCTTTCATGAACGAACCTACCAAGAGCGTCCACCATCAATTTTGCTGAGCGAGGAGAGCGGATCGTGCGTATCCTAGATGATCAAGTCATTATGACCCAAAACCATGGTTATCAATGCTACCTGATCCGATGGCAGGGTCCCCGAATCTGATAATTCATGGATTACTCGAGAGGACTTGCAGCGCCTCGACCTAGACCTACTAGAGAGATACCAGAGTGTTGGCCCAGATGGCAACCCAAGGAGGGGGGGGGGGGGGTGAATTGGGTTCTTTAAAAAATTTATTCCTTTAAAAACAATTTCTTAACGAAAGTGAACAAGTGAAGTGAATTAATAACTACTATGCACAATATGAAGAAGATAGAAAGAGAGAGTCAAAGGCACGACAAACAAAAGATTTATAGTGGTTCGGTGTTAGCCACATCTACATCACTCCTAAGCAACTCTTGGGTCCACACTATAATCCACTTATTACAGTTGAGTTATTTTACAAACTCACAACTCTAACTTGTTGTTTTACACAGGGTCACAACGAACCCAGCCGTTTTCACAGGTTCACCAACACAAACCTTAACCCAAGCTAAACTAGCTTGTCCCCGAGGTAAACTACCTCAACTAATTCAATCCCCCTGATTGAATTAGTAAACAACAAATTAATTTAATGTTTACAATAATGTAAAGCTCCTTAAACTGAGCAAATATGCAATGTAAATAAACAAGGGTAAGAAAAGCCAGATTGAAGCCAAGTGATTTGAGCTTTTTTCTTTTCTTCTTTTCCTCCTCTCTTTTGAATGGTTGAATCAGGCTTCAGCTCTGATTCTTGATCGAAATCTGTTGGAGAGAACTTTGAGGAAATATGGCTTTTGCTCTTCTCTTTTCTCCTTTGAAAATCCTCCGATTTTGAACTTTTAGGGCTTGGATTTTTCTTGAATCTCTCTTCAGATGAAAGGCATGGACTCAGAGATTTCACTTTGAAATTTCTCTCTTTTTCATTGAAAATTTTCTTGATATTTTTCCCATTTTTTTCTCTATTTTTCCTCTATTTTTTGAATGGATGAATCCCCCTTTTTATAGATTTTTCAATCCAAGATTAGGTGAGAAAATAGCCATTGAAATGTACCTTGGATGATTCTTCACACAAGAAAATATATCCGTTGAGAGCTGATCTGGCACTTTTGAAAATCGACCTTGAACGGTTGGAATCGGCAACTTTTCATGTGTCGGCTCCAAATCATCTTCCCAAAATAGCAAAAAAATTTGATTCGACGTGGAGTCGGCTCCGACTTTACAAGGTGTCAACTCACCGCTGACTGGAGTCGGCTCCCGATTTTTGAAGTGTTGGCTCCAAGAATTGCTCCGAAAACATATTTCTATGAATCAGGTTAGAGTCGGCTCCCGAAATCCATGTGTCGGCTCCGGCTTCTGAAGCAGAAATAGTTTCTATATCTCAGTTAGAGTCGGCTCCGCCAGGTCGGGTGTCGGCTCCGAACCATGCCAAAATTCTGAACTGTTCCGATACGCTCTGGAGTTGGCTCGAGTGGTTCTAGGTGTCGGCTCCAAGTTCTGAACTTAATAAATTCCATTGAAATTTGATTTAAAACTGATTTCTAAGTACCATTTGGATAAATAACCATCTTAATTCCTGAAAACTTATCAAATCTATCAGAAACACAACGAATATACTCATGGTTTTTTGTTAATCATCAAAATCAATAATTGGGTAAATAATTTCTCAATAATTTTCCAACAATCTCCCCTTTTTGATGATGACAAAAACATTGAGTATATGCATAATCAATTAATGCATAATTGATAAAACATTTTAAAATTAAGGTTAAGCTCCCCCTTAATGAGATAGCTCCCCCTATGTGTGTGCATATGTTAAGTTTATTGAAACTTTACTGCATATATAAAACTTTACTACATATCTTAATTCCTTTTGATATAAATGTTCATTTAACATATCTTATCTTCATTATCTTTTACCATTGTACATGCATATACAAATATCTCTTCTCTTCCTTATCTTTATGCATATACAAATACCTCTTCTCTCCCCCTTTTTTGTAATCAACAAAAAGGTTAAGAAGGTGCAAATAGGTTTAAATTAATGTCAAATGCCAGAATTAAGCAATTCATTCATTAAAATTCAATGCTTCAAAGATCAAATATGATATTCATTAAGTATCAAAATGTTCATTACATAATTGCTTCATTACATCATTCAACTATAAAAAACCATCATTCCTATTACAACAAGAAGCAAACTAAACATCAAAGTCTAATTACATCAAAAATGTAAGTTAAACATCAAAAACTAATAACATCAAAAAGTATCAAAATCTAAGAAATCTAAGAAGTCTCTTAAGTTCTTCTAAAATCTTCTCCATTCCATCCTTTTGTATCTTCATAAAATTAGTTAATAACTTCTCTACCAAAGAAGCTGCCACAGTTACTTTCTCTTATAACTCCGTATTACACTTTGAATATGTATCAGAATCTCCTCCAATGTCCTTGATCTTCTCAAAAATTTACATTAAATCACATTTCAAGGCCTCAGAAGAAGTTCCAAAGGATGATTCAATTCTGTTTACTTTATCTTCCAAGAAGTAATACAACTCTCTTATACTCATAAGTCTATTATCAAATTCAATCTTCATTCTTTCCTCATGACAAGCAAAGAGTTCCTTTAGTTGCTCCATTTGAATTGAAGAAAATCCAGAAGTAGGAATAGAAACAGATGCAGGTGCTGGTGGTGGTGATGATCTACTGGGCTCAGGTGAAGGATGCCTCATGGATGATCCAGCCTCTGATGGTGTAGTAGCTCCAATATCAGCTGCCCTATCCTCTAGGTGTCCTTTCCTTTCCCAATTACCATTAATCTTCATGAACCCCATACGGTGCACAGTGGCAATGCTATAGTAATCAGTGTGCCTAAGGTTCTTCATCGGTTCATTATATGAGATAACTACCCCTTGGCTCTGAAATGCTAATGTTAAAATCATGCCATAAGGCAAAGTTGATCTCTTCTTGCTACCAGCCTTAGCCATATACCATATCATCATCCCAGCTAAATTTATTGGCTGACCTGTCAGAACACTGTCCATGATAACAATG